>CM057802.1:2591072-3191072 GCA_030145905.1 Populus davidiana | reverse complement strand
CTACTCATATATATAGAAAGGTTTGGCTAACCTATTAGGTTAAGCCTCCTAATTATTCTCAACTTGGTATCAGAGCCTCCTAATATTTTCTCTCTTTGCAGCCGGCCCTAATTTTCTCCCCCATGGACTCTCCTCCTGCTGCCGTTGATCCAATCTCTCCCTCCACCGGTGATGCATCATCACCGGCCAGCCCTCTTCTTGCTGCTGGCTCTGCCGTTCCTCTGCCTCTTATGGGAACACAATCTACAATGGTTCCTCTATCAAACACCCACCATGTTGTGTCGTTGAAACTTACGAACACAAATTATCTTTATTGGAGAATGCAGATGAAGCCATATCTCCTTGGTCAAGGTGTTTTTCAGTTTGTTGACGGCTCCTTGCCGTGTCCTCCATCTCATATGATTGATGCTTCGGCTGATTCTTCTTCTGCCATCAACCCCTCTTTTCTTCGTTGGAAGCAACAAGATCAACTTATTTTGAGTGCTCTACTCTCCTCTCTTTCCGTGGATGTGCTGCATCTTGTAGTCGATTGTTCTACTTCACATTGTGTTTGGCGCACGCTTGAGAAGGCACTTGCCTCTCCATCTAATTCTCGGATCATGCAACTACATGGCTCCTTTCAAGACCTTCGGCAAGGTGATGCATCGGTTAGTATGTATATGCAGCAAGCCAAATCGTTATTTGACGAATTGGCTGCTGCTAGTCGCCCAATGTCCCTTGAAGATTTCAATCTCTATGTGTTTCGTGGACTTCGCGGTGAGTTCAAAAACTTGGTAACTAGTCTCATAACCAAGGCTGAACCGCTATCGTATGCTGATCTTCATAGCCATCTCCTTACCCACGAGTTTCTGCACAAGAACTCCTTTCACTCCATGGCTGTCGGTTCATCCTCTTCATCACTGCTGTCTTCTTCTTCTCTGCCGCAGCAGCCACCATTGCTGCAAACACCAACCGATTTCAGGCCCCAAACAGAGGTCACTCCGCTGCAGATTGGAGGCAAAATCAGTGGCAGAACAGGCGCACCTCTGCTGCAGATTTTCGGCCAAATCAGGGGCAGTGGTCTGGACATGTGCGCTGCCAATTATGTTCCACTCCTTGCCATTCAACTCTTCAATGCTATCAGTTTCGCAGCAGCACACAGCAGCCCTCTGCTCACCTTGCTGTTGCGAATGATTCTGCTGCAACGACTTGGTTTCCCGACACCGGCGCGAATCAACATGTGATGCCTGATCTTGCAACTCTAACTGATTCTGCTCCTTATCTTGGTAATGATTTCTTGCATGTTGGTGATGGTAAGGCCCTTGACATATCCCATGTTGGACATACTACTTTATATTCCCCCAAACGCTCGTTTACATTAACTAATGTTCTTCGTGTGCCTCACATTACCAAATTGTTGTTATCTGTTCAGAAATTTTGTCATGATAATCATGTTTATTTTGAATTTCACGATTCTGTGTTTTATGTTAAGGATCTCGTCACCAAGGAAGTTCTTCTTTCCGGTCGGAGTCATGATGGTCTTTATGTTCTCTCCGAGTCCTCGGCTACGTCAGTTCCTCAAGCTTTTTGGTCTCCTTGCATTTCCGCGACTGTCGACTTGTGGCATCGTCGTTTAGGTCATCCAACTCCTCGCATTCTAAATTTGTTAGTTTCTGATAATAAAATTATTTGTACGTCTAAACGATCTTTTACTCAATGTCAAGCATGTCCATTAGGCAAGTCATCCCGTTTGTCATTACGACCGACGGGTCACAAAACTTCTACCCCACTTGAATTAATTTTTAGTGATGTTTGGGGCCCTGCTCCAATGTTTTCTTCTGATGGTTTTCGTTATTTTGTTATATTTGTTGATGCGCACACTAAATATATCTGGTATTATCCGCTTGTTGCGAAATCTGATGTATTTTCCACGTTTCAACGTTTTCAGACACTTGTTGAGCGTCAGTTTTCTCTTAAAATTAAATCTGTTCAAACTGATTGGGGTGGTGAATATCGTAAATTAAATACATTTTTTCAAACAATTGGTATTCATCATCGATTAATTTGTCCTCATACTCATGAACAAAATGGCACAGTTGAACGTCGTCATAGACATATTGTCGAAACTGGCCTAACCCTCTTAGGCCAGTGTAATGCCCCATTGCGTTTTTGGAACTATGCTATGGAATCATCAGTCTATCTTATTAATCGCATGCCTACTCCTGTTCTTCAAAATAAATCTCCTTTTGCGTGTCTGTTTCATCGCACTCCTGATTATAATTTTCTACGCACTTTTGGGTGTCTTTGTTTTCCATTTTTACGTCCATATCATGCTCATAAATTAGATTTTCGGTCTTCTCCTTGTGTGTTTTTAGGCTATAGCTCGTCTCATCTTGGTTATCGGTGTCTTGATTTAGAGTCTGGTCGTGTCTATGTCTCCCGTCATGTTCGTTTTCATGAATGTGTCTTTCCTTTTCAAAAGTCTGAACAGGTAACAACACCCCCGGTTCCCCCCACTCCACCTACCTATCTTCCATCACTGCAACCCCCTTCCTGTTTTCAGCCTCTTCCTTCCCAACTCGGCAAAACACACAACCCACCTTTGCCCCTTGCCGCAACCCCCCAGCTTGCTCCCCTACCCGTTGATTTAGCCGACCCTGCCTCACCACCCCACACAGCCATACTATCACCACGTGCTTGTCTTTCCAATGATTATTGTGCAGGAACAGGTTCTGACTTGCAGGATTCAGTTGCGGCACAACCCCGCACCTCCCCGGCTTCACCTCCTGGTCTGCAACTTTGTGTTGATCTCTCCTCTTATCCTCTTCAGCACATTCCAGGTACAGGTGCTGCTACCCCATGTCCCGCTGCTCCTAAACACCCCATGGTTCTTCGTCCGAGACAGCCCAAGACAGCGCTGATCACCACCACGACAGCCACCTCTGCTGCTTCCTTCACTCGGGTAACTTCTCCTCCCTCGCATGAGCCACTTATTTTTCCTGATGCTAACAGATATGAGGCGTGGCATAATGCTATGTGAGAGGAAATTCAGGCCTTACGCGCAAACAGAACATGGACTTTAGTGCCATTTCATTCGTCCATGAATGTTGTTGGTAGCCGATGGGTCTACAAAATTAAACGCAGATCTGATGGTAGCATTGAGAGGTATAAGGCGCGCCTGGTTGCTAGGGGCTTCACTCAGCAAGAAGGTATTGATTACTCAGAAACTTTTAGTCCTGTTATCAAACAGGCAACAATCCGCTTAGTGCTCTCCATTGCAGTTTCGAGTGGTTGGAAAATTCATCAGCTTGACATTCATAATGCATTTCTAAATGGAGTCCTTGATGAAGAGGTTTACATGAAACAACCTCCAGGTTTTGTTGATTCTGCACTCCCAGGTCATGTACGTCGATTGCATAAATCTCTATATGGGTTAAAACAGGCTCCGCGGGCTTGGTACACTCGTCTGAATGATTTTCTATTATCCATTGGTTTCCATGCTTCTAAAGTGGATACCTCATTGTTTATCTTCTCGGTTGGTAGTGATATTTGTTATCTTTTGGTTTATGTTGATGATATTCTGCTTACGGGTAATAATGGAACTCTGCTACAACGACTCATTCAGCTACTGAGCTCAGAATTTAAACTTCGGGATTTGGGTGATGTTCATTATTTCTTGGGTATTGAAGTGCAGTGTACTAGTCTGGGACTTATGCTTTGTCAACATAAATATACACTTGATATCCTCACACGAGCTGGTATGTTATCCTGTAAACCAGTTTATACTCCTATTTCGGCATCCAAAGCCACCATTATGCCGGATCCATTGTTTCCTGATGCTACTCGTTTTCGGCAACTTGTTGGTGCTCTCCAATATCTCACTTTCACACGCCCGGATATTTGCTTTGCTGTTAACCGGGTCTGTCAATTTATGCATGCTCCTACAAAATCCCATTGGGCTGCCGTGAAACGCATCTTGCGTTATCTCCGTGGTACGGCATCACATGGTTTACATATTACTCGCAGCTCTTCCTTTGCTTTACACGGTTTTACAGATGCAGATTGGGCAGGTAGTATTGAGGATAGAAAGTCTACAGGTGGTTATCTTGTGTTCTTTGGTCAGACGCCAATTTCGTGGAAATCGAGTAAGCAACGCACTGTTGCTCGTTCTTCGACGGAAGCTGAGTACAAAGCCTTAGCCGATGGCACGGCTGAAGTTATCTGGCTTCAGTACTTGTTAACGGATCTTCAGATTCCAACTCCTTCTACCCCTATTATCTGGTGTGACAACCTTGGTGCCACGTATTTGTCCGCAAACCCTATATTTCATGCTCACACAAAACATATTGAGATTGATTATCATTTTGTCCGAGATAGAGTTGCGAAGAAGGAGATTCAGATTCGTTTTATTTCCTCTCAGGATCAACTTGCCGATGTCTTCACTAAGCCACTTCCTGCTGCTTCATTTACTGCTTTTAGATTTAAGCTTCGGGTTGATCCTCCACCCGTAGCTTGATGGGGCGTATTATAGCATGTAATTATATAGGAAATATTGTAGTCATATTCTTATGTGGTAATCTCCACCTTTACTATTGTATATTGCCCTACTCATATATATAGAAAGGGTTGGCTAACCTATTAGGTTAAGCCTCCTAATTATTCTCAACTATTTTTATATTTTTAATGTTTCATACACTTTTATTTGCATAATTAGTTTTTTTACTATTAATTTATATAATTTTATATTATTTATTCTAAATACTTTTTAATTTTTTTTAAATAACAACCGATGGATTTTTAGATGGAAGTAGTCCATTGGTATTTTATAGAGAGTTGAAAAATATTTACTGTATATGCCACTTTCATCAACAGATTTCCAAACGAATGTAGTCCGTCTGTATTTTATTGAATGTTGCAAATCCGTCAGTATTTTACCGAGTTGCAAAATATTTACTATATTTGCCACTTTCACTGACGGATTTCCAGACGGACATAGTCCATTGGTATTTTACCGAGAGTTGCAAAATATTTACTGCATATGCCACAAACACTGACAGAATAATTGTGTCGGTATATTTCCAGTGGGAATTTTTTTTTTGGCACCCATTTTTTGTATGTAAATCCATCGGTTTTTGAATTTTTTTTACTAACAAAATTAGTGACAAAATATTGAATTACCGACAAATGCTATGCCGATGGACGGTTTCTGTCGGGGAATTAGTTGGTAAAACATAATATTTTCATCGGTAAAACTGTTAAATATTACAGAAACCTCTTATTTTGAAACAAATTTTTATGGCATGATTCAATTGTTCCTTTTTTTGGCTTTGGAGATGGTGTTGCTAGAGTTTTTGGTTTAGTCGGAGTCTTAAAGCATAATAGATCAAGTTAATAAAACATTATAAACTATTGTTACGATGGAGATAAACCGAAAGAAACAGTGGCAAAAAGGAAGGCATGGATAGGAACTATAAAAGAAGCATAATGTTAAAATATTCACAATTCCACCAACAAAATCTACCAAATTGAGGTTTATGATACTCATAAGAATCAAATTTCAATCAAATGAGCCATTTGGTCCAGATATAAAATATATAAAGATGTCACAATGCTGAATACAACAACACCTTTCCTTGTCACAATTCACCGAACTGATTTTTCAATTATTTATTTCTAAACAATAGAATCGACAAAGAGACCTATAAAATAGAGAGAAAAACCCTAACCCATCTTCATTGTCTCTTAACAACTTCTAATTCTAAGTTTGCAAGTAAAAAAAAAAACAGGCAAATCAGATAAAGTCCCATAAACCCATACAACAAACCTAAATTGAAAATCCTAATTAAGTATACCTCTGAAAACTCCAATCTAAAAATTTCCAATTCTAAACAAACCCACCAAAAAATACTCCACCTTTTGTTGTGCTGCTGCTAGTGCTCGTGCAACAAAACTTAAACTATAATTGATAATGAAAAGATTATGAGGTATATTTATGTAATGTTTTGACAAAATGATAAAATAAAAGTATTTGAGATGTAATTTATAATAAAGTAATACAATTGGAGTTAAATTTAAGGTATTTTTATAATGCATCAAGTCTTAAATTGACTATCAAACTTAAAAAAAGAAGAAAAAAAAAATGGTATTCTTATATGTTTAAATTTGTTTGTAAATGAGCGACAACTATTATTTATCTGAATATTTATTAAAATGAATTCTTTAAAATTTTAATCATGCCTTGTTAAATTTCAATCTTTACTAGTTGCATATATAAAAACTAATTCATTAAAGGTGTTTTACTAGGACGTTTGACACTATGCTTCTCCTCACAAAGCACATAAATTTCAATAGTACTTTTTTAGTCATCAAACTTTTTATTTATTTCATCTGATTTTTTTGAGTTGATGAATTCTTATATTTATATAGTTTTCGAACTTGATCCAAGGCCGAGTTGATGAGATAAAGTTTAAATTTATAACATAAAGACAATTAAAAGAAAAAAGACTAAATCTAAAAAAATAACATGGCTTTCCTAGAATTCATGCAAAAATGTACTTTTGTCCACATATCCTCCCTGGACTTATCTTTTGGTCCTTTTAATTCTAGCATTTTATAATCTAGTTTAAAAGTTCATTTTCTTTATGTTGGGTTTATCTTGTTTAACCCCTCTAGTGTTGATTTCGAGGTAAAGGTTGGCGATAGAATTGTGTAGTTGATTCTTGAGAAAATTGTAACTCCTAATGTCATGGAAGTCGAGGATTTGGATGCAACTGTGAGAGGTGTTTAAGGGTTTGGATCTATTGGTGTTTGAGCTTCTTGTGATTTGTAATGTTTTTGTTAAGATACTGGCATGCAAACCTGACAAGATAAAAGGCAATGAACATGATAAAATGAGAAATGAGACACAAGAATTTACGTGGTTGACCCAAATTTGGCTACATCCACGGGCAAGTATAAAAGGATTTTACTAAGTAATGTGGGAATTACAACCTCTCTTTACTAATAGGAGAACAATTGAGAATTTCTCTATTAATAGGAGAAAACACATCTTTTACTCTCTCACAAATACGTCACAACTTTGTGGGATTACTTTCCTTCCTTTCTCTCTTCTTTCTCTCTTATGTGTACATCTCAAGACTTGGATGCACTGCCTATTTATAGGTAGGCGTTCATGCCTTTGTCTTGCGAAAGACATGAGGCATTAATTGGTGCTACAAGTGGCACTGAATTGGTTCATAACATTTTTGACTTAGGCAGCACCAATTAATGTCCAACTAGCTTTATATTCTCCCACTTGAAGACTATGATGATTTAATCAAGTCCTCACACTTGATCATCTATGATTGTTCTATCCTTTTTATACTTGTCATCTTCATGTGCTTACATTTCTGCTAGGCCATAAAAGGATCTACACCATATGTACTCATCAGTGTTGACTGGTTTGGTCAAAGCATTTGCTAGGTTTTTCTTAGTGTGAATCTTCTTAAAATCCACACTTCCATCTTTCACCACTTCACAACACAAAGTGATATTGAACATGTATTTGTTTTGTTCTTGAACGAAACACTGAATTCCTTTCAATATGCACGCACACTAACTATCACAATACAAAGGAATCTTCTTTTATTTATATCTGAGCTCCTCCATAAGTTTCCTCATCCATATTGCTTATTTACAAGTTTGTGTAGCTGCCATGTACTTAGCTTCTGTTGTGCATAACGTTACAATAGTCTGAAGTTTAGAGACCTAGCTTACAGCTCCTCCTGCAATTGTGAACATATAACCTGTAGTGGATTTTATTTTCTCAAGGTCACCAGCAAAATTTGAATCAACATAACCTCTGATAGTATATTTTGATCCTCCATAACATAATGTTGTATCTGAGGTACCCTTGATGTATCACATGATCCTCTTAATAGTGTTCCATGTATAAACTACCAAGATTTGCCATGTATAAACTACCTACATTTGCTACATATGCAATGTCTAGTACATGACAAACATTAAACTTCTCACTACTGATGCATACGGTACTTGAGACATCTCCATCCTCTCTGCTTCATTACTAGGAGACATACTTGAGGATAATTTAAAGTTAATAGGAAGTGGGGTGGAAATTGACTTACAATCTTACATGTTGAAGCGTCGTAAAAGTTTCCTCAAATAATTCTTCTACGAAAGCAAAATCTTTCTCTTACTTTTGTCTCGGTCAATTTGCATCCCTAGAATCTTGTTTGTTGGTCCCAAGTCCTTCATATCAAACTCCCAAGCCAATTGTGCCTTCAATTCTTGAAATTTATCTTTGTTGGGGCCTATTAACATGTCATCCATGTACAACAATATAATGATTATATCATCATCTTTTACACACTTCTTGCAATACATATAATGGTTTGAACTGAGTATATTGTACCCAAGGCTAATTATGAAGGAATCAAATCTCTTGTATGAACACCTCAGTGCCTATTTGAGACCATAAAGAGATTTGTTCAACCTGCAAACCAAGTTCTCCTCACCATTTTCAGCAAAACCTTCTGGTTGGAGCATATAAGTTTCTTCTTCAAGTTCTCCATGAAGAAATGAAATTTTCACATCTAACTGCTCTAAGTGAAGATCAAATATAGCACATATCACCAAGACTACTCTAATTATAGTAAGTCGTACCACCGAAGAAAATATTTCATTGAAGTCTATTCCTTCTTTCTGAGCAATCTTGCACGATACCGCTCCATTTGATCATTACCATCACGCTTTATCTTGTAAACCCATTTGTTGCCAATTGCCTTCCTTCCTTATGGTAGCGAAACAAGATCCTAAGTGTTATTCTTGTGTAGAGTTTCAATATGCTCTTGTGTTGCTGTCATTCATATAGATACATGTGTGCTTTTTATAGCCTCATGGAAAGTTGATGTCTCTCCATCCTCTATTAGAAGACAATATGCAATGTTGCTCCTAGTAACATATTTTGAGTGTCAAGTCGGTGGACTTCTTTCACGAGTTGAACGTCAAACTTCAGGAGTTTCAGACTCTATATGTTCTTGTTCTTTATGCTCTAGTGTAGCTTCAAAAGAAGTATGATTCTAAGTGTTCACCATCTGGACTACTGTAGTCTGCTTTAAAATGTTATTATTTTCTTCCATTTGCATTTTATCTTCTATAGATATAACATCTCTACTGATGACAAACTTATGGGTAGTGGGATCCCACAAGCGATAGCCCTTCACGCTATCAGCATATCTTAAGAATACACATTTTCTGGATTTTAAATCCAGCTTGCTAACTTATTGAGTATTGTACATCACGTACACAGGACTTCCAAATATATGCAATCGAGAATAATCAGCTACCTTCCCAGTCCACATCTTCATTAGTGTCTTCAGCTCAATTGCACTTAATGAAGATTGATTTATCACATATCAGGCGGTTTTGACTGCTTCTACCTAGAATGGCTTTCCTAGACCTATAGCCTTCAACATTGCTCTTGTTCTTTATAATACAGTTATGTTCATCCTCTCTACAACTCCATTTTGTTATCGAGTGTATGTTATTGTGAACCACATTTCGATACCTTCATGTTGATAGAAGTTATCAATTTCATCAATGGTATACTCTTCTCCATTATCAATCCTCAAACACTTGATCTTCTTTTTAGATTCAACTTCTACCCGTGCTTTGAAGGTTTTGAAGACCGCGAGCACATCTGCCTTCCTTCTAATTGGATACATCCAACATCTCCTGAAAAAGTCATCTATAAATGATACAAAGTATCTTGCTCCTTCTAAGGATACAACCGATGCTTGCCAAATATTAGAATGAATCAATTCTTGATGTTGATGTGCCAAACTTCAACCTATGTTGTTTACTTATAACACAATGCTCACAAAAGTTTAGAGTAACCTTTGTAAGTCTATGGAGTAACTTCTTATCAGAGAGAATTTTCAAACCTTTCTGTGACATGTGGCCTAGTTTTTGATGGCACATCATCATCTTCTCTTCTAAAGGACTAATTGATGCTATTGAAGTGAACCTGTTGTCCAATGGAAGCATTGCTTGATTAGGTTTGTGGCTGGGAAATCCCCAGGTTATGCCGTTATGTTATCATACATTAACCGCACTTGGCAACATAGAGCTCAATTCACTATGCATGATTCGGGTTGGTTGATTTTTGTATTCTCTTATGAATCTGAGATGCTAGATGTTCTAGGTGCAGGTCCTTATGCCGTGTTTGGTAGGCCTCTTATCCTGAAGATAATGCCTACATTTTGTGACTTTCACTTTACAGAACTAACTACTATGCCAACATTGGTTCGTATCCCTAATCTGTCATTACATTGTTGGAATAATATTTGCTTATCCAAGATTGCAAGCATGATTGGGAAACCCATTCAATGTGATGACCCTACAGCTCAAATGACTCGGATCTCTTATGCTAGAGGGCACATTGAAGTAGACCTTCTTTCTGGCTTGCCAGCATCTGTTGCTGTGATCTTGCCCAATGGAATCACTTTGCAACAACAGATTGTGTATGAATCCTTGCCACGGTTTTGTAGACAGTGTAAGTCCCTTGGTCATTCAACTCTCACCTGCTCTAAAGGACTCAAATCAAGAAACAAAAAGCGATCCCATGAGACTCCAGCTGGTTCAGCCGGCTTTAATCCTTCTGCATAGACTGCTACAGTAGAGAAGCAGGTACAATACTGTGCATGTCCTTCTAATGATCTACAAGAGGATCCTATGACTACTAAAGCAGCTACTGCTGCAGCAATGAGAATCCAGTCTCTAGGTCGCAAGAGGTCCAAGGTTGTTGTCACTGAGCTCCTTGGGTCTACTCCTCATCGTTCTACAACCATGGATACAACATCTATAGCCCCTCTCAAGAGGCAATATCTCACCCGAAGCAAAGCCGTTGCCATTCCTTGTAAGGAGTTACAAAGGCAATCCAGGGCTCTTGCTGCTGCATTCTAGTCGTTTCATAGCTCAGATGATTCTGCCCCTTCATTGCTCCGCTGATGTTCTATTTATATTTGTTTGGCAGGTTCCCTTGGCTCCTACTTATGTCCTTCGGTTGGCTTGAAGGCCTTGTGGTTTTGTCTAGTTGGCATGTTGTTAACTGTTGTGTTAGTACAACATTGGTTCTTGGCTATAAAGTGTGGTCCACTTTTGGTGATTGTGTTTGTTTGTTGAGCTTGGTTCCTGGTTGGCTGTTTTTGCTGTGTTCTTTTGTTTGTTGCTGCTGGTTGGTCTGCTGGTTTTTCCTAGAGCTCCTTTAGGTGCTAGCTGATTTGTTGTTGTTGCTGGTTGCTAGTCGGGTCCTTGCTGGCTGCTGGTTTTGCTGGTTGGGTGACCTTTAGGTCTGCTGTCGGCCTTGTTGGTTTGCATGGGCTCTATGCTTGTGTCTTATGGCTGTTTTTTCTCCTGCTGCTTGCCTTGCTCTCGTTTTGCATTGCTTCACTGCTGGCATCTGTTGTTGCCTGTTTCCAGCCTGGTGGAAGCAGGTAGCTTTTGTGGTTTGCTTCTGGGTTGGTTATTCTGCTGCTCGGTTTTCTGGATAACTTTCTGCTTTAATTATGAGAGCTTGATGCTCAGGATTTAAGGATAGGTTTACTTCCCTGTTTGGGAGCCTGCTCCCTTGTTCAGGTCTTTGTTTTGCACATTGTTGTGCTTTATTGCTGGTCTGCATGTCTGGGGAGTTTGTTCCCCAGCTTCTGTTTTGTATATTATTATTCATTTAGCAACATCTATTTGCTTTGGCATCCTCAAGGGAGCCTGTTCCCTTTGCCTATTTATCTCTGTATATATGTACTGCTGGTCTCCAACTTGTTTTTGATCTATATATTCTTACATTTGATAAAAAAACAAAAAAAAACAAAAGGCAATCTCATTTTTGGTTCAGCTGCACTGTTAATTATTCATCGACTCACATCTTTCAATGGCACCCGATAGCTGTCATTGAACTTTAACATAGCAGAGCTCTCTCTATAGAGATTTGTCTATGGCTCTACAAGTGAGAAATACAAGAGGGGATGTAGTAGTTTTAGAAGCTACGCAAATTTACCTCACTAGTTCAGCACCGAAACACTAGAATAGGCAGAAGAGTTAGAAATGGTCTGAAAAAACAGAGCAGGCATTAAACTTCAATGTAGCAGAGCTCTCTCTACAGAGATCTGTTTGTGGATCCACCAGTGAGGAATCGAAGAGGAGACATAAGAGTTTTAGATTCATCAGTTTCTCTTCTAGTAGAAACAAAGTGTGATTCCATGCTTCGGCAACGGCGATGTTGAGCACTACCAAGATTACCTAGCTGGTGAGAGGCTCAACAATCCTCAAACAACCATAACAACATTGGAAGATTGACATAATGTTGCTGTAAGGATTGCCGAAGGAATTGAGCAGCTATGAAGATGGGAAAGATTAAAGTTTATACCATATGTGCTAGAACAATGAAGAGAGTTGAATCAGAAGATGATCCTGAAGGTGGTATAATCCAGACAAGAGATGTGAATGTCATGGTGGGGTCCTCGGCCATTTCAATTAAACAATGGCAAGAATTTCAATAATCAAGTCCAGAAGTTGTTGAACAAAAGGCGAGTTGAGTTTGTGAAGGATGATGTCATCAAACATATTGTCACCAGAACATCCTCAAATTGACAAAAGTAAAAAATGTGTGGCAAAGCACGAATATTGATAGAAAAGTTGATCCAAGAATAATACTGAATTGTCAATCATTTTGTTGTGGAGTTTTGCCCTTCTGCATTTTGTTTTGGTATCATATCTCATCCTTTAACGAGATTTGTCTTTTTCTTTGTCTCTTTGTTGTTCTGAAGTCAGAGGATGTTTAGCATTTCATTTTGACAAAATATTTTGATCAAACTCTAACATGAAAAATTAAAGCCAATCAATCTTGAAGATTAAAAGTATTTTGATTGCAGAAATAACTCGATATTTGTTAAAATGACAAGATAAACAATATGAGGTGACCAAACAATTTTGAACTCATATGAAATTGAACCACACACGATATAGCTAAATTTTAGCAGTATGCATAGTGACATATAGTGGATTCAGTCGTTATGGACTCGCGAATCATGATTCTACAAATCCAAATCATTACACTAGATGATGTCAAAATTTATCAGTTTTAATTGACCTTGCTTGAAATGAGAAAAGGCCATCTTTGTTCATCCCTTCACTTTCTAAAGATATATATCCCTTGCAATCCCCATTTGAGCCTGATAGAATATTTCTTTTCAAAAGAAACCCTAATTAGGATCACACCCCACACTGAGGCAAATAAGAGATATTTTGAAGACACTTATAGAATCAATGGATAAAGGGAAGGCTAAGAACAAAAGTCCAACAATTGAGAAAAGGCTAAAACAAAAAGACATAGACCAGGGGCATGTAAGACAACTTTGAGGAAGGCTATGACAAAGCAAAAAAAAAAGAGAAAAAAAAGAGTAGAAATTATCAACACTTAAAGGCAAGTCAAAGATTAAGGAAGGAGAATGTCTATCAAGCCTAGAAAGGGCAAAAGAAGTTTCAATCAAGGAAAGAGACAGCAAATGCCAAAAGTCAATGCTAGAAAACATACCGAGTTACAAACATTGTCTTTTGGTATCAATGATAAAGCCTCTAATTATTAGATTGGTTATTCATCAAGGAAGAAGTTAGATTTGCTTTATGATCTATGTTAAGAGAATTCTGATATTTGAGGATAACAAGATTATACGTTACTTTCTCTACAAAGACAACAAGAGAAAGAGAATTGATGAATAGTCAATGTTGATCCGAAGTCTTTAAAACCCTTAAACACCTTTTTGAGCTTGTGAATTTCCTTTTCTTTCATAGCCATAAACCATAGCCTCCATTACATACTTTTAAAAGCCCTTTTCGATCAAGTAAGCAATTTGAACCAATAAATGGCGCTCTCAAAACTGGAAGAGCTTTTCTATAAGGGTCATGACTTCATAAATTAAGTTACTGGTTATTATGCATGTTGATAAAATAAATGCTAAGAAAAGAAACAACCTTTCTTGATAAAGCCTGAGCATCTTGCTTTTGAAATTCACAAAAATAGCTCCTCATCACAGACCATAAAAAAAAAAAAGATATACCCAAATCAGAGTTTAAAATGGATACAAAGAACCATGAAAAAAAAAAGTCATTTTAATATTGCAACGGGTCATTTTTGTTTTCAAAATACAAGGCATTAAAAGGACTACATTGAATAGTGTGTGTTGGGTCTTTGACCAAATAAGCTTGAATTTCAAAAATACTTTTCAAAAATTGACATCTATCTGATTTCATTTCAACAATTAGACTTGGATAGACATGACCTTTGAAGTACGAGATTTGATTCCAACACAAGAAAGATTGTCGAACAAAGAAGAACATTGACTAAGTCTGCGGAATGCTTGACATGAAATGACATCAACTCTTCTCAACATTCCTTGAAAAGTTGAGACACCTTGGGCAATTCAGTGGACCCTGAAAAGGAAAAACAAGCAGTATTCAGATCAGCTGGGGGCAATATTGTTCAAAAACATTCCATGATCTAGTGAACTCCAGCAGCAATTGAAAACAATGTTGCATTTGAGGGACAACCTCATATCTTCATTTTAGGGTTATCCTTTGAAATATGGCTATAACAAATGTTATCGCATAGTTGCATTGGAATGAATGTCAGAAAAATGCACACCACCAAGACTAACTGTGGGACCATCTGTTTTGAAGCTCAAAGGTGCACTTCACGGCATGAATATGAGTGATAAATTGAACATCATTGATGAGGCTAATACATTTCTTTTTGCAATCTGATTCAATAAGATAAGAAGAATCCATTGAGAAGAACACCGAGCATACAATAAAGAGCTTTTTACTACAAGCTATGAGATGCATGTTTGGATGACTTGGCAGTTCCAAGAAGGCTGCTGATAACATTGAAGAGTATTGTTTCAACTTGAAGCAAGTTCATGACTGATTGACAATCTTGATGGGTGTTTGCACGATACACACAATCAATGAGAGAACAATTCTTTGGATAATCCAGAAGAAGAATGATCGGTTAAGCTCATTTGTGATGAATCAAGCAACATCACACTTAGGGGCACACTCATGCTTGATAAAAAACAAGAGCAGTAATCATCGAGGATAGCCTGGATAGGCACAACACTTACAACTGAGTGGATGACTAGCACACAGATAAGCCGGTAGATCAAAACGACAAAGAAGGCTTTGGAATGCAAACAAAGGCACTTTATAACGATGGAGCATCAAAGAAGGGGGACCTATATTCCAAATTAGGTAAGAATGCATGCATGTCATCTAACCTCAAAACATTACACAATTGTTTTTGTATTGTTATAGGAAAAATCCTCATTGAGGTCCAGCAAGATTGTGGAAAAAGAAAGAAGCATTGTGTTGATGATAACAAAGAATCGGTTTTGATCATGGAATAAAAAGGAAGATGAGATGAACCCTACCATTTCATACATAGATGACTAAATTCTATATCCACACCTTAATTTATGTTCTTAAGGATGACTAAGTCATCTATCCGTACCACCTTAGCCATGCCTCTACAAATAGCTAAGTCTAATACAATTCACCTTAGCTTTCCGCCACTTTGGAAACTAATTCAAAATCAAATGTTTATACCTCCTTAGTTTCTGACCATTTAGACAACTAAGTCATACTCATTATCTTTTATATTAATTCATTTCATTCATCGAATAAGTCTTTTCATTCTTAACCATGTGTTCTCATTATTCTCTTACATCCATAATACAGTTTCGTTCTAATAATTATCAAACGTACATAACAAAGACAACCCAAATCACATATAAGAAAACAAAAGAATAACTACAATAACTTTACATGGTTAAAGAGTTAAACACCTACCTGCAGCTTCAGGTGTTCGAGCTTGCTCCTCTAAAGTTTCTGCCATTAATGCTTCTCCTATAAATAAAAGGAAGGGATGCTTGTTACAATATTCATATCTAGAATTGTAAAAAGTACATAATTTCATTGTCACATTACATATTTCAACATTAAATATTCCAATAATTTCTCGTCTCAACATTAATTCCATTCATACTAATTAATTCTTCCATTGGTATCTCTTATCAAAAATTCATATTTTCCTAACTTAATTTCCCTTAAAATGCATCTTTATTTTCGGTAGTAAATACCTTCAATCCTCATTGATTTACACTTTTATACTTCAATTATTTCTTTTTCATTACTCTTTAATTTATTTATTTTTTGTTTATATTTGATTTTACTACGCATGACAAAATAAATATGTCATATGATCATCAAAATAAATCCTCACACCATTCCTTATACCTTCATAATTAACTAACTTGTTTATTAACATATAATTTAATACTCTTTCCAATAATTTGCATTGCAGTACATTAATTTCTCTACCTATACATATTAGCATGCATTGACATTAACCATTTATTTACATAACTTTTCCACATATTATTATATCTCTATATACAATTTAATCATTTATGCATCAACACACCACAATCACACAAAATTATACAAGCTTTAATACATTCCATGTTCATCCACATTTATTTTTTTCTTCAATTGTGATCGACATTGTTGTTTTTCATAACACCAAATTTTTATCTTCCATCCTTCATTATTTTGCATCATTATCAACCTATCTTATCACAATGTATCAATTTCAACAATTTCACATTTTTTCCCATATTCTCTTCTAAAAACCCTAATTCAAGAAATCTAAGAACAATGCATTAAATTTATTTCTTTCCACCCAAACATGTTTAAACAACCTTAAAATCATTTCCCAACACTAAAATGAACTTCGAAAGCTAACCTGATGATGCTTTTTTTTCCTCCCATTCAATTTTTCTTCTTTTTCATGACTTACAACCCCTTTGTCTCCCTTCTCCCTCACTTAGTTTTCTTCTTAAATCCTTGCTTGAGGGAGTGATTTGTTGTTTTACCCCTTTTAGATCCTTGATTTTACACAATTTCTACTCTTTTACTCAAGGTAAGTTTTTGTTTCAAGGTAAGACGAAAGAATAAGTTGCTAGACTTTGCTAGCTCAACAGATTATTTACAAAATTGTATTTGATGAATTTTATGTTATTTACTATCCGACTATTAGCATTTTTTTAAAATATCTTCCCGAACTCGATTGCCCTAAAATTTTAATCAAATGTAGGACTACATGTTATGAGATTTCTCATAAAAGTTTAGTTTTATCTAACAGTCGGATTGAGCATTTTGCTTAATAGCATGAAACTAGTTAATATGAGAAATATATTTTTTTTATTATTTTAAAGTTAACTATTTATTTTAATGTAAACCTCGGGAAACAATTATATAAATAAAGGTTGATTAAATTGCAAACTAACTACATGAGAAATAAAAGTAAAGAAATTCATGCATATTGTTAAATAAAAACAGGAATTCAAAAATGTTTTAATATAAATTTCCGAGCGAAATAATTCGAGACATTATTATAAACCCGGTAATGTTGAGGGTTAAATTTAATTGAAGAGAATAATACACTTAAAGAAAATGAGGCCTAAATGCAAATAAGAGAAATTATAGAGTATAAATACTCTCTCCTCATGAAAAATCTGCAGGAACCATAAGAAAAGAAAATAGGGAGTTTTGTATCCATTCTTGCAAAATTAAGAGAGAAACACTAAAATTTCAAGAACCCATCCAAGATTAAGGGTTTATGGATGGGATAAACACTTGAGAGTAAGGAATTAACTAGAAAAATTGAACAAGAAGAAAATAAAAGAGGGAGTTGAAAATCTTCAACTAGTTGAAAATCAAAATCTTAATTCGTTCCGGGTAAGGTGTTCTAAACATGATCTTAAAAATTCATTTCAAATTCGATAATGAATTGATGCCTTGATATTAAATTATAGGTTAGGGTTCTTAGACATGAATTGATGAAAGTATTGTGTGGAGGGAAGGGGGTGACAAATCTAGACATATCTATCTCCTGACTTTCAATGAGATTTCGAGTAGGAGGAATGAGGGAATTAGGATTGAGGTCCTTCATAGAAATTGTATATTTGGATGTTAGCTAACCAATAAAACTGGTCTTACTTAATTTAGAGATGTAGAACTCCAGTTATGGGTTACCAACCAAGACTGAGTTGTGACTGATTCTGTAGAGCAGGACTAATTAGTTGATGAGAAATTTTGACTATCTTGGAGGCATAATTGGGTTCTCCTTCCTTCAGAGAACTTGTAGCCTCGTGTCCTAGCTTTCCAACAAGATCTACCTCATTTAAAATGGAGTTCTAGAACTCTAGATATAGTTACAAATCGGATGAGTGTTTAGATAGTAACGGTTGGACAGTAATAGTTAGGCAATAACAGTTCAATGTCTAGATAGTAACAATTGGTTAATAACAATTCAATGTCTAGACAGTAATAGTTGGACAGTAACATTTCAAAGTTACACGGTAACAATAGACTTTCACGTGAATACTTTATGTAAGAATATAAAAGAATTGTGTCATACAAACACTTGCACATTGAGATACTAATTCCGAAAATATACATGTCATATGTATGTATGTTATTATAAGGAAATGAACATGCATAGAAAGTAACATATGAGTAATGAAAGAATATGGATTCTCTATAATATCGTCTTGAAGGAATCATAACCAAAAACTTCCTTGTGATTTAGGAGGAGCAACCGGGAATGGATCTTTTGTTAGGGGAAGTCATGAGACAGGCGGAGCAGATGCGTGATTTTCCCTTCTATTTGCATTTATACAATTTAAAATTCTTCTGGTGAATGCAATTACTAAAAATATCATGTTCAATGCAAATAAAGTCTAGCATATTGACACGACCAAAAGATTGATATCATCTCTCAAATGCAGGAGTGTCGAAGTAATAAATAACCTGACAAGACCAGGGTCGAACCACATGGAGGTTAACTATATAAATTATAAATAACAACAACACAACAACAACAACAACAACAACAATAATAATACTAATAAGTAGTAATTCAAGAGATGTCGGTATAGTCTTTAAGAGATTCCAAGTCTTGTTCTACACCATCTTCCACTTTCATGAGAGGGATCACTCTTTACTACAATTTATCTGAGTAGGGCTTTTGTTTCTGCGGGTTTAAATCTTTGGTTCTTGGTGAATTTCTTCAGCTCTGGTATTACGTGTATGCATGCCCCGTAGTTGTCCTGTGTAAATGGTCATGTTGCTTGGTTTCACTTTGCTTGGTTATCCTAGGCACCTATAGTTTTTGGGTTCCTAAAATAACCAAGGGATTGGTATATTTGTATTATTCTCATGCTCTTTCTAGGAGCCTGTTCCCATAGGCTTGTTCTGTATAGATTTTCTTTGTTGCTGGTCATCCAGCTTGTTTATATTTTGATATATAAATTCTAACATTTCAACAAATAATAATAATAATAATAATAATAGTAGTAGTAGTAGTAGTAGTAGTAGTAGTAGTAGTAGTAGTAGTAGTAGTAGGAGTAGTAGTAGTAGGAGTAACTATAATAATAGTAATAAGTAATAATAAAGAGGACTTTGAGATGTAAGATTAATGTGAGGATTAAACAATGATAAAAACAAATGTCGAGGTTAGAGGATCCACTAATAGTACTTCAAACAAGTATAGTATAAATTCTAATTACTCAACTGGAAACCACACATAAAGGAGGTTCCAATCAGATTATAAATTACTAACATGATTACATTAATTATCTTATTCGAGTAATGACAATACTTGTAAATATCATCAGGTATTCATGGTAATAACTTATGTTAACAACAAATCAAGTTCCTTTCATAGCACAAGTGTCGGTTATACCATACAGTTGAGCTATGAAAGTGCCAAGTATTTGTTGTACCAAGGGTTGTTCACCACAAATCTAGATTAACCATTTAACAAGAAAGGTATTAAGAGTGAGCAAGATAATAAATATAAAACATGTTAGTATCAAGCATTAAAGTCCATGTTGAGTTCATACTATACTTATTCTTACACCATTAGTGTAACCTTTTCACCTTGACATAATAAATTTAGCTAAACATAATGGAAGAAAGAAACATAATATTAAAATTATCTTACCTAAGTTTTTATAGTTTTTAATTCCCTCAAATAAAACTTGTTGTTTTTGTTCAATAATAATAATATTTTTCTTCAAATTCATTAATTTAATAATAATAGTAGTAGTGATAATAATATTTTTTTCCCTTCAAATCAAATCTATGGTTGTTTTTCAAAATTAATTATATATTTTCAAAATTTCGTAATTATTAATAATATTAACTATAATAAAAACAATAAAGTTTATAATACAAATAATAATATTTAAAATATTAGCAATATTAATTATAATACAAATAATAATATTTTTAATATTAATATTAATAAAATTAAAAATATTTCTAATACAAATAATAATTTTTTTAAAATTAATAATAACTGTCGCATGTCACCCGCGCGACATCGCGACGGCCCTCGATTGATTTCAAGTTTCTTTTTTGTTTGTGTAAAGGAGTCGCCACCTAATATTTTGGTCACTATGAAACCTAATTGGTCTTTCAGAGATTCTAAGGCAAGGGACTGGTTGCGTAAAGGGAAGGTATTAGCACCCCTAGTACACCCTACCTAAGGTAAGCTACTTGGTGTTTGGTTGGCCTTATAATTGCTATGGTATTAGTGTTTTCTAATCCCATTAGTTTTCTAGGATACATTTTGCTATAATGAACAAACTCGAACTGAAAGTCTAACAAGAAAGAAACCTTGGTCAATGTGGATCATACCTTTAGATGTGTCTATAAAGTACCAAGGAGAACCAATGCAAATCTCTTGAAATCCGTGTCTGATTCAGACTAAACTTATTAAGATAGAAATCCAAGGAGATTCCATGTGCTTTAAAAGCTCATTTTTCCCTTAGTATTTCAAGCGTTTGCGACTCGTAAATCGCAAGGAGAAGGGATACAAAATTAGGAATCTAAGGAAATTCAGAGCGCTTTAAAAGCCTATTTTTGCCCTAGTGTTTCATACTCTCACGGCTCGTAAACCATGGAGTAAAAAATATTGAAATGTCCTTGATTATAATCAAGGCTTCTTTTAAGGATGTGTAATGACTTATTATTCCTAGAAAATTATTTTGGATATTTACCACTTAGGGTTTCTTTATCCAAATATTAACAGTGAATAATAGATGAATTCCCCACAAAATAAGATTTTTATATTTTTTTGAAATATTGGCCAATACCCTTTGGAGTTTTACAAACATGTTGTAAAATCCAGAAATGCGAGAAAATAATTTTGTTGTGTTTAAGAAATCCATGCGAAAACACATTTTCAAAAAACTTCCAATATTTTTTTTTATATATATAAAAAACATTCAAAACATATTAGGGTATTGGCCATATGCATGAAAACATATATATATATATATATATGTCCCATTGCATTGAAAACCGGGTATTCTAAATACGAGATTTATATTTTTACAATATAAAAACACAAAAACCACAAAGTAAATAAAAAAAATGATATTAATCATTGTTTTAGGGACTGGGTCTAGCTTGGCCTATGTTATTGGGATGAACCTAGCATGCCTAGCCATGTCACTAGCCCAAACCAGTGACCCGGCTGGGCACAAAGGCATGCGTGACTTTCCTCGTGCATGCCTTGGCTGGTTACTGTTCAAGTGAATTAAATTTCACTTGAACAGTAACAATGCAACCAAGAATGAATGCAAAGCTGGTAAGAAAAGAGAGACAGCTTACCTGGTTTGCTGGCGAACCCGGTTTCTTCAATTCTGCATTGTCTGCACTCATCTGTTGTTCTCTTGTGTCTCTAGTCTTTATGGTTTGTTTTGCTTCTATTTCTCTTCTCTCCCTCTCCTCCGTTCTGTTTTCCTTTCTCATAGTAACGAAAGGATGAAGGAAAGAAACTCTCTTTGTTCTCCCCTGTTATCTACAACGTTCACTCCCCTCGATGTCTCTTCTTTTTTTCGTTTCCCTGGCCTCTTGCTTTCTCCTTGTTTTACCTGCCTCTCGCTTTTTTCTCTCCTCTTCGTTCCTATAAAGACTTTCACAGTCGAAAAGATGAACCCCTGTCTCTGTGTTTGTTTTCTTCTCTCTTTTTCTCTTCGGTTTTTTCTGCTCGTATTCTACCTCTCTCTTGTTCTTTCTTTCCTCCTATTTGTGTTTATTTTCCCCTCCTCTTCCTTTCTTTTTTTTCCCCTTTGCTAGGTCATTAGAGGGGCTTATATATAGTCTAACATATCTCTTTTTAGGAAAGATTAAATGCATTAATTCTAGGATGCAAATCCCTACTGATTTGCAGTAAAAAAAACACAAAAAGGAAACTGCAATATTCTGATTTTGATTTTGTGCTCACGTCTGATTTCTTTCCAGTTTTAAAGGATGGTGTGGCTCTTTTCTTTCCTTCCATAGGGTCAGCTGCTCCTTTTGAAATGAGGCAATAAAAACATGGTTTGCAGCTTTCCATTCAAGTGAGAGAAACATGGAAACCAAACAAGAAATTTCAGATAAAAAGGAAAGAAAGAAAACGGCTAGTTGTACAGGTAAACGTGTTTTCTTCAATGTCTTCCTTCGGCAGAATTCCTTTCTATTTTTTATCTTCAATCATCCTCCTTATTTTAGCACTTTTTCCATTTGGTCCTTGGTCCAAAAAGGATTCAAATTGGCCTGCAATTGGTCTTCAATCTTATTGCAATTGTGTCCCTGCAAACTCAGGCAAAAAAATTCCTTCTCATGGCAGGAATCTCTACTTTCACACTAGATATTCAAACAAAAATAACTTAAGCTTCTGATATCGAAATCAATAATTCAAAAGCCCAAATTTATCTACGCATCTAGGACTAGAACTTTGATGAAGGAGTCGAAGTGAGATAAAATCATTTTAGAGAACAGAATCTAGCAGTAACCTAGTTGGTCAAAAAAGATCTCCGGGTCTAATTCAGAAATTGAAAATATTGAGTGTCCTGATATGACTGAGAGTATGAACAAAGAACAAAAATCACAAAATTTGTGATGGAACTAGAGTTTTTTAGTGCAAACTTGGGTCAGTATCCTTCTGCGGCAGAATTCTTTGCCTTCATGTTAGATATTCAAATAGGAATATCTTGAGCTTCTGATATTCAAAATCAAGCTATTCGAAAGCCCAAATTCATCTACGTGTCTAGGACTATAACTTTGATGTAGGAGTCGAAGTGAGATAAAATTGTTTTAGAGAACATAATCTGGCAATAATCTAGGTTGTCAAAAAGGTTCTTGATTTGACAATGTCGAGCATCCAAATCTGATTGAGAATCTGCCCTAAGAACAATGATCCCTAGGACCTAATAAAGGTGCAGGTCAATTTTTCAACATGTCATGAGTGATAGAATATAGCTAAGATGATCAGATATCGTACGAAACAAAATCAGAATCAGAGCCTAAGTTGGAACAAAAAATTACGACAGCAACAAAACCATTTTTTAGTGCAAATTCTGAGGGATTTATCCTACCTTAAAGACTAGATAAAGAAGGAACGAATTTAGAATTATGAAGACTCCTGATCAACCTAAGAGAACCTGACAATTTTGGTAGCAAAGGGGAAGGATAAAAGGAACAAAAACCAACTCAAACAAGGTTTTCAAAATAAAATATTTCTTTCTCTGCTTTTGTCAATCTTCTAGCGAACACGAGCTAAACTCCTACACTCAATTCAAAAGAGGGATACACCGTCTCCAGCACGTGGGGTCCAAAATTGAGTAACAACAGATGCCCCCTCAAATCAAATCTATGGTTGTTTTTCAAAATGAATGATATATTTTCAAAATCTCTTAATTATGATATTAATTATAATAAAAACAATAAAATTTATATAAAAATAATATGAATTATATAAAAAAAAATAAGAATAATAATAAAAATAAAAATATTTATAATACAAATAATAATATTTTTAATATTAATCATCATAAAAATAAAAATATTTATAAACCAAAATAATTGTATTTTTAATTCAAATAATAATATTTTTAATATTAAAAGCTCTTATCCCTACATATTTGAGCATTGCTATACCTGAAGGAACATATGCTTGTATTGGTAAATCTCACTTCGTACCTTTTAATTTATGTTCACAGATGGTTTGGTTTTGTTTCTAAAATTGAGTTTTGTTGTTTTAGCACTGAGATCGGGATTGGCATGGAAGCACTCGATTGATGTGGGTGTTGGTGTCATAGATGATGATTACAGAGGCCCTTTTGAGATTATTACTCTAATGTTAATATCGAGGTAAAGGTTGGCGATGGAATTGCGCAGTTAATTCTTGAGAAAATTGTAACTTCTGATGTCATGCAAATCGATGATTTGGATGCAACTGAGAGGTGTTGGAGGGTTTGGATCTAATGGTGTTTGAGGTTCCTGTGATTTGTAATGTTTTTTCTTAAATGTTTTTGTTTCTTGGTGTTTAAATTTAGCGAATAGATGGTGGACTAAATAGTAAAATTTTTGGGTTTGGTAAAGGACTTTCTTTTGTTAATGAAGACACCTGCAACAAGGCTATATATATATATAAATGATTTGTTTTTCATGTGTTTTATGGTTTCATTTCCTTTTTTATCCTTTTATTACCCACCTATGTAAACCCCAGGAAAAAATAATTATATATATAATACATAAGTAAAAGTGAAGAAATTCATGCATATGGTTAAATAAAAATAGAAATTCAGAAATTCTTGAATATAAATTTTCGAGCGAAATAATTCGAGACATTACAATAAACCCGGTACTGTTGAGGGTTGGATTTAATTGAAGAGAATAATACACTTAAAGGAAAAGGGGGGCCTCAATGCAAATAAGGGAAAATATAGAGTATAAATACTCTCTCCTCACGAAAAAAAAAATCTATGGAACCATAAGGAGAGAAGATAGGAGTTTTATACCCATTCTTGAGAAATCAAGAGAGAAACACAAAAATTTCAAGAACCCATCCATGATTAAGAGCTTATAGATGGGATAAACACTTAAGAGCAAAGGATTGCCAAGAAATTGAACAAGAAGAAAAGAAAGGAGGGAGTTGAAAATCTTCAATTAGTTGGAGATCAAAATCTTAATTTGTACCGGGTAAGGTATTCTAAACATGATCTTAAAACAATTCATTTTTTAATTCGATAAAGAATTGATGCCACGATATTGAATCATAGGTTAGGGTTCTAAGACATAAATTGGGGAAAAAGTACTTATTGTTGAGATTAAGTTCATCCATGTGTGTGGTATGTAGTTTATGAAAGTATTGTGTAAAAGGGAGGGGGATACGAATCTGGACAGACTTGTCTCCTAACTTTCGATGAGATTTTGGGTAGGAGGATGAGGGGATTAGGATCGGGTTTCTCATAGAAATGGTAGATTTGAATGTTAGCTAACCAAGCAAACTGGTCTTGCTCAATTTGGAGATGTAGAGCTCCAGTTATGGATTACCAACTGAGACTGAGTCGGAACTGATTATGGAGGGCAATAGGACTAAGTAGTTAATGAGCAATTTTGACCATCTTGGAGGCAAAACTGGGTTCTCCTCCCTTCAAAGAAGTCGTAGCTTCGTGTCTTAGCTTTCTAATGAGATTATCTCACTTAAAATGAAGTTTTAGAACTTTAGATATAGTTCAAAATCTGGTTAGTGTTTGGCAGTAATAGTTGAAAAATTGGACAGTAACAGTTGAAAATTAGACAGTAACGGTTGGACAATAACAGTTGAAAATTGGACAGTAACAGTTCAAAGTTAGACAGTAACAGTATACTTTTACGTGAATACTATATATAAGAATATAAAAGAATTGTGTCAAACGAACACTTGCACATTGAGATACTAACTCTAAAAATATACATGATATATGTATGTATGATATTATGAGGAAATGAACATGCATAAAAAGTAACATATGAGTAGTGGATGAATATGGATTCTCTATAATATCGGCTTGAAGGAATCATAACGAAAAACTTCCTTATGATTCAGGAGGAACAACCAGGATTGGATCTTCTATTAGGGGAGGTCATGAGACAAGCGAAGCAGGTACGTGATTTTCCTCCTATTTGCACTTATACAATTTAAAATTCTTCTGGTGAAAGCAATTACAATAAATGTCATGTTCAATGTAAATAAGTCTAGCATAAATACAAGATTAGCTTCGGCTAATGGCATTCGTGATAGGATTGCCGGGATATGAATTACAAGATTAGCTTCGACTAATGGCATCTGTGATAGGATTGCCGAGAAATGAATTACAAGATTAAACTTTAAAGGTCACCCAGTTCATGCAAGTAAATTAGAGTATTCAAATTAAGAGTATACAAATGAGTGTTAATTGGGTTTAAAAGACTTACAAGCAAATATAAGTTCTCTTTTAGAATTCTTATGGATCCGATAGAAAGTTAATACTTCATTTGTATTCATTACATGAGCATGTATATATATATATATATATATATATATATATATATTCTTTATCAATATAATGGTATGTTTATTTATGTATCATGTCCTTCAAATATCCAGAAAGATCATTAGTTTAGGACTCTACTTTGTGAAACTTATGTAAATATTCAACTTAAAACAAAAGGGAATTAACGTGTTTATGTAGTATACTTTTGTAGTATTTTAGTTATCTTGTAATTAACCCTTTTGAAATATTTAAGAACACTTCTTATATTGTAAATACTTTCTTTGCGTGTTAGTATTCCTTTTCTTTTAAATTTTATGATATGATGTGTTGGACTATGTTCATATTGAACTTACTCATAGGATATATATATATATATATATATATATATATATATATATATATATATATATTGTGTGGATTGTATGAGGTGTGGAATTATGAGGTTTGATATAAGATCTGGAATTATGGGACCTTGTGATGATGGGTTGATTGAGTGAATTGATAGTAGTCGATAACTTGGGATGCCCTAAATGCAAACGAAACTGTACCAAAAATTTTTTTGGAAAGGAAAAAAAAAATTTACCCTCAAATAAAGAGGATATGTTGGGATCTTTAAACATTGATCGAGTCGTACACTTCGGACTGTTACAACCTGAAACAAGCGTATATGTATTTTATTATTGTTTGCATTAATCAAATCACATAATCTTGCTGCATAACCTCAAGCATTACTCAGTTGTAAGAAACTTGACCGACTAATTTCACAAATACATGGAGGATAGGTCGTTCTAGCAAAAAATAATGTATGAACATTGTCGCACCCCAAAAAAAATCAGGCTCGCGGCATCGGCTGGCGATTTAAGTCTCGTTGTCATTGCGTTTGCTTGAATTGTTCGTTGGAGTCGCCACCTAGTAATTTATTGAAGGCTACTAGGAAACCGGATATACTGGTCTGGTCAGAGATTCACGGGTAAGGGACTGGTTGTGGTTAGGGAAGGTATTAGCACCCCTAACGCACCCTACCTGAGGTAAGCTGCTTCGTGCCTTTGACGTGTTAAAGAAGTTTTAATAATTGTCTTTTCATCGGAAATTAGAAATATCACTTACGTATAAGTTAATAATTCTTAACCGTGATCCGATCAAAATATTAAATTCTTCTTTAATATATTTGCAATTTTATCCTAAAAAACAAAATATATATATATATATATATATATACAAATAAGTAAAACAAAATACAAACACACACATTCACTATTTTCATTTCTTTTCTTTTTCTTTTCTTTTTCCTTTTCTTTTACATCCACAATACAAATACAAATACAAATACAAATTCAAAATAAATAAATAAAAATACACCAACACACACATCCCCTTTGTTATTATTATTTTCTTTTTTTTTCTTTTTTTTTTCTCTTTTACATTCACATACTACAAATTTAAAATAAATAAACAAAAATTACATTAAAACTTTAAAATTTACAAAATGGTCCCTAAACAATCCATAACAGTACTGGGAAACCCTTCAGGAACAGTTCTGGGCTGCCTGAACAGTAGCGGCGCGTGGACCCCACGCACCGCCGTGACTGGCGGCGCGTGGGCTCACGCGCCGCCCGAAAATCAGGCAGCGTGAGGGAGGGGCTGTAATGCTTCCTCCTCTCTTCGATCTCTTCACCTGCAACCCAAAAAAAACACACAGCCAGGGCAGTCGATTTTAAGTTTTTCTTAGTTTTTCAAATCTGTTTTTTTTCTCTCCACCGTTCGGGTCTGCTTCCGTTTTATTTTCCAGTCGTTGTTCTTCCTTCTTCTTCTGTGGTCGACCTGCTGTGGAGTGAGGAGTGGCTCAAGGCTGGAGGCCGGAGCTGCGGGTGCAGACGTGCGTGATGGAGGAGCTGCTGCTGGGTCGTCTTTGCTGCGGGAGGCAGAAGACGGGCAGATCTGTGGTGTCGGCCAGGTGAGGGAGACCCACGGGTCTGAGGGGAGAAGCTGCGGTGAAGGAGAAGCTGGGTCTGCTCGGGTCGTTCTGGTGGGAGAGAGGGAAAGAGAAGAGAGCAGCGATGGCCGGGGAAGGAAGAAGATTGCAGAGGAGGCTGCTATGGTCTCCGTTCGGTTCGTCCCTTGCTCCTGCAGCTGAGAGGGAAAGTTCCGGGTTGATGGAAATGGAAAGGAACGGCTGAGAGGGGAGAATGAAGCAGCTGAGAGACTCTGATGTTGCTGTCGGGTCAGGGAAAGGGGAAAAAAAATGAGCGGCTGTTTGGGGGAGGGGCTGTTTGGCTTTGGTTTGTGTCTCAAGAGGAAGAAAGAGATGGGGCTACGGGTCAAGGGCGGCTGTGTGTGGCTCCGGGTGAGGGAGAAGAGAAAAAAATTCAAAAGGTGAGGTGGGGGCTGGCTTGGTTCAGCGGCTGCAAGGGGGAAAAAAACTTTTAGGTTTAGGGTTTTCTTGTTCTTGTGTTGTCTCTCCCCCAATCTCAAAATTGCCCCCCCTTTAAAAATCAGTTTAGCATGGTATTTATAGGAAAAATTTTGCTAGGTTTTTCAACTTGGTCCCTCAACTTCCTTCTTTTTGTAAATTTTGATTTTTCTTATTTTTTGTATTTTTTGAAAACGAGCAATATCAACGTCAACTAAAATGCGGAAAATCAACGATTTTAAAAATTACGCGTGAAAAGTCGAACGCGTTTGAAAAATCTTTTAACAATTTAAATTCTTTTTAAACTACGTTGAAAATGCTAAAATGACGAAAATATATTAAAAACATATTTTTTTGGATTTTCATTGTTTTTCTCTATTTTTGGATTTTTTTGAAAATATATCAAAACATGGGTCAAAAATTGGGTAGCAACAGATGCCCCCTCTTTACAATGCTTACGAAACGAAAATCCTCAAATTTTTGCATAGTAAGCTTTGTAAAGAAAACAAAAGGAAAACGATTTCATTATCTTGGGCGACCTGCCCACACACTCACACTGATCTATTTTCACTGGCGACCTACCCACGCATACTCACTCTAGTCTATTTTCACGGGCGACCGACACCACACATACTCACTCTAGTCTATTTTCACGGGCGACCGACCCACACTCTCCCAATAGTCTATTTTCACGGGCGACCTGCCCACACATTGGGTTTAGCTGAGATCCCATCTGGCGACCTCATTCAACTGGAACGAAAATATTGTGTAACTCGGTTAACCTGAAATCCCATCTGACGATTCCCTTTAACTAAAGCTACATGAGATCCCATCTGGCGACCTCATTCAATTGGAACGAAATATGCATAACTCGGTTAACCTGAAATCCCATCTGGCGATTCCCTTTAACCAAAGCTACATGAGATCCCATCTGGCGACCTCATTCAACTGGAACGAAATATGCGTAACTCGATTAACCTGAAATCCCATCTGGCGATTCCCTTTAACCAAAGCTACATGAGATCCCATCTGGCGACCTCATTCGACTGGAACTAAACTGTGTGTAACTCGGTTAACCTGAAATCCCATCTGGCGTTTCCCTTTAACCAAAGCTACCTGAGATCCCATCTGGCGACCTCATTCAACTGGAACGAAAATATGTGTAACTCGGTTAACCTGAAATCCCATCTGGCGATTCCCTTTAACCAAAGCTACATGAGATCCCATCTGGCGATCTCATTTAACCAAAACGAAAGAATGTGTGAAAAATGGTCTCATTGTATGGGTGACAAACCCAAGAAGAAAAAATGATGGTCTCATTGTATGGGTGACAAACCCAAGAAGAAAAAATGATGGTCTCATTGTATGGGTGACGAACCCCAGAAAAATGATGGTCTCATTGTATGGGTGACGAACCCCAGAAAAAATGATGGTCTCATTGTATGGGTGACGAACCCCAGAAAAACGATGGTCTCATTGTATGGGTGACGAACCCCAGAAAAACGGATGGTCTCATTGTATGGGTGACGAACCCCAGAAAAACGATGGTCTCATTGTATGGGTGACGAACCCCAGAAAAACGGATGGTCTCATTGTATGGGTGACGAACCCTAGAAAAATGATGGTCTCATTGTATGGGTGACGAACCCAGATGGAAAAAATGTGAAGTGCGGTCTCATTGTAATGGGTGACGTACCCACGTGGAAAAAATATGAAGTGTGGTCTCATTGTAATGGGTGACCTACCCGGATGGAAAAAATGTGAAAAACGGTCTTATTATGATGGGCGACCTACCCAGATGGAAAAAATGTGATATGACAAGTGTGAAAAATAGGACTTACCTGGCGAAGTTCTGAAGGGATGACAGAAGAAAGGGCTGGAAGACTTGGTGCTTCCTGATAATTCCCGATCATGGGGTTTGAAAACCCGGTGTTTCCTGACTGCAAGGGTTGAAAACTCGAGGCTTCCCGGTTGCAAGGTTGATCTATTCATTTCTTTGGGATTTTCCTAATGGTAGGGTTCATCCCATCGTCCTTTTATTCCATGATCAAAACCGATTCTTTATTATCATCACCACAATGCTTCTTTCTCTTTCCACCATCTTGTTGGACCTCATTAAGGATTTTCCTGTAACAATTCAAAAATATGTGCAAATGGTTTTTTTTTTTTTTTTTTTTTTTTTTTTTTTTGAGGTTAGATGATATGCATGCATCTTTACCTGACTTGAAATAATAGGTCCCCCCTCTTTGATGCTCCATCGTCATAGGGTGCCCTTGTTTGTATCCCAAAGCTTTCTTTGTTCTTCCGATGTATTGGCTCATTCATGTGTTAGCCATCCACTCAGCTGTAAATGCAGTGCCCATCCCGGGCTGTCTTCGACAATTACTGCTTGCATCGTTCATGAAGCTTGACCCTGCCCCCAAGTGTGGTACTGCTTGATTCATCATCAAAGATTTTCTCTCCTGGCTTCTTTTGAGAAATTATCCTCTGATTGATTGTGTGCATCATGCCAACACCCATCACGTTTGTTAATCAGTCATGATCTTGCCTTTGGTTGAAACACCATTCAAGTATGTATGGTCACCAGCCTTCATGGAACTGCCAAGTCATCCAGACATGTATCTCATGCTTTGCAGTAAACAGCTCATCATTGTAAGCGCGATGTATTTCTCTATGGATTCCTCTTAGCTTGTCAAATCAGATCGTGAAAATACCTGCTTTGGCATCATCAATGATGTTCATGTTATCACCCATATTCATGCGGTGAAGTGCGCATTTGAGCTTCAGAATAGATGGTCCCATCGTAAATCTTGGTGGTATGCATATGTTCGATGTTCATCCAAATGCACTCACCCGATAACATCTGTCCGAAGTCATATCCATGTTTTACAAAGTAACCTAAGATGAAGATATGAAGATATCCTTCAAGTGCAGCGTTGCTCATCAATTGCTGCTGAAGTGCACTAGATCATGGATTGTCTTTGAACAACATTGGCCCCAGTATGATCTGAAGGTTCATTCATCGATTTATACTCAATAAGGTTTTTCTTTGTCATTGTCAGATGCTAAACATAACTTTGATGAACTTTGACGACTCATCATCAGATTCTTTCCTTGCCGCCAGCAAATCTGGATATTGTTTGCTTTCCTTCTTAAGGTACAATATATTGCCCCCAGGTGGTCAACGTTTCAAGGACTGTCGAGAAATGTTGATGTCATTTTTGTCAAGAATTTTGCAAACTCAATTGATGTTCTTGTTTGAAAATCTTTCTTGTTCTGGAATCAAATCTCAACATTTCAACGATCATGTCTATTCAAGTATAATTGTTGAAATGAAATCAAAGAGATATCAGTTTTTGAAAAGTTATTTTTGAAATTCGAGCTCCTTTGGTCAAAGACCCAACACACGTCATTCAATGTAGTCCTTTGATTGTCTTGTATTTTGAAAACAGAAATGACCCGTTGTAAGATTTAAAATGACTTTTTCATGGTTCTTTGTGTCCACTTTAAACTCTGATTTTGGGTATATCTTTTGATGGTTTATGGTGAGGTGATATTTTTGTGAATTTCAAATGATTAGATGCTCAGGCTTGATAAAGAAAGGTTGTTTCTTTTCTCAGTATTTATTTTATCAGCATGCATAATAACCAGTAGCCTAATTCAACGAAGCCACGACTCTTATAGAAAAACTCTTCAAGTTTTGAGATCGCCATTTATTGGTTCAGATTGCTTGCTTGATTAAAAAGGGCTTTTAAAAGCACGTAATGCAGGCTATGGTTCATGGCTATGAAAGAAAGGAATTCCACAGGCTCAAAAGGTGTTTGAGGGTTTCAAAAACCTAGGATCAACATCAATTATTCATCAACTTGTTTTCTATTGTTGTCTTTGTAGAGGAAACGACATATAACCTTGTTAACCTCAAAGATCAAGACTTCTCTTAACATAAGTCATAATGAAAATCCACCTTTCCTTGATGAATAACCAACCTTAATCATCTGATAACATCATAGCTTTATAATGGATACCAAAAGTCACGTTTATAGCTTAGTCTTTTTTTTCTTTTTGGTATTGACTTTTGTTGTGTCTTTCCTTGATTGAAATTTCTTTTGCTCTTCCTAGACTTGATAGGCATTCTCCTCCCTTTATCTTTGACTTGTCTTCAAGTGAAGGCAATTTCAACTTTTTCTCTTTTTTTTTCATTCTTTTTTCTTTCATCATAGCCTTCCTTAAAAATTTCCCATATGCCCCTAGTCTATGTGTTTACTTTTAGCTCTCTCTCAATCATTGGACTTTTGTTCTAAGCCTTCCCCTTTATCCATTAATTATATCAATGTCTCCAACATATCTCTCATTTGCCCCAAGTGTGGGGTGTGATCCTAGTCAGGGTTTCCTTTTGAAAGAAAATATCTCACCAAGCTCAAAATGGGACTACAAGGGATATAATTTTTAGAAAGTGAAGGGATATCAAAGATGGCCTTTTCTCATTTCAAGCAAGGTCGATTAGAACCGATAAATTTTGACCTCATCCCGTGTAATGATTTAGACTTGTAAGAGTCAATTATTCACAAGTCCATAACTACCAAATCCACTACATGTCATTATGCATACTGCTAAAACTTAGCTATATGATGTGTGGTTCAGTTTCAAAAGGTACGAGTTCAAAATTATTTGGTCACCTCATGTCATTTTCAAGCATAGAATCATTTCTGTAATCAAAACACTTTTAATCTTCCGGATTGATTAACCTTTATTGCATGTTGGAGTTTGATCAAAATATTTTGTCACAATAAAATGCTAAATATCTGTTGATTTCAAAACAACAAAGAGACAAAAGCAAGGCATGTTTCGTTGAAGGATGAGATGTGATCCCAAAACAAAATGCAGAATTCCATAACAATATGATTGACTGTTCATCACCATTCTCGAATCAGCTTTTCTGGCAATATCTGTGTTTAGCAAAGCATTTTCGATCACATGTGATTCTGAAGTTGTTCGGGGAACAATATAGCCAGTGACACCCTTCTTCAACGACTCCACCTATCTCTTGCTCACCAACTTTTAGACTCCATTCTTGCAATTCTTGAAACTGTTCACTTGAAATGGTTGAGGACCCCACCATGACACCACATCTCTTATCTGGATTATACCACTGAGAAATTGGTGGTTGCATGGGAATTTGTCGGAGTCAAGCAAAATTCTGGAATCTTGCAGATGCTGGCAAGTAAACTCACAGGACAACTATTCACTTGAAATTCTTGCAACTATTCCATTGAAATGGTCGAGAACCCTATCATGACATCACATCTCTTGTCTAGATTGAACCACCTGGAAAATAGTGGTTACATAGGATTTGTCGGAGTCAAGCAAAATTATGGAATCTGGCAGATGCTGGCCCACAAACTTAAATAGCAGAGGAACGTCCCATCTTGGCAAAGATATTTGAGCAATTTGATGTTACCGTGAGACCTGGCTATACCACATAATTAAGGGCTCACACCGTCAAAGTCATCTCCTGATTCACCTCTCATCATTGTTCTAGAATCCATGGCAGATCCTTCAATCTTTCTTCTCTTCATACCTTGTTCAATTCTTCGGCAAATCCTCACAACATTATTTCAATCTTCCAATGTTGCTATGGTTGGTTGAGGATTGTTAGAAACTTTCTAACAGCTTGGTAATCTTGACAGCGCCCAAAAAACTTGTAGTATCGCCACTACCAACACGTGGAATCATGCCTTATCTCTTCTATTAGAGAAAATGATGAACATGAATCTCCTCTATTTCTTCTTCGATTCCTCTCGAACGGTGCAGCAAATAAGCACCATTAGAGGGAGTTCTGCTCTGTTGAAGCTTCAGTCTTTTTCATGTTTTTCAGTCTAGGCATGTATCTTCTCTCTACTTTTGCATTTTAATACTGACACTGTTTGAAGGAAAATCATAGATGATCTGAAACTACTGTATTTCTTCTTGGATTTCCCACTTGCGGATCCACAAACAGATTCCTGCCGAGAGAGCTCTGCTACGTTGAAGTTTGATGTCTGCTTGTATTTTTTAGACCAGGTCTGGCTCTTCAACCTACTAAGATGTCTTCGTGCTGAAACTGATGAGAGAAATATTTGTAGCATATGCAACTTATAAATTCCCTCTTGCATTCCCAATTTGCAGAGCCATAAATGGATTTTTATAGAGGGAGCTCTGCCGCATTGAAGTTCAGTGTTAAATCATGGTTTTTCAGACCATCTTGTGCTGCTGAACTGGAATTGAGCTCGTAATTGGGGTAACTTCAAAGCAGACTAATGCACCATGAACAGGAGACTAGTGGTCGTTTGGTTCCATTAGATGATGTGGAGGCGATGAACACTTAATAGTGCAACTGGACAAGAATCAGAGTTGTCATTAGTTGATGACTGAAGGCATTGTTGTTGTTGTTGTTCATGACGGAAAAGGAGAGATACAACTTCAATTGGACGAGAACAAGCAGTGTTCCCACAGAAAACTATGCAGACACTCTCTTTCCATTTGATGCTCAACACTTGTTCGAGCAGATCTGAGTCTAGCTACTTCACCTTTGATGCTCTCAACCTTAATCTGATAATGAGCCTATATCTGACTCCTTTCTTCACTTCCATCATTTTTCTCCAATTACGTGCAGCACAGCTTGTGTGGGGGACCTACCTTTCAGCCCGGTACATGCATGATAAATGTATGAACATGTAGTCTATATGATGAACTCACCCTTCGAGAGGTGACAATATGGTCGTAACTCTTGCATGATGGACAAGAATCGTGATTTTTGCCCAAACTCTACAATGAAAATTTTCGGAGCAACGGCCAATGTGTCACCCACAAGTCTTGAGTTCAAGATGCTTCAAGAAGGGTTTGCCCTTATGCAAAAAACGATAGCACATACAACCTAAGGACAGATTCTATTCATTATGTGAACATGGGTAGCTTTTCTATCTGGTCTCAAAAGGGTCTCATATCTTCCTAGTGACGTTCTTCGTAAAGACAGTATGGGGGCGTTGCAAAGAATGGTTAAGGCACATATACCCACCATTACCAAGCAGGCACTCAGATATGAGTTGGGTGTTTCACGCATCTGAACCCTGACCAATAGTCTTAGGGCAGATCGCTAGTTCCCCACCTAACCTAGAAGCTTGTGTGTGCTTTCAAAAATAAATACAGGTGATGCATGAGACAATTCTATAAAATGCATGGAAATAAATATTAACAAAAAAGATAAAAATGCAAAAAACTTAAACACATCAAATACACAAAGCTTAGTCCAATAATGTCAGAAACAGTACCGTCCCCAGTGGAGTCGCCATTCTGTCGCACCCCAAAAAAAATCAGGCTCGCGGCATCGGCTGGCGATTTAAGTCTCGTTGTCATTGCGTTTGCTTGAATTGTTCGTTGGAGTCGCCACCTAGTAATTTATTGAAGGCTACTAGGAAACCGGATATACTGGTCTGGTCAGAGATTCACGGGTAAGGGACTGGTTGTGGTTAGGGAAGGTATTAGCACCCCTAACGCACCCTACCTGAGGTAAGCTGCTTCGTGCCTTTGACGTGTTAAAGAAGTTTTAATAATTGTCTTTTCATCGGAAATTAGAAATATCACTTACGTATAAGTTAATAATTCTTAACCGTGATCCGATCAAAATATTAAATTCTTCTTTAATATATTTGCAATTTTATCCTAAAAAACAAAAAAAAAAAATATATATATATATACAAATAAGTAAAACAAAATACAAACACACACATTCACTATTTTCATTTCTTTTCTTTTTCTTTTCTTTTTCCTTTTCTTTTACATCCACAATACAAATACAAATACAAATACAAATTCAAAATAAATAAATAAAAATACACCAACACACACATCCCCTTTGTTATTATTATTTTCTTTTCTTTTCTTTTCTTTTTTTCTCTTTTACATTCACATACTACAAATTTAAAATAAATAAACAAAAATTACATTAAAACTTTAAAATTTACAAAATGGTCCCTAAACAATCCATAACAGTACTGGGAAACCCTTCAGGAACAGTTCTGGGCTGCCTGAACAGTAGCGGCGCGTGGACCCCACGCACCGCCGTGACTGGCGGCGCGTGGGCTCACGCGCCGCCCCGAAAATCAGGCAGCGTGAGGGAGGGGCTGTAATGCTTCCTCCTCTCTTCGATCTCTTCACCTGCAACCCAAAAAAAACACACAGCCAGGGCAGTCGATTTTAAGTTTTTCTTAGTTTTTCAAATCTGTTTTTTTTCTCTCCACCGTTCGGGTCTGCTTCCGTTTTATTTTCCAGCCGTTGTTCTTCCTTCTTCTTCTGTGGCCGACCTGCTGTGGAGTGAGGAGTGGCTCAAGGCTGGAGGCCGGAGCTGCGGGTGCAGCCGTGCGTGATGGAGGAGCTGCTGCTGGGTCGTCTTTGCTGCGGGAGGCAGAAGACGGGCAGATCTGTGGTGTCGGCCAGGTGAGGGAGACCCACGGGTCTGAGGGGAGAAGCTGCGGTGAAGGAGAAGCTGGGTCTGCTCGGGTCGTTCTGGTGGGAGAGAGGGAAAGAGAAGAGAGCAGCGATGGCCGGGGAAGGAAGAAGATTGCAGAGGAGGCTGCTATGGTCTCCGTTCGGTTCGTCCCTTGCTCCTGCAGCTGAGAGGGAAAGTTCCGGGTTGATGGAAATGGAAAGGAACGGCTGAGAGGGGAGAATGAAGCAGCTGAGAGACTCTGATGTTGCTGTCGGGTTAGGGAAAGGGGAAAAAAATGAGCGGCTGTTTGGCTTTGGTTTGTGTCTCAAGAGGAAGAAAGAGATGGGGCTACGGGTCAAGGGCGGCTGTGTGTGGCTCCGGGTGAGGGAGAAGAGAAAAAAATTCAAAAGGTGAGGTGGGGGCTGGCTTGGTTCAGCGGCTGCAAGGGGGAAAAAAACTTTTAGGTTTAGGGTTTTCTTGTTCTTGTGTTGTCTCTCCCCCAATCTCAAAATTGCCCCCCCTTTAAAAATCAGTTTAGCATGGTATTTATAGGAAAACTTTTGCTAGGTTTTTCAACTTGGTCCCTCAACTTCCTTCTTTTTGTAAATTTTGATTTTTCTTATTTTTTGTATTTTTTGAAAACGAGCAATATCAACGTCAACTAAAATGCGGAAAATCAACGATTTTAAAAATTACGCTTGAAAAGTCGAACGCGTTTGAAAAATCTTTTAACAATTTAAATTCTTTTTAAACTACGTTGAAAATGCTAAAATGACGAAAATATATTAAAAACATATTTTTTTGGATTTTCATTGTTTTTCTCTATTTTTGGATTTTTTTGAAAATATATCAAAACATGAGTCAAAAATTGGGTAGCAACAAACATTTCTTTGCAAGCTTACACACACACACACACTGAATCTCCCTAATTGACTAGTAAAAAGATGATGGGTTCACCACTTTAAGTGTGAAAGAGAATGGCATAATGCACCTATCACCTCTAAAAGGCTATGAACATAGTTCCTCACTAGGGCAAGTGCAAACATTATAGCCTGTAGTACAGAAATAAAAGAACATTACACAGTTGTAGTTTATGCGCAAATGCAATAACATGAAGAGGGATTTGTAAAACCAAGAAGGAAGTGTTTTGAGAGAACTTGCTGGGTTGTTGGAAGAGAAAATGGTTGATTGTGAGAAATCAGAGTTCAAAAGATTTTTATTAGAAGTTGGATAGAAGAGATTCATGGCATAAGAGATGTTATTGTGTTCGATTCAAAGCAAGCCCCACTTGGTTGGATCGGATCACGATCAATCCCTAGTCCACAAGCAAAATCCAGATTGGCCTGTAACTGTGCATCTGATACACAAGACTTGGGCACACATCATGTTGATTTGTTCTTTTGGCTTTGGAGATGGTGTTGCTAGAGTTTTTGGTTTAGTTGGAGTCTTAAAACCATAATAGATCACGTTAATATTTTTTTTTTTTTATAGTAATCGAGAATATTATAAATAATACATCCCCATTAAGAAGATGAGGGCTGCAAGACAAGGAAGATTACAGGGGGGAATTAAAAAACATAAAGAGAGCGAGGAATTTATAGCCTTGACTAATTAGTCCAGTTCATGATACATTCAGGATTTCTATAAAGATCGGAGCCTGTATAGTTGAAATTTTTAATAGAGGACTTCAACCAAAAGGCCAACTGATGAAAGGTGAGGTCAAAAATCACATCTTAGTCTGGAGTTTTGGAGTCAAAGATCATATGGTTGCGCGCTATCCAAATTGACCGGTATAATCTTTGATAGAGAAGGGTAATTGCATGACGCTGAAATTTTCCTTTTACCAAGCCAGACCATTCCTGAAGGTTATGATTCGGGTCTTTTGGCAGGTAGCCTACACACCCAAACCAACCAAAGAGTCTACCCTATAGAGACCATGATGTAGGACAAAGATGGAATAGATGACGTATAGTCTCAATCTCCTTACTGCAGAAAGGACAAAGAGCTTCCTTATAATTGATGATTCTCCTCTCAGCTAAGAAACCTTTTGTGCAGATACTGCTGTTTAGAAGAGGCCATATGAAAACATCTATTTTTGGAGGCGCAAACCCTTTCCAAAGCAGAGTAGGGGAGTGAAGATTTGCTGAAACATTAAAACCATAAAAAAATGGCACCCTGAGGAGACTATGTAAATGTTGGAGCTGTAGGATTTCCGAATCTTGTTGTCTTCACCATCAGAGAAGACTAGACCACATTCCACATCTACTATCAAAGGGGTCTTCTCCAAGAAAGATTGATGGAGTTATCAGCTGGGTTATGAACTTTTGCAATGTTTAATGATTGCTGCAGGGAGAGGTTGTAAAGCCTAGGAAACATGAACTGGAGAGGGGCTGCGTAGCCTAGCCAGGAATCAGACCAGAACTTGATGTTTCTCCAATCACCCATCTTGAATCCGACATTGGATTAGAGGGAAGCGGCTATGCTGTGATTTAAGGAAATTGCAGATACCATGCCACGCCAAGTTGGAGATAAAGAACCTGCAAACACCAGGAAGGCCATTTGCAAAATGTGGTCGGTACTTCCGTAGGATAATTTCTTGCGAACCTCCTACCACTACTTTATCAAGGTTCCAAAGCCATTTAAACATCAAAGCTAGATTTTTGTTGTGAATCAAACCCAGCCCGAGACCTCCAACGGGCTTATCTTAATTACCTTGTGCCAAGCAACCTTACAGATACCATGTCAATTTGAGGTGCCCTTCCAGAGAAAACAACGGTTGATGGAGGATATAGCTTTTGTAATGCCCTTTGCCATTGTAAAAACAGACATGTAGTATAGAGGTAGAGAGTTTAAAACAGACATGTAGTATCCTCCCAACCATGAGGCAACCCAAGGTATCTGATTGGGAAGGTGTCACTGCGATAGAAAATTGCGTTAGCCAGACCTGAAGTGTATTCGTTATCCAAATTAATTCCTATAAGTGAGCTTTTATAGAAATTAACTTTCAGTCCTGAAATGATCTCAAACCAGCGTAAGATCCTCTTGCCATGCAGAAGAGAGTATAAACTACTGTTACGACGGAGATGAACCGAAAGAAACCGAGAGTATAAACACTGGCAACATGGAAGGCATGGATAGGAACTATAAAAGAAGCATCATGTAAAAATATTCACAATTCCACCTACGAAATCTACCAAAATTGAGGTTTCTGATACTCGTAAGGATCACATTTCTACCAAATGAGCCAGTTGGTCTAGATATAAAATATATAAAGAAGTCACAATGCTTAATGCGGCATTACCTTTCCTCATCCCATTGGATTGGGAACTGAGTGCACCATAAAAGTGTAAATCAAGCTAGCTCGTAAACTTAATTTTTCTTTTCTTTTATCTTTGGTTAAATTGTTTTTTTAATAAAAAAAATTAATAATAATACTCAACCAGCAAATATCTCTTCAATTGATTTTCCAATTATTTTTTAATTTACTCCTAAACAATAGATTCGATAGAGAAACTTATAAAATAGAGAGAAAAACCTTAACCCATCTTCATCATCTCTTTACAACTTCTTATTCTAAGTTTGCAAGTCATAAAAGAAAAGGCAAATCAAAGAAAGTCCCACAAACCCATACAACAAATCTAAATTGAAAATCCTAATTAAATATACTTTGTTGCTGCCGCTGCTGATGCTGATAATGCTCGTGCAATTACACGTGCAATTGCACGTGCTCGTGCTCATGCTCATGCTGCTGTTATTGTTGCTGGTGTTCGTGGCTGCTACTATTAGCGGTTGTGATGCTGCTGCTAGTGACCGGGTCTGATTCAATAAATTAAATGAGTTTTTGCAGGTGAAATATGAAAGAATATTTTGGATTTATTTGTCTAAAAATGATGATTCCATGTATTTCAAATATTGTTGATAAAGATGTTAGATTAAAAAATTGAATATTTCATTCTTCCTTTTTTATTCATTATTAATAGAGACATAGAGAGCGATTAAAAAAATTTGGGTTTTTCTTTTCTTGTTAATTTCCTAACAGAACAAGCCTATTCCAAAAATCATAATGTTTAGGATCGAAAATCAGGATTTTTTTTGTTCAGAAGTTAAGATCAAGCGGCTTTTTTTTTATTACAATTTGGCCGTTTTCTTTCCTGAAAAGGAACTGTCCATTCTGTTAACAAACAAAATGCGTAGTGATGTTTTAAAACCCATCTTCTCAACCAAACACAGAAATTTAAATGCCAAATCAAAGGAAAGCTCAGGAATAGAACACTTGGCTGTTGAAAACTCGAAATACCAATGAAATGCACGTAAATTTTGTTCTTACCTGGCTAGTTGTAGAGAGTCCAGCATCATAAACCATGGTGAGATCAGTCTTGAAAAGTCCAAATGATCGCTCAGAACCAGGTCCAGGTTTCGAGTCTCCGTCATAAAGAGCAAAGAGGAATGTATCCACTGATTTTCCTGGCATGAGTGGAGTGCCCACCATCGATCGAAGGTGTGCAATCAAATTGCCATTGTAAGCCTTGGCATTCTCAATGCTTGGCCCTACGTCGTTGTCATCTCCTTTAAATGGCCATCCAGTCTCAGCCACCACAATCTCAACATTCTTAAATCCCATAGAATTCAGTGCAGAATAAACTGCATCCACCTGCAATTGAGTAAACCACTTGTCAGTAGCATTTTTATTCGATCATCTAGTGATACAAAGCTTTCGCACTTGCAATTAGATTTACTCTCACCTGAGCATCGAACATGTTCATGTACTTGATCTTAGTGTTTCCATCCATTCGTCCTGCATTCGGCTGGAAAAGGCAAAAAGCAAGAGTCTCAGGCCTTGTATCGCTTCTGTAGGCAAAGTAAGGGTAGGGATTGATTGCGAAAGGCGAACCAGTCGCACTATTAAACTCCAACAAGCCCTTCATCAGATCCCCATAACTTGGATCAAAGCTTCCAGAAGAAGGTGGCTCAGACTGCTTAAGCACTCCCATCGAATGAACTGTGGAGACCTTAATTTTACCCCCGAGCGATGCATCATTTAGAGCATTCTGTACATTTTGCATTGCTGGTAAGAGCTTGTTCATGAGATTCTGGTCATTGGAAGTCATGACCTCGTTGCCAACAGTGATGAGGATGATATTGCTAGCTGGATAGAAGGGAAGCACGTTTGTGTTGATCCAGCTCTTGGCAAAATTGGGATCAGAGGCTAGTCCTGGAATGTCACCATTTGCAGTGCCGATAACAATTCCAATTCCGGTGTTGGCTAAGGCTTTGATTATGGCGGGGTCCGATCCATATAATCGGACCTTTTGGATTGAAGTGGATTGAAGAAGCTTTGCGGTGGATGATGGTGGTGGAAGGTTGTCCTCAAGTTGGCCATAGTTTATACCGATGAATGATTGCGAGTCTACACAAAAAGCAGCAAAAATTAAAGCAGATGATCCAACATCAATTTTTAAACGACAAATCAGAACAACAACATTTTTTGTTTTCATAGACTGAAATGAAGACAGCTCAATTAAAATAGAAAGAGACGCAAACTTGCTTGCGATTTTTACAGTCTGTAAGGAGGAAAGGAGTAGGAAAGCAACAGTATAAGGAAGCACCATCATGGCTCAGGAGGAGCGGTTTCTATTATGCATTTTTTGAAACTGGAGTGGGCATTAAATATAGAATATGCTACAAGTCGAGGGCAGCAGCGTAAAGATGACTTAGGATGTATTCTTGTTATAGAATATGGGTGGTGAAACTTACCAATTACGATAAACTGGTTTGCTGGCTGTGCTGGGATTCACCTTTTAAAATATTAAAAAAATATAAGATGTAAAATCATTATAAAAGCATTGAATTTGACTCCAACACCAAACCCAATAATAATATTTATAATATTAATTATAATATTTCATTTATCTGTCAAATTTTTTAAATTTTTTAATCTTTCAAAAAAAATTATTGTTTTTCTTTGATAGTGATAATAGTTTTAAAAATTTATTAATGATAATGATAATAATAATAATAATAATTAAATTATCATTAATTTTACACTTCAAATCAAATCATTGTTGTTTTACAATATTGATAATATTTGTTTTCAAAATTATTAATTATCTTATTAATAATATTAATTATAATAAAAATAATTATATTTATAACACAAGTAATACTATTTTTAATATTAATACTTTTAATTAAAATACAAATAATAATATTTATAACAATAATAATAATAATAAGTTTTTTATTAATACATTTAATTATAATAAAAATAATTATATTTAGAAATCTAAGACCCAAGAACCTTGGGTCTTGATACAACACCCATTAGCCTTGGATACTGACGCCAAACCCTAGTGCTTTGGGTATTGACACAGCCCAAGAAAATTGGGTACTAACACCAAACTCAATAATATTGGGTTAGGCAAGTCCTGATGGGGCAGGACCCAATGTTGGATCCAGCAGCACCTAGACTCAAAGTTATTTTGACTCGGTTTGTTCGGTTATTTTAGAACAAAAACCAGTTCTAATTGACCATTTCTGGTTAGGTTTGATTTGACTCGGTTTTTTGTGGGTTTTTTTTGTTTGGGTTCAGTTTGATTTTTTTGGTTATTTCAATAGTGCATTTTTAGTCGTCAAATTTTTTATTTATTTCATGTGATTTTTTTGAGTTGATGATATCTTATATTTATATATTCTTGGCAGTTAATTGTCCGAACTTGATCCAAGGCAATGTTGATGAGATAAAGTTTAAATTTATAGCATAAAAGCATATTTAAAAGAAAAGGGACCAGACATTAAAAAAAAAAATAGCATGGCTTTTCTAGAATTCATGCGCAAATATACTTTTGCATATTAATTTAGTCAAACCAAACTGATTAATTATTCTGTTCATTAATTTTTTTTGTTGCCTTGGTTAATTTTTATAAAATGAACTCAAATCCATTGGAAAGTTATGGAACGATAACAAACACTTCAAAGCTAGCTTGTTAACGTATAGTTCCTCCAGCCCTAACAACTAACACTAAGCATTGTCAAAACCATTGCATCTGAACCTACTAATAAACATGCACAATTTTCCTTTATCTGATCCTACTAATACGTAGATGACGTTGAAATAAACCGCGACCTCTAGATTTAGAAACGTGTGCTAACTAAGTACGCAACAACACAAAATTATTATCATAGTAATCAAATATATATATTGAACAATGAAGTACCACAAAAAGCAGTTTGATCTTTGTTGAAACTATAAAAGCAGAGAATTAAAAAAAAAACCAACATTATTCTACATAAAAATAATAGAGTTAAATTCTTACCTTCGAAGACGGTTTATATATATATATATACACAAATCAAAGCTCAAACCAATTTTCAGAAGTTTACATAGCAATTTGATCTATGGATTTCACACCAATAACCCTTTGTGAGTCTCAAAAAAGAGGAACCATCTCGTCTTCTCCGTTACACTTGTAGGATTGAAGGGTGGAGAATGCTTTTCAGTTTTCAATACTTCTTTTCAACATGAACTTGGCCCCTAACGATCTACATACAGGATTTCAACGTCATCTACGATGTGCCCACGTATGAGTAGGTTCAGATAAAGGAAAATTGTGCATGTTTTATTTCTACAGAGAAGCTTTGAAACTTGGAAGGATAACTTGTCTTCAAAGAATTTATAAGCAGATGCAATTGTTGTGACAATGCTTAGTGTTAGTTGTTAGGGCTGGAGGAACTATACGTTAACAAGCTAGCTTTCAAGTGTTTGTCGTCGCACCATAACTTTTGTTAATGAAGACACGGGTGTTTTATGGTTTCATTTCCTTTTTTATCTTTTCATTAACCACCTGCAACAAGGCTATGTATATTTTATTGCTGTTTGTATTGATCAAATCACACTATCTTGCTGCTTAACCTCAAGCATTACTCAGTTGTAAGAAACTTGACCAACTAATTTCACAAATACGTGGAGGATAGGTCGTTCTAGAAAAAAAATACAGTATGAACATTTCCTTGCAAGCCTACACACACACACACTGAATCTCCCTAATTTACTAGTAAAAAGATGATGGCTTCAACATTTTAAGTGAGAAAGAGAATGGTATAAAGCACCCATCACCTCCAAAAGGCTCTGTACATGGGTCCTCTTCAGGTGCATTCACTAGGATAAGTGCAAGCATTATAGCCTGCAGTTTATGCGCAAATGCAGTAACATGAAGTGGGATTAGTAAAACCAACAAGGAAGTGTTTTGAGAAAACTTAGTGGGGTTGTTGGAAGAGAAAATGGCTGATTGTGGGAAATCACAGTTCCAAGGATTTTTATCAGAAGTTTGATGGAAGAGATTCATGGTAGAAGCAGCATGAGATGCTATTGTGTTCGGTTCAAAGCAAGCCCCGCCTGGTTGGATCGGACCACGGTCAATCCCTCATCCCCAAACAAAATCCAGATTAGCCTGCAATTGTGCATCTGATTAAAAGTTTGGGTCTGAGGACAGTTTCTGAAGCATTTTGTTTCTTTATGCTCACATTCAGTACTAATAACGAAGAGAGCAAGATGGAAATTATTTGTGACTAGACAGAAGCAAAGAATGAGTAAATAAAATACCTAAGAGCAAAACTTTTAATCAGCATGCCTGTCATTGTACGCAATTCTGATTTATCTATTTAAAATTATTTGTGAGGAAAGTTTCTGAAGCATTTTGTTTCTTTATGCTCACATTCAGTACTACTAATAACGAAGAGAGCGAGATGGAAATTATTTGTGACTAGACAGAAGCAAAAAATAATTCTGTCAGTAAATCATGATGATAATTACTATGGACATTAGATCACATATGAATGATACACGTGCCCCCTCTTTTTTGCTGTTTGGTCCAGGAAAAAACTAGCCTCCTCCTCCTCCTCCTCTACCTCTGCCATTGTTGTCGTTTATTTTATTTTTTTTCGAAACACATTAAATTTTTAATGAATATTTGGATGAATGTTATTTAACTTTATTTTTATATTTTTAATGTTTCATACACTTTTATTTGCATAATTGGTTTTTTTACTATTAATTTATATAATTTTATATTATTTATTCTAAATAATTTTTAATTTTTTTTAAATAACAACCGATGGATTTCTAGATGGAAGTAGTCCATTTGTATTTTATAGAGAGTTGAAAAATATTTACTGTATATGCCACTTTAATCAACAGATTTCCAAACGAATGTAGTCCGTCTGTATTTTATTGAAAGTTTCAAATCCGTCAGTATTTTACCGACTTGCAAAATATTTACTATATATGCCACTTTCACTGACGGATTTCCAGACGGACATAGTCCATTGGTATTTTACCGAGAGTTGCAAAATATTTACTGCATATGCCACAAATACTGACAAAAAAATTGTGTCGGTATATTTCCAGTGGGAATTTTTTTTTTGGCACCCATTTTTTGTATGTAAATCCATCGGTTTTTGAATTTTTTTTACTGACAAAATTAGTGACAAAATATTGAATTACCGACAAATGCTATGCCGACGGACGGTTTCTGTTGGGGAATTAGTTGGTAAAACAGAATATTTTCATCGGTAAAACTGTTAAATATTACAGAAACCTCTTATTTTGAAACAAATTTTTATGGCATGATTCAATTGTTCCTTTTTTTGGCTTTGGAGATGGTGTTGCTAGAGTTTTTGGTTTAGTCGGAGTCTTAAAGCATAATAGATCAAGTTAATAAAACATTATAAACTATTGTTACGATGGAGATAAACCGAAAGAAACAGTGGCAAAAAGGAAGGCATGGATAGGAACTATAAAAGAAGCATAATGTTAAAATATTCACAATTCCACCAACAAAATCTACCATCAAATTTCAACCAAATGAGCCAGTTGGTCCAGATATAAAATATATAAAGATGTCACAATGCTGAATACAACAACACCTTTCCTTGTCCCATTAAATTAGGAACTGAGTGCACCATGTAAAAGTGTAAATGAAGCTAGCCTATAAACTTAACTTTTTCTTTCTTTACTCTTTGGCTAAATTGTTTTTTTTCAATTAATAATAATACTCAACCACCAAATATTCACCGAACTAATTTTTCAATTATTTATTTCTAAACAATAGAATCGACAAAGAGACCTATAAAATAGAGAGAAAAACCCTAACCCATCTTCATTGTTTCTTTACAACTTCTAATTCTAAGTTTGCAAGTAAAAAAAAAGACAGGCAAATAAAATAAAGTCCCATAAACCCACACAACAAACCTAAATTAAAAATCCTAATTAAGTATACCTCTGAAAACTCCAATCTAAAAATTTCCAATTCTAAAAAAACCCACCAAAAAATACTCCACCTTTTGTTGTTGCTGCTGCTAGTGCTCGTGGAACAAAACTTAAACTATAATTGATAATGAAAAGATTATGAGGTATATTTATGTAATTTTTAGACAAAATGATAAAATAAAAGTATTTGAGATGTAATTTATAATAAAGTAATACAATTGGAGTTAAATTTAAGGTATTTTTATAATGCATCAAGTCTTAAATTAACTATCAAAATTAAAAAAAAGAAAAGAAAAAAAAAAGAATGGTATTCTTATATGTTTAAATTTGTTTGCAAATGAGCGACTACTATTATTTATCTGAATATTTATTAAAATGAATTCTTTAAAATTTTAATCATGCCTTGTTAAATTTCAATCTTTACTAGTTGCATATATAAAAACTAATTCTTTAAAGGTGTTTTACTAGGACGTTTGACACTATGCTTCTCCTCACAAGGCACATAAATTTCAATAGTACTTTTTTAGTCATAAAACTTTTTATTTATTTCATGTGATTTTTTTGAGTTGATGATCTCTTATATTTATATAGTTTTCGAACTTGATCCAAGGCCGAGTTGATGAGATAAAGTTTAAATTTATAACATAAAAACAATTAAAAGAAAAAAGACTAAATATAAAAAAATAACATGGCTTTTCTAGAATTCATGCAAAAATGTACTTTTGTCCACATATCCTCCCTGGACTTATCTTTTGGTCCTTTTAATTCTAGCATTTTATAATCTGGTTTAAAAGTTCATTTTCTTTATGTTGGGTTTATCTTGTTTAACCCCTCTAGTGTTGATTTCGAGGTAAAGGTTGGCGATAGAATTGTGCAGTTGATTCTTGAGAAAATTGTAACTCTTAATGTCATGGAAGTCGAGGATTTGGATGCAACTGTGAGAGGTGTTTGAGGGTTTGGATCTATTGGTGTTTGAGCTTCTTGTGATTTGTAATGTTTTTGTTGAGGTACTGGCATGCAAACCTGACAAGATAAAAGGCAATGAACATGATAAAATGAGAAATGAGACACAAGAATTTACGTGGTTGACCCAAATTTGGCTACATCCACGGGCAAGTATAAAAGGATTTTACTAAGTAATGTGGGAATTACAACCTCTCTTTACTAATAGGAGAACAATTGAGAATCTCTCTATTAATAGGAGAAAACACATCTTTTACTCTCTCACAAATACGTCACAACTTTGTGGGATTACTTTCCTTCCTTTCTCTCTTCTTTCTCTCTTATGTGTACATCTTAAGACTTGGATGCACTGCCTATTTATAGCCAGGCGTTCATGCCTTTGTCTTGCGAAAGACATGAGGCATTAATTGGTGCTACAAGTGGCACTGAATTGGTTCATAACATTGTTGACTTAGGCAGCACCAATTAATGTCCAACTAGCTTTATATTCTCCCACTTGAAGACTTTGATGATTTAATCAAGTCTTCACACTTGATCATCTATGATTGTTCTATCCTTTTTATACTTGTCATCTTCATGTGCTTACATTTCTACTAGGCCATAAAAGGATCTACACCATATGTACTCATCAGTGTTGACTGGTTTGGTCAAAGCATTTGCTAGGTTTTTCTTAGTGTGAATCTTCTTAAAATCCACACTTCCATCTTTCACCACTTCGCAAACAAAGTGATATTGAACATGTATTTGTTTTGTTCTTGAAGGAAACACTGCATTCCTTTCAATATGCACGCACCCTAGCTATCACAATACAAAGGAATCTTCTTTTGTTTATATCTGAGCTCCTCCATAAGTTTCCTCGTCCATATTGCTTATTTACAAGTTTGTGTAGCTGCCATGTACTTAGCTTCTGTTGTGCATAACGTTACAATAGTCTGAAGTTTAGAGACCCAGCTTACAGCTCCTCCTGCAATTGTGAACGTATAACTTGTAGTGGATTTTATTTTCTCAAGGTCACCAGCAAAATTTGAATCAACATAACCTCTGATAGTATATTTTGATCCTCCATAACATAATGTTGTATCTGAGGTACCCTTGATGTATCTCAAGATCCTCTTAATAGTGTTCCATGTATAAACTACCTACATTTGCTACATGTGCAATGTCTAGTACATGACAAACATTAAACTTCCCACTACTGATGCATACGGTACTTGAGACATCTCCATCCTGTCTGCTTCATTACTAGGAGACATACTTGAGGATAATTTAAAGTTAATAGGAAGTGGGGTGGAAATTGACTTACAATCTTACATATTGAAGCGTCGTAAAAGTTTCCTCAAATAATTCTTCTAAGAAAGCAAAATCTTTCTCTTACTTTTGTCTCGGTCAATTTGCATCCCTAGAATCTTGTTTGTTGGTCCCAAGTCCTTCATATCAAACTCCCAAGCCAATTGTGCCTTCAATTCTTGAAATTTATCTTTGTTGGGGCCTATTAACATGTCATCCACGTACAACAATAGAATGATTATATCATCATCTTTTACACACTTCTTGCAATACATAAATGGTTTGAACTGAGTATATTGTACCCAAGGCTAATTATGAAGGAATCAAATCTCTTGTATGAACACCTCAGTGCCTGTTTGAGACCATAAAGAGATTTGTTCAACCTGCAAACCAAGTTCTCCTCACCATTTTCAGCAAAACCTTCTGGTTGGAGCATATAAGTTTCTTCTTCAAGTTCTCCATGAAGAAATGAAATTTTCACATCTAACTGCTCTAAGTGAAGATCAAATATAGCACATATCGCCAAGACTACTCTAATTATAGTAAGTCGTACCACCGAAGAAAATATTTCATTGAAGTCTATTCCTTCTTTCTGAGCAATCTTGCACGATACCGCTCCATTTGATAATTACCATCACGCTTTATCTTGTAAAACCATTTGTTGCTAATTGCCTTCCTTCCTGATGGTAGCGAAACAAGATCCTAAGTGTTATTCTTTGTAGAGTTTCAATATGCTCTTGTGTTGCTGTCATTCATATAGATACATCTGTGCTTTTTATAGCCTCATGGAAAGTTGATGTCTCTCCATCCTCTATTAGAAGACAATATGCAATGTTGCTCCTAGTAACATATTTTGAGTGTCAAGTCGGTGGACTTCTTTCACGAGTTGAACGTCAAACTTCAGGAGTTTCAGACTCTATATGTTCTTGTTCTTTATGCTATAGTGTAGCTTCAAAAGAAGTATGATTCTAAGTGTTTACCATCTGGACTACTGTAGTCTGCTTTAAAATGTTATTATTTTCTTCCATTTGCATTTTATCTTCTATAGATATAACATCTCTACTGATGACAAACTTATGAGCAGTGGGATCCCACAAGCGATAGCCCTTCACGCCATCAGCATATCTTAAGAATACACATTTTCTGGATTTTAAATCCAGCTTGCTAACTTATTGAGTATTGTACATCACGTACACAGGACTTCCAAATATATGCAATCGAGAATAATCAGCTACCTTCCCAGTCCACATCTTCATTAGTGTCTTCAGCTCAATTGCACTTAATGAAGATTGATTTATCACATATCAGGCGGTTTTGACTGCTTCTACCTAGAATGGCTTTCCTAGACCTATAGCCTTCAACATTGCTCTTGTTCTTTATAATACAGTTATGTTCATCCTCTCTACAACTCCATTTTGTTATCGAGTGTATGTTATTGTGAACCACATTTCGATACCTTCATGTTGATAGAAGTTATCAATTTCATCAATGGTATACTCTTCTCCATTATCAATCCTCAAACACTTGATCTTCTTTTTAGATTCAACTTCTACCCGTGCTTTGAAGGTTTTGAAGACCGCGAGCACATCTGCCTTCCTTCTAATTGGATACACCCAACATCTCCTGAAAAAGTCATCTATAAATGATACAAAGTATCTTGCTCCTTCTAAGGATACAACCGATGCTTGCCAAATATTAGAATGAATCAATTCTAGATGTTGATGTGCCAAACTTCAACCTATGTTGTTTACTTATAACACAATGCTCACAAAAGTTTAGAGTAACCTTTGTAAGTCTATGGAGTAACTTCTTATCAGAGAGAATTTTCAAACCTTTCTGTGACATGTGGCCTAGTTTTTGATGGCACATCATCATCTTCTCTTCTAAAGGACTAATTGATGCTATTGAAGTGAACCTGTTGTCCAATGGAAGCATTGCTTGATTAGGTTTGTGGCTGGGAAATCCCCAGGTTATGCCGTTATGTTATCATACATTAACCGCACTTGGCAACATAGAGCTCAATTCACTATGCATGATTCGGGTTGGTTGATTTTTGTATTCTCTTATGAATCTGAGATGCTAGATGTTCTAGGTGCAGGTCCTTATGCCGTGTTTGGTAGGCCTCTTATCCTGAAGATAATGCCTACATTTTGTGACTTTCAATTTACAGAACTAACTACTATGCCAACATGGGTTCGTATCCCTAATCTGCCATTACATTGTTGGAATAATATTTGCTTATCCAAGATTGCAAGCATGATTGGGAAACCCATTCAATGTGATGACCCTACAGCTCAAATGACTTGGATCTCTTATGCTAGAGTGCTCATTGAAGTAGACCTTCTTTCTGGCTTGCCATCATCTGTTGTTGTGATCTTGCCCAATGGAATCACTTTGCAACAACAGATTGTGTATGAATCCTTGCCACGGTTTTGTAGACAGTGTAAGTCCCTTGGTCATTCAACTCTCACCTACTCTAAAGGACTCAAATCAAGAAACAAAAGCGATCCCATGAGACTCTAGTTGGTTCAGCTGGCTTTAATCCTTATGTAGAGACTGCTACAGTAGAGAAGCAGGTACAGTACTGTGCAGGTCCTTCTAAGGATCCGCAAGAGGATCCTATGACTACTGAAGCAGCTACTGCTGAAGCAATGAGAATCCGAAGCAAAGCCGCCGCCATTCCTCGTAAGGATTTACAAAGGCAATCCAAGGCTCTTGCTGCTGCATTCCAGTCGTTTCATAGCTCAGATGATTCTGCCCCTTCATTGCTCCGCTGATGTTCTATTTATATTTGTTTGGCAGGGTCCCTTGGCTCCTGCTTATGTCCTTCGGTTGGCTTGAAGGCCTTATGGTTTTGTCTAGTTGGCATGTTGTTAACTGTTGTGTTAGTACAGCGTTGGTTCTTGGATATAAAGTGTGGTCCACTTTTGGTGATTGTGTTTGTTTGTTGAGCTTGGTTCCTGGTTGGCTGTTTTTGCTGTCTTCTTTTGTTTGTTGTTGCTGGCTGGTCTGCTGGTTTTTCCTGGAGCTCCTTTGGGTGCTAGTTGATTTGCTGTTGTTGCTGGTTGCTAGTCGGGTCCTTGCTAGCTGCTAGTTTTGCTAGTTGGGTGACCTTTAGGTGTGATGTCGGCCTTGTTGGTTTGCGTGGGCTCTATGCTTGTGTCTTATGGCTGTTTTTTCTCCTACTACTTGCCTTGCTCTCGTTTTGCATTGCTTCACTACTGGCATCTGTTGTTGCCTGTTTCCAGCCTGGTGGAAGCAGGTAGCTTTTGTGGTTTGCTTCTAGGTTGGTTATTCTGCTGCTCGGTTTTCTAGATAACTTTCTGCTTTAATTATGAGAGCTTGATGCTCAGGCCTTATGAGATTTAAGGATAGGTTTACTTCCCTGTTTGGGAGCCTACTCCCTTGTTCAGGTCTTTGTTTTGCACATTGATGTGCTTTATTGCTGGTCTGCATGTCTGGGGAGTTTGTTCCCCAGCTTCTGTTTTGTATATTATTATTCGTTTAGCAACATCTATTTGCTTTGGTATCCTCAAGGGAGACTGTTCCCTTTGCCTATTTATCTCTGTATATATGTACTGCTGGTCTCCAACTTGTTTTTGATCTATATATTCTTACATTTGATAAACAAAAAACAAAAAAACAAAAGGCAATCTCATTTTTGGTTCAGTTGCACTGTTAATTATTCATCGACTCACATCTTTCAATGGCACCCAATAGCTGTCAACCCTTCATGCCATAAGCGGAGGCCTTCTTTCTAGCCACATTTGCTGTGAACTCCATTCCAGTCCAGCAACATAGGATGTTAGTCTAAAAAACATGACTTTACATTGAACTTCAACATAGCAGAGCTCTCTCTATAGAGATCTGTCTATGGCTCTACAAGTGAGAAATACAAGAGGGGATGTAGTAGTTTAAGAAGCTATGCAAATTTACCTCACTAGTTCAGCACCGAAACACTGGAATAGGTAGAAGAGTTAGAAATGGTCTGAAAAAACAAAGCAGGCATTAAACTTCAATGTAGCAGAGCTCTCTCTACAAAGATTTGTTTGTGGATCCACCAGTGAGGAATCGAAGAGGAGACATAAGAGTTTTAGATTCATCAGTTTCTCTTCTAGTAGAAACAAAGTGTGATTCCGTGCTTCGGCAACGGCGATGTTGAGCACTACCAAGATTACCTAGCTGGTGAGAGGCTCAACAATCCTCAAACAACCATAACAACATTGGAAGATTGACATAATGTTGCTGTAAGGATTGCCGAAGGAATTAAGCAGCTATGAAGATGGGAAAGATTAAAGTTTATACCATATGTGCTAGAACAGTGAAGAGAGTTGAATCAGAAGATGATCCTGAAGGTGGTATAATCCAGACAAGAGATGTGAATGTCATGGTGGGGTCCTCGACCATTTCAATTAAACAATGGCAAGAATTTCAATAATCAAGTCCAGAAGTTGTTGAACAAAAGGCGAGTTGAGTTTGTGAAGGATGATGTCATCAAACATATTGTCACCAGAACATCCTTAAATTGACAAAAGTAAAAAATGTGTGGCAAAGCACGAATATTGATAGAAAAGTTGATCCAAGAATAATACTGAATTGTCAATCATTTTGTTGTGGAGTTTTGCCCTTCTGCATTTTGTTTTGGTATCATATCTCATCCTTTAACGAGATTTGTCTTTTTCTTTGTCTCTTTGTTGTTCTGAAGTCAGAGGATGTTTAGCATTTCATTTTGACAAAATATTTTGATCAAACTCTAACATGAAAAATTAAAGCCAATCAATCTTGAAGATTAAAAGTATTTTGATTGCAGAAATAACTCGATATTTGTTAAAATGACAAGATAAACAATATGAGGTGACCAAACAATTTTGAACTCATATGAAATTGAACCATACACCATATAGCTAAATTTTAGCAGTATGCATAGTGACATATAGTGGATTCAGTCGTTATGGACTCATGAATCATGATTCTACAAATCCAAATCATTACACTAGATGACGTCAAAATTTATCAGTTTTAATTGATCTTGCTTGAAATGAGAAAAGGCCATCTTTGTTCATCCCTTCACTTTCTAAAGATATATATCCCTTGCAATCCCCATTTGAGCCTGATAGAATATTTCTTTTCAAAAGAAACCCTGATTAAGATCACACCCCACACTGAGGCAAATAAGAGATATTTTGAAGACACTTATAGAATCAATGGATAAAGGGAAGGCTAAGAACAAAAGTCCAACAATTGAGAAAAGGCTAAAAAAAAAGACATAGACCAGGGGCATGTAAGACAACTTTGAGGAAGGCTATGACAAAGCAAAAAAAAAAAAGAGAAAAAAAAAGAGTAGAAATTATCAACACTTAAAGGCAAGTCAAAGATTAAGGAAGGAGAATGTCTATCAAGCCTAGAAAGGGAAAAAGAAGTTTCAATCAAGGAAAGAGACAGCAAATGCCAAAAGTCAATGCTAGAAAACATACCGAGTTACAAACATTGTCTTTTGGTATCAATGATAAAGCCTCTAATTATTAGATTGGTTATTCATCAAGGAAGAAGTTAGATTTGCTTTATGATCTATGTTAAGAGAATTCTGATATTTGAGGATAACAAGATTATACGTTACTTTCTCTACAAAGACAACAAGAGAAAGAGAATTGATGAATAGTCAATGTTGATCCGAAGTCTTTAAAACCTTTAAACACCTTTTTGAGCTTGTGAATTTCCTTTTCTTTCATAGCCATAAACCATAGCCTGCATTACATACTTTTAAAAGCCCTTTTCGAACAAGTAAGCAATTTGACCAATAAATGGCGCTCTCAAAACTGGAAGAGCTTTTCTATAAGGGTCATGACTTCATAAATTAAGTTACTGGTTATTATGCATGTTGATAAAATAAATGCTAAGAAAAGAAACAACCTTTCTTGATAAAGCCTGAGCATCTTGCTTTTGAAATTCACAAAAATAGCTCCTAATCACAGACCATAAAAAAAAAAAGATATACCCAAATCAGAGTTTAAAATGGATACAAAGAACCATGAAAAAAAAAAAAGTCATTTTAATATTGCAACGGGTCATTTTTGTTTTCAAAATACAAGGCAATAAAAGGACTACATTGAATAGTGTGTGTTGGGTCTTTGACCAAATAAGCTTGAATTTCAAAATTACTTTTCAAAAATTGACATCTATCTGATTTCATTTCAACAATTAGACTTGGATAGACATGACCTTTGAAGTACGAGATTTGATTCCAGAACAAGAAAGATTGTCGAACAAAGAAGAACATTGACTAAGTCTGCGGAATGCTTGACATGAAATGACATCAACTCTTCTCAACATTCCTTGAAAAGTTGAGACACCTTGGGCAATTTAGTGGACCCTGAAAAGGAAAAACAAGCAGTATTTAGATCAGCTGGGGGCAATATTGTTCAAAAACATTCCATGATCTAGTGAACTCCAGCAGCAATTGAAAACAATGTTGCATTTGAGGGACAACCTCATATCTTCATCTTAGGGTTATCCTTTGAAATATGGCTATAACAAATGTTATCGCATAGTTGCATTAGAATGAATGTCAGAAAAATGCACACCACCAAGACTAACTGTGGGACCATCTGTTTTGAAGCTCAAAGGTGCACTTCACGACATGAATATGAGTGATAAATTGAACATCGTTGATGAGGCTAATACATTTCTTTTTGCAATCTGATTCAATAAGATAAGAAGAATCCATTGAGAAGAACATCGAGCATACAATAAAGAGCTTTTTACTACAAGCTATGAGATGCATGTTTGGATGACTTGGCAGTTCCAAGAAGGCTGGTGATAACAATGAAAAGTATTGTTTCAACTTGAAGCAAGTTCATGACTGATTGACAATCTTGATGGGTGTTTGCACGATACACACAATCAATGAGAGAACAATTCTCTGGATAATCCAGAAGAAGAATGATCGGTTAAGCTCATTTGTGATGAATCAAGCAACATCACACTTAGGGGCACACTCATGCTTGATAAAAAACAAGAGCAGTAATCATCGAGGATAGCCTGGATAGGCACAACACTTACAACTGAGTGGATGACTAGCACACAGATAAACCGGTAGATCAAAACGACAAAGAAGGCTTTGGAATGCAAACAAAGGCACTTTATAACGATGGAGCATCAAAGAAGGGGGACCTATATTCCAAATCAGGTAAGAATGCATGCATGTCATCTAACCTCAAAACATTACACAATTGTTTTTGTATTGTTATAGGAAAAATCCTCATTGAGGTCCAGCAAGATTGTGGAAAAAGAAAGAAGCATTGTGTTGATGATAACAAAGAATCGGTTTTGATCATGGAATAAAAAGGAAGATGAGATGAACCCTACCATTTCATACATAGATGACTAAATTCTATATCCACACCTTAATTTATGTTCTTAAGGATGACTAAGTCATCTATCCGTACCACCTTAGCCATGCCTCTACAAATAGCTAAGTCTAATACAATTCACCTTAGCTTTCCACCACTTTGGAAACTAATTCAAAATCAAATGTTTATACCTCCTTAGTTTCTGACCATTTAGACAACTAAGTCATACTCATTATCTTTTATATTAATTCATTTCATTCATCGAATAAGTCTTTTCATTCTTAACCATGTGTTCTCATTATTCTCTTACATCCATAATACAGTTTCGTTCTAATAATTATCAAACGTATATAACAAAGACAACCCAAATCACATATAAGAAAACAAAAGAATAACTACAATAACTTTACATGGTTAAAGAGTTAAACACCTACCTGCAGCTTCAGGTGTTCGAGCTTGCTCCTCTAAAGTTTCTGCCATTAATGCTTCTCCTATAAATAAAAGGAAGGGATGCTTGTTACAATATTCATATCTAGAATTGTAAAAAGTACATAATTTCATTGTCACATTACATATTTCAACATTAAATATTCCAATAATTTCTCGTCTCAACATTAATTCCATTCATACTAATTAATTCTTCCATTGGTATCTCTTATCAAAAATTCATATTTTCCTAACTTAATTTCCCTTAAAATGCATCTTTATTTTTGGTAGTAAATACCTTCAATCCTCATTGATTTACACTTTTATACTTCAATTATTTCTTTTTCATTACTCTTTAATTTATTTATTTTTTGTTTATATTTGATTTTACTAAGCATGACAAAATAAATATGTCATATGATCATCAAAATAAATCCTCACACCATTCCTTATACCTTCATAATTAACTAACTTGTTTAGTAACATATAATTTAATACTCTTTCCAATAATTTGCATTGCAGTACATTAATTTCTCTACCTATACATATTAGCATGCATTGACATTAACCATTTATTTACATAACTTTGCCACATATTATTATATCCCTATATACAATTTAATCATTTATGCATCAACACACCACAATCACACAAAATTATACAAGCTTTAATACATTCCATGTTCATCCACATTTATTTTTTTCTTCAATTGTGATCGACATTGTTGTTTTTCATAACACCAAATTTTTATCTTCCATCCTTCATTATTTTGCATCATTATCAACCTATCTTATCACAATGTATCAATTTCAACAATTTCACATTTTTTCCCATATTCTCTTCTAAAAACCCTAATTCAAGAAATCTAAGAACAATGCATTAAATTTATTTCTTTCCACCCAAACATGTTTAAACAACCTTAAAATCATTTCCCAACACTAAAATGAACTTCGAAAACTAACCTGATGATGCTTTTTTTTCCTCCCATTCAATTTTTCTTCTTTTTCATGACTTACAACCCCTTTGTCTCCCTTCTCCCTCACTTAGTTTTCTTCTTAAATCCTTGCTTGAGGGAGTGATTTGTTGTTTTACCCCTTTTAGATCCTTGATTCTACACAATTGCTACTCTTTTACTCAAGGTAAGTTTTTGTTTCAAGGTAAGACGGAAGAATAAGATGCTAGACTTTGCTAGCTCAACAGATTATTTACAAAATTGTATTTGATGAATTTTATGTTATTTACTATCCGACTATTAGCATTTTTTAAAAATATCTTCCCGAACTCGATTGCCCTAAAATTTTAATCGAATGTAGGACTACATGTTATGAGATTTCTCATAAAAGTTTAGTTTTATCTAACAGTCGGATTGAGCATTTTGCTTAATAGCATGAAACTAGTTAATATGAGAAATATATTTTTTTATTATTTTAACGTTAACTATTTATTTTAATGTAAACCTTGGGAAACAATTATATAAATAAAGGTTGCTTAAATTGCAAACTAACTACATGAGAAATAAAAGTAAAGAAATTCATGCATATTGTTAAATAAAAACAGGAATTCAAAAATGTTTTAATATAAATTTCCGAGCGAAATAATTCGAGACATTATTATAAACCCGGTAATGTTGAGGGTTAAATTTAATTGAAGAGAATAATACACTTAAAGAAAATGAGGCCTAAATGCAAATAAGAGAAATTATAGAGTATAAATACTCTCTCCTCATGAAAAATCTGCAGGAACCATAAGAAAAGAAAATAGGGAGTTTTGTATCCATTCTTGCAAAATTAAGAGAGAAACACTAAAATTTCAAGAGCCCATCCAAGATTAAGGGTTTATGGATGGGATAAACACTTGAGAGTAAGGAATTAACTAGAAAAATTGAACAAGAAGAAAATAAAAGAGGGAGTTGAAAATCAAAATCTTAATTCGTACCGGGTAAGGTGTTCTAAACATGATCTTAAAAATTCATTTCAAATTCGATAATGAATTGATGCCTTGATATTAAATTATAGGTTAGGGTTCTTAGACATGAATTGATGAAAGTATTGTGTGGAGGGAAGGGGGTGACAAATCTAGACAGATCTATCTCCTGACTTTCAATGAGATTTCGAGTAGGAGGAATGAGGGAATTAGGATTGAGTTCCTTCATAGAAATTGTATATTTGGATGTTAGCTAACCAATAAAACTGGTCTTACTTAATTTAGAGATGTAGAACTCCAGTTATGGGTTACCAACCAAGACTGAGTTGTGACTGATTCTGTAGAGCAGGACTAATTAGTTGATGAGAAATTTTGACTATCTTGGAGGCATAATTGGGTTCTCCTTCCTTCAGAGAACTTGTAGCCTCGTGTCCTAGCTTTCCAACAAGATCTACCTCATTTAAAATGGAGTTCTAGAACTCTAGATATAGTTACAAATCGGATGAGTGTTTAGATAGTAACGGTTGGATAGTAATAGTTAGGCAATAACAGTTCAATGTCTAGATAGTAACAATTGGTTAATAACAATTCAATGTCTAGATAGTAATAGTTGGATAGTAACATTTCAAAGTTACACGGTAACAATAGACTTTCACGTGAATACTTTATGTAAGAATATAAAAGAATTGTGTCATACAAACACTTGCACATTGAGATACTAATTCTAAAAATATACATGTCATATGTATGTATGTTATTATAAGGAAATGAACATGCATAGAAAGTAACATATGAGTAATGAAAGAATATGGATTCTCTATAATATCGTCTTGAAGGAATCATAACCAAAAACTTCCTTGTGATTTAGGAGGAGCAACCGGGAATGGATCTTTTGTTAGGGTAAGTCATGAGACAGGCGGAGCAGATGCGTGATTTTCCCTTCTATTTGCATTTATACAATTTAAAATTCTTCTGGTGAATGCAATTACTAAAAATATCATGTTCAATGTAAATAAAGTCTAGCATATTGACACGACCAAAAGATTGATATCATCTCCCAAATGCAGGAGTGTCGAAGTAATAAATAACCTGACAAGACCAGGGTCGAACCACATGGAGGTTAACTATATAAATTATAAATAACAACAACACAACAACAACAACAACAATAATACTAATAAGTAGTAATTCAAGAGATGTCGGTATAGTCTTTAAGAGATTCCAAGTCTTGTTCTACACCATCTTCCACTTTCATGAGAGGGATCACTCTTTACTACAATTTATCTGAGTAGGGCTTTTGTTTCTGCGGGTTTAAATCTTTGGTTCTTGGTGAATTTCTTCAGCTCTGGTATTACGTGTATGCATGCCCCGTAGTTGTCCTGATTACATTAATTAGAACTCTGTGTAAATGGTCATGTTGCTTGGTTTCACTTTGCTTGGTTATCCTAGGCACCTATAGTTTTTGGGTTCCTAAAATAACCAAGGGATTGGTATATTTGTATTATTCTCATGCTCTTTCTGAAGCCTGTTCCCATAAGCTTGTTCTGTATAGATTTTCTTTGTTGCTGGTCATCCAGCTTGTTTATATTTTGATATATAAATTCTAACATTTCAACAAAAAATAATAATAATAGTAGTAGTAGTAGTAGTAGTAGTAGTAGTAGTAGTAGTAGTAGTAGGAGTAATAATAATGATAGTAACAATAATAATAGTAATAAGTAATAATAAAGAGGACTTTGAGATGTAAGATTAATGTGAGGATTAAACAATGATAAAAACAAATGTCGAGGTTAGAGGATCCACTAATAGTACTTCAAACAAGTATAGTATAAATTCTAATTACTCAACTAGAAACCACACACAAAGGAGGTTCCAATCAGATTATAAATTACTAACATGATTACATTAATTATCTTATTCGAGTAATGACAATACTTGTAAATATTATCAGGTATTCATGTTAATAACTTATGTTAACAACAAATCAAGTTCCTTTCATAGCACAAGTGTCGGTTATACCATACAGTTGAGCTATGAAAGTGCCAAGTATTTGTTGTACCAAGGGTTGTTCAACACAAATCTAGTTTAACCATTTAACAAGCAAGGTATTAAGAGTGAGCAAGATAATAAATATAAAACATGTTAGTATCAAGCATTAAAGTCCATGTTGAGTTTATACTATACTTATTCTTACACCATTAGTGTAACCTTTTCACCTTGACATAATAAATTTAGCTAAACATAATGGAAGAAAGAAACATAAATAAATAAGATAAAAACATAATTATATAAGTAAAGGAAAGGAAATGAAAAGCATAAACAAGAGATTAATATAACATAAAATAACTTAAACATTACAAAATACAAAGAAAGAGCGCAAGAGCATGATCTTTAATAATATTTATGATATTAATAATAATATTAAAATTATCTTACCTAAGTTTTTATAGTTTTTAATTCCCTCAAATAAAACTTGTTGTTTTTGTTCAATAATAATAATATTTTTCTTCAAATTCATTAATTTAATAATAATAGTAGCAGTGATAATAATATTTTTTTCCCTTCAAATCAAATCTATGGTTTTTTTTTCAAAATTAATTATATATTTTCAAAATTTCGTAATTATTAAAAATATTAACTATAATAAAAACAATAAAGTTTATAATACAAATAATAATATTTAAAATATTAGCAATATTAATTATAATACAAATAATAATATTTTTAATATTAATATTAATAAAATTAAAAATATTTCTAATACAAATAATAATTTTTTTAAAATTAATAATAACTGTCGCATGTCACCCGCGCGACATTGCGACGACCCTCGATTGATTTCAGGTTTCTTTTTTGTTTGTGTAAAGGAGTCGCCACCTAGTATTTTGGTCACTATGAAACCTAATTGGTCTTTCAGAGATTCTAAGGCAAGGGACTGGTTGCGTAAAGGGAAGGTATTAGCACCCCTAGTACACCCTACCTAAGGTAAGCTACTTGGTGTTTGGTTGGCCTTATAATTGCTATGGTATTAGTGTTTTCTAATCCCATTAGTTTTCTAGGATACATTTTGCTATAATGAACAAACTCGAACTGAAAGTCTAACAAGAAAGAAACCTTGGTCAATAAAGATCATACCTTTAGATGTGTCTATAAAGTACCAAGGAGAACCAATGCAAATCTCTTGAAATCCGTGTCTGATTGAGACTAAACTTATTAAGATAGAAATCCAAGGAGATTCCATGTGCTTTAAAAGCTCATTTTTCCCTTAGTATTTCAAGAGTTTGCGACTCGTAAATCGCAAGGAGAAGGGATACAAAATTAGGAATCTAAGGAAATTCAGAGCGCTTTAAAAGCCTATTTTTGCCCTAGTGTTTCATACTCTCACGGCTCGTAAACCATGGAGTAAAAAATATTGAAATGTCCTTGATTATAATCAAGGCTTCTTTTAAGGATGTGTAATGACTTATTATTCCTAGAAAATTATTTTGGATATTTACCACTTAGGGTTTCTTTATCCAAATATTAACAGTGAATAATAGATGAATTCCCCACAAAATAAGATTTTTATATTTTTTTGAAATATTGGCCAATACCCTTTGGAGTTTTACAAACATGTTGTAAAATCCAGAAATACGAGAAAATAATTTTGTTGTGTTTAAGAAATCCATGCGAAAACACATTTTCAAAAAACTTCCAATATTTTTTTTTATATATAAAAAAAACATTCAAAACATGTTAGGGTATTGGCCATATGCATGAAAACATATATATATATATATATATATATATATATGTCCCATTGCGTTGAAAACCGGGTATTCTAAATACGAGATTTATATTTTTACAATATAAAAACACAAAAACCACAAAGTAAATAAAAAAAAAATGATATTAATCATTTTTTTAGGGACTGGGTCTAGCTTGGCCCATGTTATTGGGATGAACCTAGCATGCCTAGCCATGTCACTAGCCCAAACCAGTGACCCGGCTGGGCACAAAGGCATGCGTGACTTTCCTCGTGCATGCCTTGGCTGGTTACTGTTCAAGTGAATTAAATTTCACTTGAACAGTAACAATGCAACCAAGAATGAATGCAAAGCTGGTAAGAAAAGAGAGACAGCTTACCTGGTTTGCTGGCGAACCCGGTTTCTTCAATTCTGCACTGTCTGCACTCATCTACTGTTCTCTTGTGTCTCTATTCTTTATGGTTTGTTTTGCTTCTGTTTCTCTTCTCTCCCTCTCCTCCGTTCTGTTTTCCTTTCTCATAGTAACGAAAGGATGAAGGAAAGAAACTCTCTTTGTTCTCCCCTGTTATCTGCAACGTTCACTCCCCTCGATGTCTCTTTTTTTTTTCGTTTCCCTGGCCTCTTGCTTTCTCCTTGTTTTACCTGCCTCTCACTTTTGTCTCTCCTCTTCGTTCCTATAAAGACTTTCACAGTCGAAAAGATGAACCCCTGTCTCTGTGTTTGTTTTCTTCTCTCTTTTTCTCTTCGGTTTTTTCTGCTCGTATTCTACCTCTCTCTTGTTCTTTCTTTCCTCCTATTTGCGTTTCTTTTCCCCTACTCTTCCTTTCTTTTTTTTCCCCTTTGCTAGGTCATTAGAGGGGCTTATATATAGTCTAACATATCTCTTTTTAGGAAAGATTAAATGCATTAATTCTAGGATGCAAATCCCTACTGATTTGCGGTAAAAAAAACACAAAAAGGAAACTGCAATATTCTGATTTTGATTTTGTGCTCACGTCTGATTTCTTTCTAGTTTTAAAGGATGGTGTGGCTCTTTTCTTTCCTTCCATAGGGTCAGCTGCTCCTTTTGAAATGAGGCAATAAAAACATGGTCTGCAGCTCTCCATTCAAGTGAGAGAAACATGGAAACCAAACAAGAAATTTCAGATAAAAAGGAAAGAAAGAAAACGGCTAGCTGTACAGGTAAACGTGTTTTCTTCAATGTCTTCCTTCGGCAAAATTCCTTTCTATTTTTTATCTTCAATCATCCTCCTTATTTTAGCACTTTTTCCATTTGGTCCTTGGTCCAAAAAGGATTCAAATTGGCCTGCAATTGGTCTTCAATCTTATTGCAATTGTGTCCCTGCAAACTCAGGCAAAAAAAATCCTTCTCGTGGCAGGAATCTCTATTTTCACACTAGATATTCAAACAAAAATAACTTAAGCTTCTGATATCGAAATCAAGCAATTCAAAAGCCCAAATTTATCTACGCATCCAGGACTAGAACTTTGATGAAGGAGTCGAAGTGAGATAAAATCATTTTAGAGAATAGAATCTAGCAGTAACCTAGTTGGTCAAAAAAGATCTACGGGTCTAATTCAGAAATTGAAAATGTTGAGTGTCCTGATATGACTGAGAGTATGAACTAAGAACAAAAATCACAAAATTTGTGATGGAACTAGAGTTTTTTAGTGCAAACTTGGGTCAGTATCCTTCTGCGGCAGAATTCTTTGCCTTCATGTTAGATATTCAAATAGGAATATCTTGAGCTTTTGATATTCAAAATCAAGCTATTCGAAAGCCCAAATTCATCTACATGTCTAGGACTATAACTTTGATGTAGGAGTCGAAGTGAGATAAAATTGTTTTAGAGAACAGAATCTGGCAATAATCTAGGTTGTCAAAAAGGTTCTTGATTTGACAATGCCGAGCATCCAAATCTGATTGAGAATCTGCCCTAAGAACAATGATCCCTAGGACCTAATAAAGGTGCAGGTCAATTTTTCAACATGTCATGAGTGATAGAATATAGCTAGGATGATCAGATATCGTACGAAACAAAATCAGAATCAGAGCCTAAGTTGGAACAAAAAATTACGACAGCAACAAAACCATTTTTTTAGTGCAAATTCTGAGGGATTTATCCTACCTTAAAGACTAGATAAAGAACGAACGAATTTAGAATTATGAAGACTCCTGATCAACCTAAGAGAACCTGACAATTTTGGTAGCAAAGGGGAAGGACAAAAGGAACAAAAACCAACTCAAACAAGGTTTTCAAAATAAAATATTTCTTTCTCTGCTTTTGTCAATCTTCTGGCGAACACGAGCTAAACTCCTACACTCAATTCAAAAGAGGTATACACCGTCTCCAACACGTGGGGTCCAAAATTGAGTAACAACAGATGCCCCCTCAAATCAAATCTATGGTTGTTTTTCAAAATGAATGATATATTTTCAAAATCTCTTAATTATGATATTAATTATAATAAAAACAATAAAATTTATATAAAAATAATATGAATTATAACAAAAAAAAATAAGAATAATAATAAAAATAATAATATTTATAGTACAAATAATAATATTTTTAATATTAATCATCATAAAAATAAAAATATTTATAAACCAAAATAATTGTATTTTTAATACAAATAATAATATTTTTAATATTAAAAGCTCTTATCCCTACATATTTGAGCATTGCTATACCTGAAGGAACATATGCTTGTATTGGTAAATCTCACTTCGTACCTTTTAATTTATGTTCACAGATGGTTTGGTTTTGTTTCTAAAATTGAGTTTTGTTGTTTTAGCACTAAGATCGGGATTGGCATGGAAGCACTCGATTGATGTGGGTGTTGGTGTCATAGATGATGATTACAGAGGCCCTTTTGAGATTATTACTCTAATGTTAATATCGAGGTAAAGGTTGGCGATGGAATTGCGCAGTTAATTCTTGAGAAAATTGTAACTTCTGATGTCATGCAAATCGAGGATTTGGATGCAACTGAGAGGTGTTGGAGGGTTTGGATCTAATGGTGTTTGAGGTTCCTGTGATTTGTAATGTTTTTTCTTAAATGTTTTTGTTTCTTGGTGTTTAAATTTAGCGAATAGATGGTGGACTAAATAGTAAAAGTTTTGGGTTTGGTAAAGGACTTTCTTTTGTTAATGAAGACACCTGCAACAAGGCTATATATATATATATAAATGATTTGTTTTTCATGTGTTTTATGGTTTCATTTCCTTTTTTATCCTTTTATTACCCACCTATGTAAACCCCAGGAAAAAATAATTATATATATAATAAATAAGTAAAAGTGAAGAAATTCATGCATATGGTTAAATAAAAATAGAAATTCAGAAATTCTTGAATATAAATTTTCGAGCGAAATAATTCGAGACATTACAATAAACTCGGTACTGTTGAGGGTTGGATTTAATTGAAGAGAATAATACACTTAAAGGAAAAGGGGGGCCTCAATGCAAATAAGGGAAAATATAGAGTATAAATACTCTCTCCTCACGAAAAAAAAAATCTATGGAACCATAAGGAGAGAAGATAGGAGTTTTATACCCATTCTTGAGAAATCAAGAGAGAAACACAAAAGTTTCAAGAACCCATCCATGATTAAGAGCTTATAGATGGGATAAACACTTAAGAGCAAAGGATTGCCAAGAAATTGAACAAGAAGAAAAGAAAGGAGGGAGTTGAAAATCTTCAATTAGTTGAAGATCAAAATCTTAATTTGTACCGGGTAAGGTATTCTAAACATGATCTTAAAACAATTCATTTTTTAATTCGATAACGAATTGATGCCACGATATTGAATCATAGGTTAGGGTTCTAAGACATAAATTGGGGAAAAAGTACTTATTGTTGAGATTAAGTTCATCCATGTGTGTGGTATGTAGTTTATGAAAGTATTGTGTAAAAGGGAGGGGGATACGAATCTGGCAGACTTGTCTCCTAACTTTCGATGAGATTTTGGGTAGGAGGATGAGGGGATTAGGATCGGGTTTCTCATAGAAATGGTAGATTTGAATGTTAGCTAACCAAGCAAACTGGTCTTGCTCAATTTGGAGATGTAGAGCTCCAGTTATGGATTACCAACTGAGACTGAGTCGGAACTGATTATGGAGGGCAATAGGACTAAGTAGTTAATGAGCAATTTTGACCATCTTGGAGGCAAAACTGGGTTCTCCTCCCTTCGAAGAAGTCGTAGCTTCGTGTCTTAGCTTTCTAATGAGATTATCTCACTTAAAATGAAGTTTTAGAACATTAGATATAGTTCAAAATCTGGTTAGTGTTTGGCAGTAATAGTTGAAAAATTGGACAGTAACAGTTGAAAATTAGACAGTAACGGTTGGACAATAACAGTTGAAAATTGGACAGTAACAGTTCAAAGTTAGACAGTAACAGTAGACTTTTACGTGAATACTATATATAAGAATATAAAAGAATTGTGTCAAACGAACACTTGCACATTGAGATACTAACTCTAAAAATATACATGATATATGTATGTATGATATTATGAGGAAATGAACATGCATAAAAAGTAACATATGAGTAGTGGATGAATATGGATTCTCTATAATATCGGCTTGAAAGAATCATAACGAAAAACTTCCTTATGATTCAGGAGGAACAACCAGGATTGGATCTTCTATTAGGGGAGGTCGTGAGACAAGCGAAGCAGGTACGTGATTTTCCTCCTATTTGCACTTATACATTTAAAATTCTTCTGGTGAAAGCAATTACAATAAATGTCGTGTTCAATGTAAATAAGTCTAGCATAAATACAAGATTAGCTTTGGCTAATGGCATTCGTGATAGGATTGCCGGGATATGAATTACAAGATTAGCTTCGACTAATGGCATCTGTGATAGGATTGCCGAGAAATGAATTACAAGATTAAACTTTACAAGGTCACCTAGTTCATGCAAGTAAATTAGAGTATTCAAATTAAGAGTATACAAATAATTGGGTTTAAAAGATTTACAAGCAAATATAAGTTCTCTTTTAGAATTCTTATGGATCCGATAGAAAGTTAATACTTCATTTGTATTCATTACATGAGCATATATATATATATATATTGTTTATCAATATAATGGTATGTTTATTTATGTATCATGTCCTTCAAATATCTAGAAAGATCATTAGTTTAGGACTCTACTTTGTGAAACTTATGTAAATATTCAACTTAAAACAAAAGGGAATTAACGTGTTTATGTAGTATACTTTTGTGTAAACCTTGATGTATTTACAAAGGTTCAGCTTAGCATGTAGTATTTTAGTTATCTTGTAATTAACCCTTTTGAAATATTTAAGAACACTTCTTATATTGTAAATACTTTCTTTGCGTGTTAGTATTCCTTTTCTTTTAAATTTTATGATATGATGTGTTGGACTATGTTCATATTGAACTTACTCATAGGATATATATATATATATATATATATATATATATATATATTGTGTGGATTGTATGAGGTGTGGAATTATGAGGTTTGATATAAGATCTGGAATTATGGGACCTTGTGATGATGGGTTGATTGAGTGAATTGATAGTAGTCGATAACTTGGGATGCCCTAAATGCAAACGAAACTGTACCGAAATTTTTTTTGGAAAGGAAAAAAAAAATTTACCCTCAAATAAAGAGGATATGTTGGGATCTTTAAACATTGATCGAGTCGTACACTTCGGACTGTTACAACCTGAAACAAGGGTATATGTATTTTATTATTGTTTGCATTAATCAAATCACACAATCTTGCTGCATAACCTCAAGCATTACTCAGTTGTAAGAAACTTGACCGACTAATTTCACAAATACATGGAGGATAGGTCGTTCTAGCAAAAAATAATGTATGAACATTTCTTTGCAAGCTTACACACACACACACACTGAATCTCCCTAATTGACTAGTAAAAAGATGATGGCTTCACCACTTTAAGTGAGAAAGAGAATGGCATAATGCACCTATCACCTCTAAAAGGCTATAAACATAGGTCCTCACTAGGGCAAGTGCAAACATTATAGCCTGTAGTACAGAAATAAAAGAACATTACACAGTTGTAGTTTATGCGCAAATGCAATAACATGAAGAGGGATTTGTAAAACCAAGAAGGAAGTGTTTTGAGAGAACTTGCTAGGTTGTTGGAAGAGAAAATGGTTGATTGTGAGAAATCACAGTTCAAAAGATTTTTATTAGAAGTTGGATAGAAGAGATTCATGGCATAAGAGATGCTATTGTGTTCGATTCAAAGCAAGCCCCACTTGGTTGGATCGGATCACGATCAATCCCTAGTCCACAAGCAAAATCCAGATTGGCCTGTAACTGTGCATCTGATACACAAGACTTGGGCACACATCATGTTGATTTGTTTTTTTGGCTTTAGAGATGGTGTTGCTAGAGTTTTTGGTTTAGTTGGAGTCTTAAAAGCATAATAGATCACGTTAATATTTTATTTTTTTTATAGTAATCGAGAATATTATAAATAATACATCCCCATTAAGAAGATGAGGGCTGCAAGATAAGGAAGATTACAGGGGGGAATTAAAAAACATAAAGAGAGCGAGGAATTTATAGCCTTGACTAATTAGTCCAGTTCATGATACATTCAGGATTTCTAAGAAGATCGGAGCCTGTATAGTTGAAATTTTTAATAGAGGACTTCAACCAAAAGGCCAACTGATGAAAGGTGAGGTCAAAAATCACATCTTAGTCTGGAGTTTTGGAGTCAAAGATCATATGGTTGCGCGCTATCCAAATTGACCGATATAATCCTTTATAGAGAAGGGTAATTACATGACGCTGAAATTTTCCTTTTACCAAGCCAGACCATTCCTGAAGGTTATGATTCGGGTCTTTTGGCAGGTAGCCTACACACCCAAACCAACCAAAGAGTCTACCCTATAGAGACCATGATGTAGGACAAAGATGGAATACATGACGTATAGTCTCAATCTCCTTACTGCAGAAAGGACAAAGAGCTTCCTTATAATTGATGATTCTCCTCTCAGCTAAGAAACCTTTTGTGCAGATACTGCTGTTTAGAAGAGGCCATATGAAAACATCTATTTTTGGAGGCGCAAACCCTTTCCAAAGCAGAGTAGGGGAGTGAAGATTTGCTGAAACATTAAAACCATAAAAAAAATGGCACCCTGAGGAGACTATGTAAATGTTGGACTGTAGGATTTCCGAATCTTGTTGTCTTCACCATCAGAGAAGACTAGACCACATTCCACATCAACTATCAAAGGGGTCTTCTCCAAGAAAGATTGATGGAGTTATCAGCTGGGTTATGAACTTTTGCAATGTTTAATGATTGCTGCAGGGAGAGGTTGTAAAGCCTAGGAAACATGAACTGGAGAGGGGCTGCGTAGCCTAGCCAGGAATCAGACCAGAACCTGATGTTTCTCCAATCACCCATCTTGAACCCGACATTGGATTAGAGGGAAGCGGCTATGCTGTGATTTAAGGAAATAGCAGATACCATGCCACGCCAAGTTGGAGATAAAGAACCTGCAAACACCAGGAAGGCCATTTGCAAAATGTGGTCGGTACTTCCGTAGGATAATTTCTTGCGAACCTCCTACCACTACTTTATCAAGGTTCCAAAGCCATTTAAACATCAAAGCTAGATTTTTGCTGTGAATCAAACCCAGCCCGAGACCTCCAACGGGCTTACTCTTAATTACCTTGTGCCAAGCAACCTTATAGATACCATGTCAATTTGAGGTGCCCTTCCAGAGAAAACAATGGTTGATGGTGGATATAGCTTTTGTAATGCCCTTTGCCATTGTAAAAACAGACATGTAGTATAGAGGTAGAGAGTTTAAAACAAACATATAAAAACAGACATGTAGTATCCTCCCAACCATGCTAAGAAACTTCCCTTTCCATTTGCTTAACTTTGCTATGATTGTGGCCAATACTGGTTTCCAAGTGGAGAGCGTATTTGGGTTAGCACCAAGAGGCAACCCAAGGTATCTGATTGGGAAGGTGTCACTGCGACAGAAAATTGCGTTAGCCAGACCTGAAGTGTATTCGTTATCCAAATTAATTCCTATAAGTGATCTTTTATAGAAATTAACTTTTAGTCCTGAAATGATCTCAAACCAGCGTAGGATCCTCTTGCCATGCAGAAGAGAGTATAAACTACTATTACGATGGAGATGAACCGAAAGAAACACTGGCAATAGGGAAGGCATGGATAGGAACTATAAAAGAAGCATCATGTAAAAATATTCACAATTCCACCTACGAAATCTACCAAAATTGAGGTTTCTGATACTCGTAAGGATCACATTTCTACCAAATGAGCCAGTTGGTCCAGATATAAAATATATAAAGAAGTCACAATGCCTAATGCGGCATTACCTTTCCCCATCCCATTGGATTGGGAACTGAGTGCACCGTAAAAGTGTAAATCAAGCTAGCTCGTAAACTTAATTTTTCTTTTCTTTTGTCTTTGGTTAAATTTTTTTTTTAATAAAAAAAATTAATAATAATACTCAACCAGCAAATATCTCTTCACTTGATTTTCCAATTATTTTTTAATTTACTCCTAAACAATAGATTCGATAGAGAAACTTATAAAATAGAGAGAAAAACCTTAACCCATCTTCATCATCTCTTTACAACTTCTTATTCTAAGTTTGCAAGTCATAAAAGAAAAGGCAAATCAAAGAAAGTCCCACAAACCCATACAACAAATCTAAATTGAAAATCCTAATTAAATATACTTTGTTGCTGCCGCTGCTGATGCTGATAATGCTCGTGCAATTACACGTGCAATTGCACGTGCTCGTGCTCATGCTCATGCTGCTGTTATTGTTGCTGGTGTTGGTGGCTGCTGCTATTAGCGGTTGTGATGCTGCTGCTAGTGACCGGGTCTGTTTCAATAAATTAAATGAGTTTTTGCAGGTGAAATATGAAAGAATATTTTGGATTTATTTGTCTAAAAATGATGATTCCATGTATTTCAAATATTGTTGATAAAGATGTTAGATTAAAAAATTGAATATTTCATTCTTCCTTTTTTATTCATTATTAATAGAGACATAGAGAGCGATTAAAAAAATTTGGGTTTTTCTTTTCTTGTTAATTTCCTAACAGAACAAGCCTATTCCAAAAATCATAATGTTTAGGATCGAAAATCAGGATTTTTTTTGTTCAGAAGTTAAGATCAAGCGGCTTTTTTTTTTATTACAATTTGGCCGTTTTCTTTCCTGAAAAGGAACTGTCCATTCTGTTAAAAAACAAAATGCGTAGTGATGTTTTAAAACCCATCTTCTCAACCAAACACAGAAATTTAAATGCCAAATCAAAGGAAAGCTCAGGAATAGAACACTTGGCTGTTGAAAACTCGAAATACCAATGAAATGCACGTAAATTTTGTTCTTACCTGGCTACTTGTAGAGAGTCCAGCATCATAAACCATGGTGAGATCAGTCTTGAAAAGTCCAAATGATCGCTCAGAACCAGGTCCAGGTTTCGAGTCTCCGTCATAAAGAGCAAAGAGGAATGTATCCACTGATTTTCCTGGCATGAGTGGAGTGCCCACCATCGATCGAAGGTGTGCAATCAAATTGCCATTGTAAGCCTTGGCATTCTCAATGCTTGGCCCTACGTCGTTGTCATCTCCTTTAAATGGCCATCCAGTCTCAGCCACCACAATCTCAACATTCTTAAATCCCATAGAATTCAGTGCAGAATAAACTGCATCCACCTGCAATTGAGTAAACCACTTGTCAGTAGCATTTTTATTCGATCATCTAGTGATACAAAGCTTTCGCACTTGCAATTAGATTTACTCTCACCTGAGCATCGAACATGTTCATGTACTTGATCTTAGTGTTTCCATCCATTCGTCCTGCATTCGGCTGGAAAAGGCAAAAAGCAAGAGTCTCAGGCCTTGTATCGCTTCTGTAGGCAAAGTAAGGGTAGGGATTGATTGCGAAAGGCGAACCAGTCGCACTATTAAACTCCAACAAGCCCTTCATCAGATCCCCATAACTTGGATCAAAGCTTCCAGAAGAAGGTGGCTCAGACTGCTTAAGCACTCCCATCGAATGAACTGTGGAGACCTTAATTTTACCCCCGAGCGATGCATCATTTAGAGCATTCTGTACATTTTGCATTGCTGGTAAGAGCTTGTTCATGAGATTCTGGTCATTGGAAGTCATGACCTCGTTGCCAACAGTGATGAGGATGATATTGCTAGCTGGATAGAAGGGAAGCACGTTTGTGTTGATCCAGCTCTTGGCAAAATTGGGATCAGAGGCTAGTCCTGGAATGTCACCATTTGCAGTGCCGATAACAATTCCAATTCCGGTGTTGGCTAAGGCTTTGATTATGGCGGGGTCCGATCCATATAATCGGACCTTTTGGATTGAAGTGGATTGAAGAAGCTTTGCGGTGGATGATGGTGGTGGAAGGTTGTCCTCAAGTTGGCCATAGTTTATACCGATGAATGATTGCGAGTCTACACAAAAAGCAGCAAAAATTAAAGCAGATGATCCAACATCAATTTTTAAACGACAAATCAGAACAACAACATTTTTTGTTTTCATAGACTGAAATGAAGACAGCTCAATTAAAATAGAAAGAGACGCAAACTTGCTTGCGATTTTTACAGTCTGTAAGGAGGAAAGGAGTAGGAAAGCAACAGTATAAGGAAGCACCATCATGGCCCAGGAGGAGCGGTTTCTATTATGCATTTTTTGAAACTGGAGTGGGCATTAAATATAGAATATGCTACAAGTCGAGGGCAGAAGCGTAAAGATGACTTAGGATGTATTCTTGTTATAGAATATGGGTGGTGAAACTTACCAATTACGATAAACTGGTTTGCTGGCTGTGCTGGGATTTACCTTTTAAAATATTAAAAAAGGTAAATTTGACTCCAACGCCAAACCCAATAATAATATTTATAATATTAATAATAATATTTCATTTATCTGTCAAAATTTTTAATTTTTTTAATCTTTCAAAAAAAATTATTGTTTTTCTTTGATAGTGATAATAGTTTTAAAAATTTATTAATGATAATGATAATAATAATAAAATTATCATTAATTTTACACTTTAAATCAAATCATTGTTGTTTTACAATATTGATAATATTTTTTTTCAAAATTATTAATTATCTTATTAATAATATTAATTATAATAAAAATAATTATATTTATAACACAGTAATACTATTTTTAATATTAGTACTTTTAATTAAAATACAAATAATAATATTTATAACAATAATAATAATAATAATTTTTATATTAATACTTTTAATTATAATAAAAATAATTATATTTAGAAATCTAGGACCCAAGAACCTTGGGTCTTGATACAACACCCATTAGCCTTGGATACTGACGCCAAACCCTAGTGCTTTGGGTACTGACACAGCCCAAGAAAATTGGGTACTAACATCAAACTCAATAATATTGGGTTAGGCAAGTCCTGATGGGGCAGGACCCAATGTTGGATCCAGCAGCACCTAGACTCAAAGTTATTTTGACTCGGTTTGTTCGGTTATTTTAGAACAAAAACCAGTTCTAATTGACCATTTCTGGTTAGGTTTGATTTGACTCGGTTTTTTGTGGTTTTTTTTTGTTTGGGTTCAGTTTGATTTTTTTGGTTATTTCAATAGTGCATTTTTAGTCGTCAAATTTTTTATTTATTTCATGTGATTTTTTTGAGTTGATGATATCTTATATTTATATATTCTTGGCAGTTAATTGTCCGAACTTGATCCAAGGCAATGTTGATGAGATAAAGTTTAAATTTATAGCATAAAAGCATATTTAAAAGAAAAGGGACCAGACATTAAAAAAAAAAATAGCATGGCTTTTCTAGAATTCATGCGCAAATATACTTTTGCATATTAATTTAGTCAAACCAAACTGATTAATTATTCTGTTCATTAATTTTTTTTGTTGCCTTGGTTAATTTTTATAAAATGAACTCAAATCCATTGGAAAGTTATGGAACGATAACAAACACTTCAAAGCTAGCTTGTTAACGTATAGTTCCTCCAGCCCTAACAACTAACACTAAGCATTGTCAAAACCATTGCATCTGAACCTACTAATAAACATGCACAATTTTCCTTTATCTGATCCTACTAATACGTAGATGACGTTGAAATAAACCGCGACCTCTAGATTTAGAAACGTGTGCTAACTAAGTACGCAACAACACAAAATTATTATCATAGTAATCAAATATATATATTGAACAATGAAGTACCACAAAAAGCAGTTTGATCTTTGTTGAAACTATAAAAGCAGAGAATTAAAAAAAAAACCAACATTATTCTACATAAAAATAATAGAGTTAAATTCTTACCTTCGAAGACGGTTTATATATATATATATACACAAATCAAAGCTCAAACCAATTTTCAGAAGTTTACATAGCAATTTGATCTATGGATTTCACACCAATAACCCTTTGTGAGTCTCAAAAAAGAGGAACCATCTCGTCTTCTCCGTTACACTTGTAGGATTGAAGGGTGGAGAATGCTTTTCAGTTTTCAATACTTCTTTTCAACATGAACTTGGCCCCTAACGATCTACATACAGGATTTCAACGTCATCTACGATGTGCCCACGTATGAGTAGGTTCAGATAAAGGAAAATTGTGCATGTTTTATTTCTACAGAGAAGCTTTGAAACTTGGAAGGATAACTTGTCTTCAAAGAATTTATAAGCAGATGCAATTGTTGTGACAATGCTTAGTGTTAGTTGTTAGGGCTGGAAGAACTATACGTTAACAAGCTAGCTTCCAAGTGTTTGTCGTCGCACCATAACTTTTGTTAATGAAGACACGGGTGTTTTATGGTTTCATTTCCTTTTTTATCTTTTCATTAACCACCTGCAACAAGGCTATGTATATTTTATTGCTGTTTGTATTGATCAAATCACACTATCTTGCTGCTTAACCTCAAGCATTACTCAGTTGTAAGAAACTTGACCAACTAATTTCACAAATACGTGGAGGATAGGTCGTTCTAGAAAAAAAATACAGTATGAACATTTCCTTGCAAGCCTACACACACACACACTGAATCTCCCTAATTTACTAGTAAAAAGATGATGGCTTCAACATTTTAAGTGAGAAAGAGAATGGTATAAAGCACCCATCACCTCCAAAAGGCTCTGTACATGGGTCCTCTTCAGGTGCATTCACTAGGATAAGTGCAAGCATTATAGCCTGCAGTTTATGCGCAAATGCAGTAACATGAAGTGGGATTAGTAAAACCAACAAGGAAGTGTTTTGAGAAAACTTAGTGGGGTTGTTGGAAGAGAAAATGGCTGATTGTGGGAAATCACAGTTCCAAGGATTTTTATCAGAAGTTTGATAGAAGAGATTCATGGTAGAAGCAGCATGAGATGCTATTGTGTACGGTTCAAAGCAAGCCCCGCCTGGTTGGATCGGACCACGGTCAATCCCTCATCCCCAAACAAAATCCAGATTAGCCTGCAATTGTGCATCTGATACATCTGATTAAAAGTTTGGGTCTGAGGACAGTTTCTGAAGCATTTTGTTTCTTTATGCTCACATTCAGTACTAATAACGAAGAGAGCAAGATGGAAATTATTTGTGACTAGACAGAAGCAAAGAATGAGTAAGTAAAATACCTAAGAGCAAAACTTTTAATAAGCATGCCTGTCATTGTACGCAATTCTGATATATCTATTTAAAATTATTTGTGAGGAAAGTTTCTGAAGCATTTTGTTTCTTTATGCTCACATTCAGTACTACTAATAACGAAGAGAGCGAGATGGAAATTATTTGTGACTAGACAGAAGCAAAAAATAATTCTGTCAGTAAATCATGATGATAATTACTATGGACATTAGATCACATATGAATGATACACGTGCCCCCTCTTTTTTGCTGTTTGGTCCAGGAAAAAACTAGCCTCCTCCTCCTCCTCTATCTCTGCCATTGTTCTGGTTTATTTTTTTTTTTTCGAAACACATTAAATTTTTAATGAATATTTGGATGAATGTTATTTAACTTTATTTTTATATTTTTAATGTTTCATACACTTTTATTTGCATAATTGGTTTTTTTACTATTAATTTATATAATTTTATATTATTTATTCTAAATAATTTTTAATTTTTTTTAAATAACAACCGATGGATTTCTAGATGTAGTCCGTCTGTATTTTATTGAAAGTTTCAAATCCGTCAGTATTTTACCGAGTTGCAAAATATTTACTATATATGCCACTTTCACTGACGGATTTCCAGACGGACATAGTCCATTGGTATTTTACCGAGAGTTGCAAAATATTTACTGCATATGCCACAAATACGGACAAAAGAATTGTGTCGGTATATTTCCAGTGGGAAATTTTTTTTTGGCACCCATTTTTTGTATGTAAATCCATCGGTTTTTGAATTTTTTTACTGACAAAATTAGTGACAAAATATTGAATTACCGTCAAATGCTATGCCGACGGACGGTTTCTGTCGGGGAATTAGTTGGTAAACAGAATATTTTCATCGGTAAAACTGTTAAATATTACAGAAACCTCTTATTTTGAAACAAATTTTTATGGCATGATTCAATTTTTCCTTTTTTTGGCTTTGGAGATGGTGTTGCTAGAGTTTTTGGTTTAGTCGGAGTCTTAAAGCATAATAGATCAAGTTAATAAAACATTATAAACTATTGTTACGATGGAGATAAACTGAAAGAAACAGTGGCAAAAAGGAAGGCATGGATAGGAACTATAAAAGAAGCATAATGTTAAAATATTCACAATTCCACCAACAAAATGTAAATGAAGCTAGCTTATAAACTTAATTGTTCCTTTCTTTACTCTTTGGCTAAATTGTTTTTTTTCAATTAATAATAATACTCAACCACCAAATATTCACCGAACTGATTTTTCAATTATTTATTTCTAAATAATAGAATCGACAAAGAGACCTATAAAATAGAGAGAAAAACCCTAACCCATCTTCATTGTCTCTTTACAACTTCTAATTCTAAGTTTGCAAGTAAGAAAAAAGACAGGCAAATCAAAAAAAGTCCCATAAACCCATACAACAAACCTAAATTGAAAATCCTAATTAAGTATACCTCTAAAAACTCCAATCTAAAAATTTCCAATTCTAAAAAAACCCACCAAAAAATACTCCACCTTTTGTTGTTGCTGCTGCTAGTGCTCGTGCAACAAAACTTAAACTATAATTGATAATGAAAAGATTATGAGGTATATTTATGTAATTTTTAGACAAAATGATAAAATAAAAGTATTTGAGATGTAATTTATAATAAAGTAATACAATTGGAGTTAAATTGAAGGTATTTTTATAATGCATCAAGTCTTAAATTGACTATCAAACATAAAAAAAAAAAAAAAAAAAAAAAAGAATGGTATTCTTATATGTTTAAATTTGTTTGCAAATGAGCGACTACTATTATTTATCTAAATATTTATTAAAATGAATTCTTTAAAATTTTAATCATGCCTTGTTAAATTTCAATCTTTACTAGTTGCATATATAAAAACTAATTCTTTAAAGGTGTTTTACTAGGACGTTTGACACTATGCTTCTCCTCACAAAGCACATAAATTTCAATAGTACTTTTTTAGTCATCAAACTTTTTATTTATTTCATGTGATTTTTTTGAGTTGATGATCTCTTATATTTATATAGTTTTCGAACTTGATCCAAGGCCGAGTTGATGAGATAAAGTTTAAATTTATAACATAAAGACAATTAAAAGAAAAAAGACTAAATATAAAAAAATAACATGGCTTTTCTAGAATTCATGCAAAAATGTACTTTTGTCCACATATCCTCCCTGGACTTATCTTTTGGTCCTTTTAATTCTAGCATTTTATAATCTGGTTTAAAAGTTCATTTTCTTTATGTTGGGTTTATCTTGTTTAACCCCTCTAGTGTTGATTTCGAGGTAAAGGTTGGTGATAGAATTGTGCAGTTGATTCTTGAGAAAATTGTAACTCCTAATGTCATGGAAGTTTGAGAGGTGTTTGAGGTTTTGGATCTATTGGTGTTTGAGCTTCTTGTGATTTGTAATGTTTTTGTTGAGATACTGGCATGCAAACCTGACAAGATAAAAGGCAATGAACATGATAAAATGAGAAATGAGACACAAGAATTTACGTGGTTGACCCAAATTTGGCTACATCCACGGGCAAGTATAAAAGGATTTTACTAAGTAATGTGGGAATAACAACCTCTCTTTACTAATAGGAGAACAATTGAGAATCTCTCTATTAATAGGAGAAAACACATCTTTTACTCTCTCACAAATACGTCACAACTTTGTGGGATTACTTTCCTTCCTTTCTCTCTTCTTTCTCTCTTATGTGTACATCTTAGTGTGAATCTTCTTAAAATCCACACTTCCATCTTTCACCACTTCGCAAACAAAGTGATATTGAACATGTATTTGTTTTGTTCTTGAACGAAACACTGAATTCCTTTCAATATGCACGCACACTAACTATTACAATACAAAGGAATCTTCTTTTATTTATATCTGAGCTCCTCCATAAGTTTCCTCATCCATATTGCTTATTTACAAGTTTGTGTAGCTGCCATGTACTTAGCTTCTGTTGTGCATAACGTTACAATAGTCTGAAGTTTAGAGACCCAGCTTACAGCTCCTCCTGCAATTGTGAACATATAACTTGTAGTGGATTTTATTTTCTCAAGGTCACCAGCAAAATTTGAATCAACATAACCTCTGATAGTATATTTTGATCCTCCATAACATAATGTTGTATCTGAGGTACCCTTGATGTATCTCAAGATCCTCTTAATAGTGTTCCATGTATAAACTACCAAGATTTGCCATGTATAAACTACCTACATTTGCTACATGTGCAATGTCTAGTACATGACAAACATTAAACTTCCCACTACTGATGCATACGGTACTTGAGACATCTCCATCCTCTCTGCTTCATTACTAGGAGACATACTTGAGGATAATTTAAAGTTAATAGGAAGTAGGGTGGAAATTGACTTACAATCTTACATGTTGAAGCGTCGTAAAAGTTTCCTCAAATAATTCTTCTAAGAAAGCAAAATCTTTCTCTTACTTTTGTCTCGGTCAATTTGCATCCCTAGAATCTTGTTTGTTGGTCCCAAGTCCTTCATATCAAACTCCCAAGCCAATTGTGCCTTCAATTCTTGAAATTTATCTTTGTTGGGGCCTATTAACATGTCATCCACGTACAGCAATAGAATGATTATATCATCATCTTTTACACACTTCTTGCAATACATATAATGGTTTGAACTGAGTATATTGTACCCAAGGCTAATTATGAAGGAATCAAATCTCTTGTATGAACACCTCAGTGCCTGTTTGAGACCATAAAGAGATTTGTTCAACCTGCACATCCACATATACAATATTTGTTTCAACCATGTTTCCCATTGGAGTTCCAATTACAAACCCCTTCTCTACTATTTCTACTTCCTTTCTCAATTTAGTGACAATTCTCTTAGCAATGAATGAGTGGGTGGCACCTGGATCAAACAATACATGCACATTAAAATCATTCAACAGTGGTGTACCTGCCACCACATCCGATGCAGCCCAGGCCTCCTCCTGTGTCAGGTGGAAGACCCTCCCTGGGGTCCGATCATTTTGTGCCCTCTGCTTCCCTCGACTGGAGTTTTCCCCTGATTGAGAAGATCTCACTGGCCTATTAACGGTGACTGACTGCTGGTGGCTCTAACTGGGCTGTCTATAGCTCTGTTCTTGTCCGATGTTTCTTTTGGGGCAGTCCCTCTTGTAATGACCTTTCCCACCACAGTAATGACACCCTTGGCTAAGATACTGGCAGTTCCTCCACCTATGACCCTCTCCTCTGCACACAAAGCATTGCCTAGGGGAAACTGAGCAGTCCCCAGGGTGTTTTTGTCCACATTTTACACAAAAAGGATAGTCAACACCCCTACGGTCACCGGTCCCAGTTGAAGAGTTTGCCCTCGAGTGCGACTGTCCAACCATCACTCTCCCACTTGACTGTTGGTGAGACGGTAATATCAAACTCCCCTTTTTTCCGTGCTGCTCAAACACTCCACTTTTTCCTTTCTTCGGGTGCGGTGGTCTGCCGCTGAAATAATCCCCATCTCTCTTTTTGCTTATACTCTGATACCCCCCTTGGCTTTCTCCAATACATGCCTCCAGAGCTTGTACAGCCTCAATCAACTCCCTCACCGATTTAAATCGCAAGGCGATCAATCCTTGTCTCAAATCCTGTCATAAACCATCTCTCAACTTTTCAATCATATGTTCCTCTGTCGGCACATAATGTGGGGCGAACAATGAGAGGTCATGGAATCTCCTTTCGTACTCCAATACTGACATATCACCCTGTCTTAATGCCAAGAACTCTTCTTTCACCTTGCGATGATACTTGGAATAAAACTGATTCTCAAACTCTGTCTTGAAATCACTCCAAGTTAGTTTCTTAGTCGCAGCTGAAATGTTTCCCACCATGTCATGGCCCTATCAGACAGTAACTGGGATGCAAAATTTACCCTCAAACCCTCGGGTATGCTTATTTGAATCATTGTCTTTTCTACCTTCCTGATCCATCTTCCAGCTATCTCTGCATCTTGTTCCCCCATATACGGTTCACAACCCATTTCCCTCATACTCTTGACTAGTCGCACCAGTGGTACCACATTATCCATGGTCATGCTAGTCGTAGGGGCTGCTGGTGGAATCTGCGTGGTGGGAGTTGTTTGTGCCGCTGAACTAGCCATGCCTTCCATCACTGCTTTAACTATTTGTACAAGGAGTCCTGCATCTACATATTGTGGGGGCACACCAGTTGGAACAGTAGATGGTTATGCTTCTGATCTTTCTCGCTGCTCCGTTGCGACTGGGGGTGTTCCCTCTGTCTGATGAGGCCTCGGGCCTTCCCCTGCCACCGTATCTTCCCCCTGTAAGGTTTCGGGTGGTATTATCGGAGCATGAGATGTCGTATCATCCAAGGGATCTTCGTCTTGCCAACCTTGGGCACCTCGGTTCATGCCCCTACTTTCTAAGGAGGGCGGCTCAGTTCGTGTCCCTTGTCGGGTGCGTACCATCCTGAAATTCATCGCAACAACACATTTATTAATGATCCTTAGGATCCATACCAAGTGCTCTGATACCAACTGTAACAACCCGGCTTTCCAAGCCCAAAACAACAGCAGATTTTTATATATATATATATTTAATACACATGGTGCCGATAATCAAAGAACTTGAATCCTCACATCATCAAAATACAATCCATACAATCAACATTTCATTCAAAAGCGAATCTTACACTAACACATAATATTAAGGTTGCATGATTTGAAGTTCATATTAAAAATATATACATAGACATGAGTTTGCATTCTTATACTACTAATAGCCATCACAAATTTTAAACAAAAAGGATCTAATAAAAGTTATACATTTAGTACATTGATCCCTACAAAATATATTGTGATTTAGAATGCATCTACTTAATTCCTTGCAAAAGTAGGTTCCCGTGTATCGGGTATCCTAGACATCTCGTTGGTGTGACGTCCCTGCAGCAGTACAAAACATTTAAGAGAAAACAATTACTTAATAATAATAATAATGGTAACTAACGGCCTGGCAATTAAATAAAGCATTAACATTTATAATTTCTTCATGTATTTAATGTAACAACTAGTAGTACATATAGATACACAAGTTTTCGGATGCCATTCGCCGAAACTAGTCATTCATTTATCCCGGCTATCCATCTCGATTCCATAGCGATAGCTGCGTCGCTGCCGATCCAAAATCGGCAGCCGAAACTCCATCGCTGCCGATCAAGGAATCGGCAGCGAAACTGGGTTGCTGCCGATTTTTGTATCGGCAGCGAAGATTGCGTCGCTGCCGATCTAGAATCGACAGCGGAAACTGCATCGCTGCCGATTTCTGTATCGGCAGCGAATACTGCGTCGCTGCCGATTCTGGATCCATTCGGATGCCATTAGCCAAAGCTAATCATTCTTTGTCCCGCCCATCCGTTTGGATGCCATTAGCCGAAGCTAATCAGTCCTTCATACCGGCCATCCATTCGGATGCCATTAGCCAAAACTAATCACTCTTTGTCCTGCCCATCCGTTCGGATGCCATTAGCCGAAGCTAATCACTCTTTGTCCCGGCCATCCGTTCGGATGCCATTAGCCGAAGCTAATCACTCTTTGTCCAGGCCATCCATTCGGATGCCATTAGCCGAAGCTAATCACTACTTTTGTCCCGGCCATCCGTTCGGATGCCATTAGCCGAAGCTAATCACTCTTTTTTCCTGGCCATCCGTTCGGATGCCATTAGCCGAAGCTAATCAATCTTTAATCAACAATTAAGCGTTCGACAATTTAATATCGGTTCTAACAAATCGGCAGCGAATATCAATTCGCTGTAGGAGGTTCAGTTGCGGCAGCGAAACAGAATTTCGCTACCATCAATTTCAGCACAATCATCACAGCAAAACACATTAATTCCAGCAACAAACATCACAGCAGAACACATTAATACCAGCAACAAACATCACAGCAGAACACATTAATTACCCCCTAGTTAAAGCTAGCCCTCTACCATGATTTGTTAGATGTTCTAAAATTGACTTTATTTCACTTCTGTTTGCTAGTTCTCCTAGTTAATTTCAGTTTCCTTCATAGCTGGCTTAGGTCTTAGATCAATTTTTCTTAGGGTTTTTCTTCTTCATTTTCGTTTTTGATCTTAAGGGGGAGAGGAAGGGAGTTTCATGACCCATACCTTCTGAATTTAACTAAGTTTGAGGAAGGTTTGACACTATTCTTTTCTCTTCAGCTGCTGGTTCTCCTCCTTCTTCTTCCTCTCACGTTTTCCAGCTATCTTTTTCCTGTCCTCTATACAGCTGCCCACTCCTCTCTCAAGGTCTCATCTCTCCCTCACAAGCTCACAAGACAATCTCTACTGGTGTGATTCACGTTTCTGTTGGGAAAGGGGAAGGGAAGAATGGCATGCAGCTGCTGGTTTGGGAAGAAGATGGGTCATTCTCTCTCCCCTTTTTGTATTTATACTACCCATCAAATGAAATGGGTTGTTTGGGGGTTGGTTTAGGTGTGTCCTTATCCTTGTTTGGTTTATCTAAAACCAGTTTTACCCCTCCCTCCCAGCTTTGCGTCACTGTTGATTGAGAAATCGGCAACAAAAACTGCATCGCTGCCGATTTTTGCCTCGGCAGCGAAAACTGGGTCGCTGCCGATTTCTGCATCGGCAGCGAAAACTGCATTCATCATCATCTCTCTCTCTCTCTCTCTAAATATATATATATTTTCCTTTGGGTGTTTACAGTCCCGGCCATCCGTTCGGATGCCATTAGCCGAAGCTAATCACTCTTTCATCCCAGCCATCCATTCGGACGCCATTAGCCAAAGCTAATCACTCATTTGTCCCAGCCATCCATTCAGATGCCATTAGCCGAAGCTAATCAATCTTTAATCAACAATTAAGCGTTCAACAATATAATATTGGTTCTAACAATATGGTAGTACTCAAGTTAAAATATTTCAAGATTCAACGTATGAAAAAGAAAGGTGCAAGTCACCTACCTGCTCCACCTGTGGGTCGTTCCTGTCTTGATGATGGTCCAATCCTGACCGCACCACCTAAGACATCAATGGTCACAAATCAGCACAATTGTATTTATTTTACTTTTGAATCATATTCATCATCACACTTATTTCAAGAGTTCATATGTTCACATTCAAGTGTTCCATATTTTACACCATCATATCATGAAATTGTTACTAGCATTTAAGTCATTCCTGCCTAGGAGGCTTATTGTAGGAATCGGCAGCGAGAACTGGTTCGCTGCGGGCTGCCCAATTCGGCAGCGAGAACTGGTTCGCCGCAGGCTGCCAGTTTGGCAGCGACAACTGTTTCGCTGCCGGCAGCCAGTTCGGCAGCGAAAACTGCATCGCTGTTGGTGCCACAGTTTCGCTGCACAACGCACAACTCGGCCGCGAATATCAATTCGCTGCAGGACGTTCAGTTTCGGCAACGAAATAGAATTTCGCTGCACAACACACAAATCGGCAGCGAATATCAATTCGCTGCAGGAGGTTCAGTTGTTTCTGCACAATACACAAATCGGTAGCGAATATCGATTTGCTGCAGGAGGTTCGGTTTCGGCAGCGAAACAGAATTTCGATGCGCAACACACAAATCGGTAGCGAATATCAATTCGCTGCAGGAGGTTTAGTTGCGGCAGCGAAACAGAATTTCGCTGCACAATACACAAATCGACAGCGAATATCGATTCGCTGCAGGAGGTTCGGTTTTGGCAGCGAAACAGAATTTCGCTGCAGGAGGTTCAGTTGCGGTAGCGGAACAGAATTTCGCTGCACAACACACAAATCGGCAGCGAATATCAATTCGCTGCAAGAGGTTCAGTTGTTTCTGCACAATACACAAATCGGCAGCGAATATCGATTTGCTGCAGGAGGTTCGGTTTCGGCAGCGAAACAGAATTTCGATGCGCAACACACAAATCGGTAGCGAATATCAATTCGCTGCAGGAGGTTTAGTTGCGGCAGCGAAACAGAATTTCGCTGCACAATACACAAATCGGCAGCGAATATTGATTCGCTGCAGGAGGTTCGGTTTTGGCAGCGAAACAGAATTTCGCTGCAGGAGGTTCAGTTGCGGCAGCGGAACAGAATTTCGCTGCACAACACACAAATCGGCAGCGAATATCAATTCGCTGCAGGAGGTTCAGTTGTTTCTGCACAACACACAAATCGACAGCGAATATCGATTTGCTGCAGGAGGTTCGGTTTCGGCAGCGAAACAGAATTTCGATGCGCAACACACAAATCGGTAGCGAATATCAATTTGCTGCAGGAGGTTTAGTTGCGGCAGCGAAACAGAATTTCGCTGTACAATACACAAATCGGCAGCGAATATTGATTCGCTGCAGGAGGTTCAGTTTTGGCAGCGAAACAGAATTTCGCTGCAGGAGGTTCAGTTGCGGCAGCGGAACAGAATTTCGCTGCACAACACACAAATCGGCATCGAATATCAATTCGCTGCAGGAGGTTCAGTTGTTTCTGCACAATACACAAATCGGCAGCGAATATAGATATGATGCAGGAGGTTCGGTTTCGGCAGCGAAACAGAATTTCGATGCGCAACACACAAATCGGTAGCGAATATCAATTCGCTGCAGGAGGTTTAGTTGCGGCAGCGAAATAGAATTTCGCTCCACAATACACAAATCGGCAGCGAATATTGATTCGCTGCAGGAGGTTCAGTTGCGGCAGCGGAACAGAATTTCGTTGCACAACACACAAATCGGCAGCGAATATTTATTCGCTGCAGAAGCCTAAGTTTCGGCAGCGAAACAGAGTTTGGCTGCACAACACACAAATCGACAGCGAATATTAATTCGCTGCAGGAAGTTCGGTTTCGGCAGCTGCACAACACACAAATCGGCAGCGAATATTAATTCGCTGTAGGAGGTTCGGTTTCGGCAGCGAAACAGAATTTCGCTGCAGGAGGTTCAGTGGTGACAGCGAAACAGAATTTCGCTGCGCAACACACAAATCGGAACCATCAATTTCAACACATAATTCTTCAACAAAATTCCAGTAGAATACACACATAGAAAACCATCAATTACAGCATATGATCTTTCAATAAATTCCAGCAGCAACATCACAGCAGAACACATTAATTCCAGCAACAACATCACAGCAGAACACATTAATTCCAGCAACAATCATCACAGCAGAACACATTAATTACCCCATAGTTAAAGCCAGCTCTCTACCATGATTTGTTAGATGTTCTGAAATTGACTTTATTTCACTTCTGTTTGCTAGTTCTCCTAGTTAATTTCAGTTTCCTTCATAGCTGGCTTAGGTCTTATATCAATTTTTCTTAGGGTTTTTCTTCTTCATTTTCGTTTTTGATCTTAAGGGGGAGAGGAAGGGAGTTTCATGACCCATACCTTCTGAATTTAACTAAGTTTGAGGAAGGTTTGACACTATTCTTTTCTCTTCAGCTGCTGGTTCTCCTCCTCTTTCTTCCTCTCACGTTTTCCAGCTCTCTTTTTCCTCTCCTCTATGTAGCTGCCCACTCCTCTCTCAAGCTCTTATCTCTCCCTCACAAGCTCACAAGGCAATCTCTACTGGTTTGATTCACGTTTCTGTTGTGAAAGGCGAAGGGAAGAATGGCATGCAGCTGCTAGTTTGGGAAGAAGATGGGTCATTCTCTCCCCCCCCCTTTGTATTTATACTACCCATCAAATGAAATGGGTTGTTTGGAGGTTGGTTTAGGTGTGTCCTTATCCTTGTTTGGTTTATCTAAAACCAGTTTTACCCCTCCCTCCCAGCTTTGCGTCACTGTTGATTGAGAAATCGGCAGCGAAAACTGCATAGCAGCCGATTTCTGCCTCGGCAGCGAAAACTACGTCGCTGCCGATCCAGAAATCGGCAGCAGAAACTGCGTCGCTGCCGATCAATAAATGGGCAGCGAAAAACTGTGTCGCTACTGATTTCTGTATTGGTAGGGAAGGCTGCGTCGCTGCCAAGTCTAGAATCGGCAGCGAAAACTGCGTCGCTGCTGATTTCTGCATCGGCAGCGAAAACTGCATTCATCATCATCTCTCTCTCTCTCTCTCTCTAAATATATATATATATATATATTTTCCTTTGGGTGTTTACAAAAATCCTTTGTAGTTAGGCTAAACTGAGATCCCTTTGCCGATTCCCTATAACCAGAACCAAAGTCTATGTGTGGTTAGCTTAAACTGAGATCCCTTCGCCAATACCCTTTAACCACAACCAAAATCCTTTGTAGTTACGTTAAACTTAGATCCCTTTGTTGATCCCCTATAACCAGAATCAAAGTTTATATGTGGTTAGGTTAAACTGAGATCCCTTCGCCGATCCGCTATAACCAGAACCAAAATCCTTTGTAGTTAGGCTAAACTAAGATCCCTTCACCGATCCCCTTGGACCATAACCAAAGTCTGTGTACAGTTAGGCTTAACTAAGATACCTTCGCCAATCCCCTCTAACCAGAACCAAAATCCTTTGTAGTTAGGCTAAACTGGGATCCCTTCACCAATCCCTTTAACCACAACCAAAATCCTTTCTAGTTAGTCGATCCCTTCACTAACCAAAACCAAAGTTCGTCGATCCCCTTTAACCAGAACCAAAGTCTGTTTGTGGTTAGGCTAAACTGAGATCCCTTAGCCGATCCCCTTTAACCTGAACGAAGTTCTGTGTGTGGTTAGGCTAAACTGAGATCCCTTCGCCAATTCGCTATAACCATAGCCACAATCCTTTGTAGTTAGGCTAAACTTAGATCCCTTCACCGATCCCCTTTAACCATAACAAAAGTCTGTGTGTGGTGAGGCTAAATTGAGATCCCTTCACTGATCCCCTTTTACCAAATCCTTTGTCGTTAGGCTAAAGTGAGATCCCTTCACCGATCCAATTTAACTAGAACCAAAGTCTGTGTGTGGTTTGGCTAAACTGAGATCCCTTCGTTGATCCCCTCTAACTAGAACCAAAATGCTTTATAGTTAGGCTAAACTAAGATCCCTTCGCCGATCCCTTTAAACCAGAACCAAAGTGTGTGTGATTAGGCTAAACTGAGATCCCTTCGCCAATCTGCTATAACCAGTACCAAAATCCTTTGTGGTTAGGCTAAACTGAGATACCTTCACCAATCCCCTTTTACCACAACCAAAATCCATTGTAGTTAGGCTAAACTTAGATCCCTTCGCCAATCCACTTTAACTAGAACCAAAATCCTTTGTAGTTAGGCTAAACTAAGATCCCTTCGCCGATCCCCTTTAACCAGAACCAAAGTCTGTGCGTGGTTAGTAGAACAATTTCTAATTTTATGATCAAAATATTTTGATTTTGATTTTATGATCATATATGATTTCGTTCCCGTATTTTAGAGGATGGTGCAAATCCTTTCTTTTCTTCCATAGCTGGGACCATGAGACACCAGCTGTTTCCTTTGAAATGACACAATAAAACGTGGTTTGCAGTTCTCCAATCCAGCAAGAGATATATGGAAACCAGCAGGAAATTTGCAAAGAAAAAGGAAAGAAATCAGTTGGGTAAGGGTGTATGCTGTAAAGTCTTATTTTCCTTATTCGGTGTGGTAGAAATCCCATCATTTATGATGATCCAGCCCCTCTCTCTAGCTTCCAATATCCTTCTTCAATTAAATCCCTCATTATAGCACTTTTCAATTCAGTCCTTGGTCCAAACAAAATCCTACGAATCAGGCCTGCGAACTTGGGCTAAACCCTTCTCACGATAGGATTCTCTACTTTCACATTAGATATTAAAATGGGAATATCTTGAGCTTATGATATTGAAATCAAGTGATTCAAAAGCCCAAATTCATCTACATGTCTAGGGATAAAACTTTGATGAACGATTCAAAGTGAGATAAAATTGTTTTAGATAACAGAATTTGGCAAGAATCTGGTTGGTCAAAAACGTTTTCTTGATCTGATGATGTTGAGCATCTAAATCTGACTGAGAGTCTTCCCTTAGAAAAGTGATCCCTAGGACCCAATAAAGGTGTAGGTCAAATTCTCAACATGTCATGAGTGATAGAATGTAGCTAGGATGATCAAAGATTGTACAAAACCAAGTCAGAATCAAAGCCTAAGTTGGAACAAAAAATTGCATCAGCATTAGAATCAGTTTTTTTAAAACATTGAAAATTCTGAGGGATTTATATAAAGACTCCTTATCGCCTAAGAAACCTGATGCTTTTGGCAGCAAAGGAGGAGGATAAAAAGAGTAGAAAACAACTCAAATAGGGTTCAAAAAAATATTTCTTTGTCCTATGTTTTTGTCAATTTTCCAGTAAACATGAGCTACACTCCTACACTTGGTTCAAAAGGGGTACACACCATCTTCAGCACATGGGGTCCAAAAATGAGTAACAACACATGTTAAAATAAACAAGTATGGATCATACAAGAGTTTGTGGTGTGTTGAAACATGAACATGTAAGAAAATTTATGTGTGCATGCTCTTATGAAGTTAACTTTGAATATTTAAAATCTTAAGAAATATCTTGTGTTGTATACAAAGGAAATGATGTTAGAAAAAAAAGGAAGAAATGCATGAAAATAATTTTTTATATGGTGGACATGCAAACTAGAATTCTAGACAATGTTATTAGTTACTTGTGACAAGAAATTTTTGAACAGACACATTAGTTCATGTATATAAATTTTTTATTTTCACTCTTTATTGACACTAAACATTTAACTAATATACATCCACTTTATTATGTGAAATAAAAGAATATACTTATTTGAATAAACATAAAGTTGAAACACCAAGTTTTAAAAATCAATAAGTTCAAACACTTAAAATCATATTGTTCCTTTGATTATCCCGAGAGTAGACTAATAAAATAAAAAATGGGCGCAATATTATGGTAATTCCAGGGAGGCATTCATGTCATTTCCCATGTATTAAAGCGATTTTCAGTTCATGTCACCACGTGTAAATGTTCCATACATCATGATCCACACTTACAAGTTTACTAGAATATTCCTTATGCTTTGTCGTGGGTTTGATCAATTATTTTTTAAAATATAAAAAAATTATTAAAAGTATGAAGAATTTTTTAGTAGTATTATTAAACTTGATAAAGTGGGTTAATTTTATCTATAACATTCGACTTAAAGAGATAATTACCAAAAACTTCATTGTGATTCAGGAGGAGCAACCAGGATTGGATCTTTTGTTGGGGAAGGTCACGAGATAGACAGAGTAGGTGCGTGATTTTCCCTCTCGCTGCCGAACTGGCAGCCTGCAGCGAACCAATTCTCGCTGCCAAATTGGGCAGCCTGCAGCGAACCACTTCTCGCTGCCGATTTCTACAATAAGCCTCCTAGGCAGAAATGACTTAAATATGAGTAACAATTTCATGATATGATGGTGTAAAATATGGAACACTTGAATGTGAATATATGAACTCTTGAAATAAGTGTGGTGATGAATGTGATTCAATAAATAAATAAATAAATAAATACAACTGTACTGATTTATGACCATTGATGTCTTAGGTGGTGCGGTCGGGATTGGACCATCATCAAGATAAGAACAACCCACAGGTGGAGCAGGTAGGTGACTTGCACCTTTCTTTTTCATATGTTGAATATTGAAATATTTTAACTTGAGTATTACCATATTGTTAGAACCGATATTAGATTGTCGAACGCTTAAATGTTGACTAATGGTTGATTAGCTTCGTCTAATGGCATCCGAATGGATGGCCGGGATGAAGGACTGATTAGCTTCGGCTAATGACATCTGAATGGATGGCTGGGATGAAGGACTGATTAGCTTCGGCTAATGGCATCCGAACGGATGGCCGGGACAAAGAATGATTGGTTTCGGCTAATGGCATCCGGATGGATGGGCGGGACAAATGAATGATTAGCTTCGGCTAATGGCATCCGAACGGATGGCCGGGACAAAGAATGATTAGCTTCGGCTAATGGCATCCGGATGGATAGCCGGGACAAATGAATGATTAGCTTTGGCTAATGGCATCGGAATGGATGACCGGGATGAAGGACTGATTAGCTTCGGCTAATGGCATCCAGATGGATGGCTGGGACAAATGAATGATTAGCTTCGGCTAATGGCATCCGAAAACCTATGCATCTATATGTACTACTAGCTGTTATATCAAATACATGAATAAATTATAAATGTTAATGCTTCATTTAACTGCTAGACCGTTAGTACCATTATTATTATTATTATTAAGTATTTGTATTCTCTTAAATGATTTGTATTGCTGCAGGGACGTCACACGAACGAGATGTCTAGCAAACCCGATACACGGGAACCTACTTTTGCAAGGAATCATGTAGATGCATTCTAAATCACAATGTATTTTGTATGGATCAATGTACTGAATGTATAACTTTTATTAGATCCTTTTTGTTTAAATTTGTGATGGCTATTAGTAGGATAGGAATGCAAACTCATGTCTATGTATATATTTTTAATATGAACTTAAAATCATGCAACCTTAATATTACGTGTTTGTGTAAGATTCACTTTTAAATGAAATGTTGATTGTATGGATTGTATTTTGATGATGTGAGGATTCAGGTTCACTGATTACCGACACCATGAGTATTAAGTATATATATATAAAAAAAAAAAAAATTACTGTTGTTTTGGGCTTGGAAAGTCGAGTTGTTACAGTTATTCAGATCTTTAAGGATTTACTAACGGCATGTGCTTTGGAATTTAGTGGAAACTAGGAGGAGCACCTGTTGCTAGTAGAATTAACGTATAACAACAGTTATCAGACAACAATTGGAATGACCCCATTTGAAGCTCTTTATGGCAGCAAGTGTAGGACAACCTTGTGTTGGGAAGAAGTTGTTGACATAAAGTTGTATGGGGCAGAAGTAGTACAAATCACTACTGAAAAAGTGAGAATCATTAAAGATTGCATGAAGATGGCTCGGGATAAACAGAAGAAGTATGCAAATATTCAAAGAAGACCCTTTGAATTTTTTCCTGGAGATAAAGTATTTCTGAAGGTAGCTCTATGGAAGCATATGCCGATATTCAGCATGAAGGGGAAGTTAGCTCCGAGGTTCATTGGACCATTTGAAATCCTGAAACGTATCGAACCTATAGCATATGAAATAAACTTGCCCTCACAATTGGCCAAGGTTCACAATGTATTCCATGTTTCTTTGTTGTGAAAAGCCGATGTAGACCTTTCAAGAGTGTTACATCAAGTGCCAGTGGAGGTGAAATAAGACTTGACACTTGAGGTAATATCGATAAAGATACTTGATTGCGGCGAGAAAGAACTTCGTAATAAGAAAGTTCCCTTCATCAAAGTTTTATGGTGAAGCTCACAAACCAAGGAAGAAACATGGGAGAGAGAATAAAAAATGAGACAATAATCTCTCAACTTGTTTATAAACTCAAGTACATCACTCAAATTTGGAGATGAAATTTCTTATAAGGAGGGGAGAATGTAAACCCCGGTTGAAAAATACGCAGAAAAGCAATCTAAATGCTTATAGAATAGATTTATCAGAAATACCAAATAAGCATTAAAACAAACCAAGTACGAAAAACAATACAGAAAAGTGAATAGAATATTACTGGGAGTGAGTTACCTGAAAATAAAATTATCAATATGTAACTAAATGAAATTTGAATTCACCTGGATAAAAAGTTTATATAGACAAATACCAGGATCTAGGAATTTTATCTTGGGAACAATAAATTTAATCCATGATGTGAATTAGGGTAAATAATTTGAAATTTGGAAATTTAGGGTTCTTGAATGAACTTGGGGGAAATCAAAATTTATTGATCATTTTCATCGAGACTAATGTGAAAGAGTACAATGATTAAATTATTGTAGTTGAAGTAAAAAAAAAAAGATAATTAAATAGAGTTATTGGTCGGACAATGTTGAGAGTCTTTCAATCTTGTTTTATGTACTTTGTTAATGCTTTATACTCTATAATGTGAATTAATGAATAATGTAGGCAGTATACCTATTTTTGTTTTAATATCTCTTTACAACTTCTTAAATTTCATGGAGATGTCTGATGAAGACTATAGTTGATTGCTGGTCCTTATTAGATTTTGTATGTGATGGAGTTATGAGACGTTAATAATTCATTAGAGATGTTAAATTGGTGGCTAAAATCTATGAAATTCAATGGGACTGTTACAAAATGTGAGATATCTAAGACAATAACAGATCAAACAATAATAGTTGTGGTCTAAGACAATAACAAATCAAATAGTAATAGTTCAAGTGTAAGACAGTAACAAATCAAACAGTAGCAGTTGAGGTCCAAGACAATAACAGATCAAACAATAATAGTTTAGGTTTAAGACATTAACAGTTGAGGTCTAAAACAGTAACAGATCAAATAGTAATAGTTCAGGTCTAAGACAATAACAGTTGAGGTTTAAGACAGTAACAGATCAAACAATAATGGTTGAGGTCTAAGACAATAACATATCAAACAATAATGGTTAAGGTTAATAACATATCCTTGTGATTTAGGTCGAGTGACTAGGATTGGATCTTTTGTTGGGGGAGGTCATGAGACAGGCGAATTAGGTCTGTGATTTTCCCTCCTCTTTGCACTTATGTACTTCTGGTGAATGCAATTACAATAAATGTCATGTTCAATGTAAATAAAAGTCTAGCGTATTTACAAGATTAGCTTCGGCTAATGGCATCCGTGATAGGATTGCCAGGAGATGAATTAAAAGATTAGCTTCGGCTAATGACATCCGTGATATAATTGTCGGGAGATGAATTACAAGATTAACTTCAGCTAATGATGTCCGTGTTCGGACACTTGAGAATGAATGATAAGACTCGATTTGTAAAGGGTATCCGTGTTTGAGTTACTTATGGGAAATTGATAAATTTAATTGCCTAAAAATGTTTAGGTTGGACTATGCAAAGTCACCCGGTTCATGCAAGTAAATAAGAGTATTCAAATTAAGGATATGCAAATGAGTTTTAATTGAGTTTAAATGATTTACAAGCAAATTATAAGTTGATTGTTAGAATTCTTATGGATTCTATAGAAAATTTATACTTCATTCATATACATTACATGATCATATATATTTGTTTTATCAACATAATGGTATGCTTACTGGATTGTTTGTGTAACAGGTCCATCAAATGTTAGGGAGATCATTAGTTTAGGACTCTACTTTGTTAAGCTTATGTAAATATTTAACTTAAGCATAATGGAATTAACGCGATTATGCAGTATGCTTTTGTGTAAACCTTGATGTATATATAAAAGTCTTAGCTCAATATGTAGTACATTAGTTATCCTGTAATTAACTCTTTTGAAATGTTTTAAGAATACTTATTATGTTTTAAATTCTCTCTTTACATATTAGTATTTCATTTTCTTTTAAATTTTATAATATGATTTGTGGGCTATGTTCATATTGAACTTATTTGTATATATGTATATATATATATATATAGGTATTGAATATTGATGATTGAAATAAGGTCTGGAATTATAGGACCTTGTGATGGTGGGTTGATTGAGTAAATTGATAGTAGTCGATAACTTGGTATGTCCTAAATACAAATGAAACTCTGCCGGAAATTTTATCCTTAACCCATGAACAAGCTTTGGGCCAATAGCTCCCAAGTCAGTTGACTTTAGGGTATTAGGTGTTAAAACACCCTTTCGGGTTTAATTGCTTAGGTTAAGGAGGCTACGAAACCAAACTTATCTACATTTTTATTATCATCAATATTATCAATTTTTTTATGCAAATTATATACTATCCCTTTTCCTTAGTTGTTACCTTCAACAAAAGAACATAATTAATGTAATAATCCAATGTGCAACTCACAATCATATGTTAAAGTGTGTGTGTGAAAATAAAGGTTTAAGAATACTTGTTAAATGAGTATATGAGCAGAATCAAGTGATAACAATGCGAGAGTTTGTAAACCTGAATATTTCAAGAAGTATTATGATAGACCTTGGTAATGATACTTACTAAGATGCATCTCAAGAGTCAATAAAATTTCATCTTTACTCTGCCATCCTAATAAGGATACTTACTAAGATGCGTCTCAAGAGTTAATAAAACTAACTCCTTACTCTGCCATCCTAATAACAATTTTGTCAAATGGTTTTAATAATAGCAAAAACAGTTAGTAAGTTAGTTTTTTTTTTAACTACTACCCTCTCCCCCCAACTAAAACAAGACATTGTCCTCAATATCCTAATGTAGAAAGATAGAGTATAGAAGACATCACCTGAAACAGTGAACAATGACAAACCTGAAACACACTTAAAAAAATATAAGAAGTAGCAAAACAAAATAATATGCTATTAATAAAACCAAAAGACACAAGGTTTCACAAATGAAGGCTCAAATCTAATCTAAGCTTTTTATGGCTTTCCTTAGTTGACCAATTTAGGCGACTCATGTAGGGATCAATAATAGGGATGAAAGATTGTAGTTGGTCAATCAATTGTTCAGCAGTAGCAGCAGAGATTATGATTTGTCATGCTGAAGATGTTAGAAATTCCTATTCCACAGCTTGATCAAGAAAAGACAACAAATTATCATAGAAACTATTAACATTTAACAAACCTGTAGGTTTATGGTGAATGTGCAGTTGGGCCCAAGAGAAAATATGAAAGATCTCTTCTAATGTGCCCAAACCACCTGGTAAGGCAATAAAGGCATCAGCATGGTTAAACATGGCATTCAGTCGATCAAACATTGTGCAGACCTGTAGTTCCTCTCCAATTGTTTTTCCAATGATGTCCCCATTTGCTAAAGCTTTGGGGACAACCCCCAAAACTTGACTACCTCCTAAAAATGCAGTTATTGACACACCCTCTATTAACCCAAAGTTGCCTCCCCCCATACACTAAATGAATCTTTCTCTCAGCTAGTACCTGACCAAGATGATTTGTTGATTCTAAAAACTCTTTTTCTTTCTTAGGACTGGATCCACCGAAAACACAAATATTTCTTATGTGATGACTTGAGGAACCTGCCATTTCTACACACTTCTATATTTGATGAATATATGGGTTGAGTAGAAATGAAGGGCAGGAAGAGAAGAATTTATAGATGAGAAATTAAAAATGCAATCATACCACCTATATGTAGGCCAGCTGTTGTCTCAACTCTCTCTCTTTATTTATTTATTTTGAAAAAGCATGTATGTACAGGTAGTTATGATTGTGGCTCACATCTTCCCTTGGTTTTACGTCCAAGAATGGCTTAAACGCCTTCTATGGGTCGGGGATAGGCTTCCCATCCAGTTTTCTTAAAAACTAGCAAACATGGTCTTTTTTTAGTTAGATTCCCAAGACTAAGTCGAGCATGTTCTTTATGGAATTATGGCCATAAATCATGAATTGCACGATGCACATCTCCACTAGGATGCGTCTCAAGGGTCAACAGAAGATTATCTGAAGACTCCTTACTCAGGCCATCCTTAATGAATTGTATTTTATCTTCACAGTTTATAGATACCATTCCTAAAGAATGACACGTCGCATTGCAAGTCCATCTGGCACATCTGTGACAGACTTTCAGTCGTTTTGCATGACGTTTCTTTACAAAAGTGCTTTTACCTGTTCCAGGCATGTGTGAAATGAAAGAATTGGAGGACTCACCTGATAATCAGACCTTTGCTTCAATTAGCCAGTGAATATCTTCAGGAATTCCATGATTCATTAACAACCTCAATCTTGCACACCTAGCATGGTAAATTTTTGTAATCGCATTTGGAGGCAAAGTGGGAAAATATCTTTTCAATTTTTCAAGAGTGGTGTCCATTTTCAAAAGAGAATTGGAGAAGAGATTCAAAGAAGGGAGAAAGAGCAAAGAATTGTACAAATATATACAAATATCAGTTATTATGAGGAAACTGAAAGAACCGACTTAAGTCACGGAGTACCGTTATCCACCATTTGACCGGGGTGAGAGAGAGAGACTAGCAAAACCAAAACAAAACACAAAACAATGTGAGAAAAAGAATCAATCTTTATATACAGGATCACTCAATTCAATAGAGTCATTTTCAACTGAAAAATTGTCAAAATAAACTTTCAAACGATGCCTATTTACCTTGAAAACATTATCATTCTTCGGATTCTCGATATCACAAGCCCCATATGGATGATAGCATGAACTTGGTCTTCGTCTTTTTAGACTACACATGTTTCACAATAAAAGGACCGCTCCATCTTGATCTTAGTTTTCCAGGAAATAAATAGAGTCGAGAATTATAAAGCAAGACTTTTTTACCAACATTGAATGTTTTTCTCAATATTTTCTTGTCATGAAAGTCTTTGATTCTTGCTTTATGAATTCTTGAATTGTCATATGCTTCATTTCTTATTTCCTCAAGCTCATTTATTTGCAATTTTCGCAGCTGACTAGCATCATTAAGGTTTGAATTGAAAGTTTTAATAGGCCAATAAGCTTTATGTTCAATTTCCACAGGCAAGTGACAAGGTTTTCCATAGACTAGTCTATAAGGTTACATACCTAATGATGTTTTATAAGCAGTTCGATAAGCCCAAAGTGCATCATTAAGTCTTAAAGACCAGTCTTTCCTATTAGAGTTCACTGTTTTCTCCAAGATTTGTTTGATCTTCCTATTAGCAAGCTCTACTTGTCCACTTGTCTGAGGATAAGGGGTGGCAACTTTGTGTGTGATTCCATATTTCTTCAATAAAGAATCAAATGGCTTGTTGCAGAATGTGTTCCACCATCACTTATCATGGCTCGAGGGATTCCAAATAGACTCAAAATATTGTCTTTCAAAAACTTTATCACTATTTTGTGATCATTGTTTCGACTTTGAATTGCCTCTATCCATTTTGAAACATAATCTACTGCGACTAATATGTACACAAAACCAAATGATGGAGGAAATGGACCCATGAAATCTATACCCCAACAATCAAAGATCTCAATGACAAGAATAGGATTTAAAGGCATGATATGATGTTTTGAAATAGATCCTAACTTTTGACAATTTTCACAAGTCTTGCAGAATGCATGTGAGTCCTTGAACATGGTGGGCCAGTAAAATTCACTTTGTAAGATTTTTGCAGTTGTCTTTTTTGACGAGAAATGACCCCCACATGCCTTAGAATGACAAAATTTAATGACACTACTTACCTCATTGTCAGGAATGCATCTTCGAAATATTTGATCAGGACAATATTTAAATAAATACGGGTCATCCCAATAAAATTTCTTCACTTCGTTTAAGAACTTTCTTTTGTCTTGGGTACTCCAATGAGTTGGCAATTGTCTTGAAACAAGAAAATTAACAATATTAGCAAACCAAGGCATCGTAGAAACGAAAGTAAAGATTCATCGGGAAAGTAGTTATCGATAGGTGTGATGTCAGATTTCAAATCTGTTGTCAATCTTGACAAATGATCTGCAACAACATTTTCGGTGCCTTTCTTATCTTTGATTGTGATATGAAATTCTTGAAGTAACAAAATCCACCACACCAATCTAGCCTTATAATCTTTCTTAGAAAAAAGATATTTCAATGCTGCATGATCACTAAAAACAACAACAGGTGATCCAACAAGATAAGACCTGAATTTATCACATCCAAATACTACTACATGTAATTCTTTTTTAGTGGTGGTGTAATTCATTTGAGCACTATTTAAAGTTTTACTTGCATAGTAAATCACATAAGGTTTCTTATCTTTTCTTTGTCCTAAGACAGCACCCACAACATAATAACTAGCGTCACACATTATTTCAAAAGGTAATGACCAATCAGGAGGTTGAATGATAGGAGCAAAAGTAAGCAAGTTTTTAAGTTTAACAAAGGCTTCTTCACAATGTTTAGTCCATTCAAAAATATTATCCTTTGTTAGAAGGTTACTCAAGGGCTTAGATATTACACTAAAATCTTTGATGAACCTTCTGTAAAAACCAATATGTCCTAAGAATGATCTAACATCCTTAACAAATTTTGGTGTTGGCAAGTTGGCAATTAACTCGATTTTAGATTTATCAACCTCAATTTCTTTCGATGAAACAATGTGACCAAGTACAATGTCGTTTGTTACCATAAAGTGACATTTTTTCCAATTCAGTACAAGATTCTTCTCTTCACACCTGCTCAAAACCTTTTCTAAGTTAGTCAAACAATCATCAAATGAATCACCAAAAATAGAAAAATCATCCATAAAAATCTCAAGAAAACGTTCAACCATATCACTGAATATGCTAAGCATGCATCTTTGAAACATGGTTGGTGCATTACATAATCCAAAAGGCATCCTTCGATATGCAAAAGTACCAAATGGACATATGAAAGTAGTATTTTCTTGATCTTCCAATGCAATTTCAATTTGATTGTAACCTGAATAGCCATTTAGGAAACAATAAAATTCATGACCTGCAACTCTTTCTAGGATTTGATCCATGAAAGGTAAAGGGAAATGATCTTTTCTAGTCATTGAATTAAGTTTTCTATAGTCAATGCACATGCGCCAACCAGTAACAGTCCTAGTTGGAATTAACTCATTTGTCTCATTTTTCTCATTTGTTATCACAGTGACTCCAGACTTTTTGGGTATAACTTGGGTAGGACTTACCCATTTGCTGTCAGAAATAGGATAAATGATTCCATTATCTAAAAGCTTAATGACTACATTTTTCACCACTTTTTTCATATTAGGATTAAGCCTTCGTTGCATTTTTCTAGAGGGTTTAGCATTTCCTCAAATAAATCCTGTGTGTGCAAATCAAAGGGTTAATTCCTTTTATGTCAACTATGGTCCATCCTAATGCATTTTTGTGCATTTTCAGAATCTGTAATAACTTACCTTCTTGATGTGCATTAAGTTTGGAAGAGGTTATTACTGGAAAAGTAGCATTTTCTCCCAAAAATGAGTATTTGAGATTAAATGGTAACGACTTCAATTCAGGTTTTGGTGGTTGAACACTTGAAGGTATGGACTCAATTGATCGTGGTGGCAATTCTTCAATTTATAATCTCCAATTACATGCCTTTGATTCTTTCTGAAAATAGACCATTTGCAAATCATCAGATTCATCAATCTCAGTTTCACTGGAAGTGGTTTGAAATTGATCATGAACTAATTTTTCAATAAAGACCACTTCCTGTAAATCATTATCATCTCCAAGTTGCTTGTAAATGTTGAAAATATTCATCTCCAATGTCATGTTTCCAAATGATAGCTTCATCAGTCCATTCCTACAATTAATCAATGCATTAAAAGTGGCAAGAAATGGACGTCCTAAAATGACAGGAATTGAATTACATGCTTCAACAAGTTGTGTATCCAAGATAACAAAATCTATAGGGTAAATGAATTTATCAACTTGTACTAACACATCCTCAACTATTCCTCTAGGCACTTTTACAGATCTATCAGCAAGTAAAAGAGTTGCAGAGGTTGGTTTTAATTGACCTAGATTGAGACTTTGAAAGACTGAATATGGAAGTAAATTCACACTAGCTCCAAGATCAAGTAAGGCTCTTTCAATTTTATGTTCTCCAATAAAGCAAGAAATTGTAGGACAACCAAGGTCTTTATATTTCAAAGCATTATTGTTCTGAAGAATGGCACTTACTTGTTTGGCTAATGATTAGTACTTAAAAGTGCATGCTTATCAAGGTTTTATATCATCATTTTGCACTTGAAGTATCAATAACTCCTTAACTAAAGCATGTTTTATAATAACAAGTTTGATACTATAAGATACCTTAATTTATGGTAAATGCTCATCTTAAATGCAGGCCTAACACATAAATGAAAGGATTTATTGATGAGTTTAAGTATTGAAAGTGAAAGGACAAAGAGATGGCCAAACTTAAAAAAGAGTGTAGTCCAAACCAGAACATTGCTCGGTAATTGGATCATATCTAGAGCTTTAGATCTCGGATTTAGGTCCACTTTATATGGATGGGAAGGTAAAACATTGGCCTACAACTTTCATGAGGAGCCCAAGAATTAAAAAGGTCATTTTCAAGTCCAAATTGTTGGAACAACGAAGAAGTCCGAATCTGTCCTGCAACCCAGACACTGTTCAGTGTTCAGCCCATATCTTGAGTTATAGAAGTCCAAATGACCTCATCCTTTTTTTGTTGGAAATCTAAGACAATTTCCTAGAAGCTTCATGAGGATTCTGTGCAAATTATGATGTCTGAAATGATGTTTTGTTCAGACAAGAAGATAAGAATTGTCACCAAGTCAAGATGTGGCCACCCACTCCAGTCAACAAATCAATAGTTCCAAATTTTGGCCTATAAAAGGAGGCATTTACCATGTATTGAGGCATCTTGGTTTCCAGATCAAGATCATGCTCTTGTTTTCTCTCTTTGTATTGCTTATGTTTTGCTTTCATTAATATCAAGTTTATGCACTTCATTTCCTTTCCTTTATTTAGTTAACTTCTTTCTCATTTATGTTCTTTTCTTGTTCATTTATGTTTCTTTCTTTCATTATGTTTAGCTAAGTTAATTATGTAAAGGTGAAAAGGGTACACTAATGGTGTAAGAATAAGTATAATATAAACTTTACATGGACCTTAATGTTGGATACTAACATGTTTTATATTTGTTATCTTGTTCACTTTTAATACTTTGCTTGTTAAATGGTTAATCTAGATTTATGTTGCATAACACTTGGTATAACAAATACTTGGCACTTTCATAGCCCATACTGTATGGTATAACCGACACCTGAGCTATGAAAGGAACTTGATTTGTTGTTAACATAAGTTATAATCATGAATGCCTAACAACATTTACAAGTATTAGCATTATTCGAACAAGATAACTAATGTAATTATGTTAACAATTTATAATCTGATTGGAACCTCCTTTATGTGTGGTTTCTAATTGAGTAATAAGAGTTTATACTATACTTGTTTGAAGTACCATTAGTGGGTCCTCTAACCTTGACATTTGTTTTTATTATTGTTTAATCATTACATTAGCCTTACCTCTCAAAGCTCTCTTTATTATTACTACAACTATTATTATTATTTACATTCTTGTTATATTATATGTACGTTAAGTATGCTCTATGTTTGATCAAGGATCCTAACATTGTTGGTCTTGCCTTGTTCATTCACATCAGAAATCTGTTTATATTATATAATATATCTCTTTGATCTTTTCACAAACTCAGTATTTAGGCTGGAAACCTGTGACCCGATCTTTTAGATCATTCTCAGGTATAACAACGCCACGTACTGAGTATTATTATTATTACTCTTAATATTACTACTACTATTATTGTTGTTATTATTGTTCTTATTGTTGTTATTGTATTGTTATTTATAATTTATACAATTAACCTCTCTGTGGTTCGACCCCGGTCTTGCCGGGTTATTTATTACTTCGACACTCCTGCACTTGGGAGAAGACATCAATCTTTTGGTCGTGTCAGCTAAAAAGGCTTTCTTTTTCACATTCAGTTTTCTCTTCACAGTGCATAGATCTTTCAAAAATTTAGCATAGGAAGGAACTTGTTTAATAGCATCCAACAAAGGTATATTGATCCTTACCTATTTGAAAGTTTCAAAGATTTCAGAGTTGTGATTAACTTTTCTTTGTTTGGTCCTAGCATGAGGAAATGGGAGTGCTGGCGGGGAATCAGCCTTTTCTTTGCAATGTTCAGTTTCAACCTCTTCCTTACCCTCAGAGATAAACTCTTCATCTTTCTCACAAAGTTCAAGTGTGGGTTTTTCAATAACCTTACCACTACAAAGAGTGATGACTGATTTAACTTGATCCATGTGTTGGCTTCCAAAACTACTTGCATTTGTATTGTATTGCCCCTTTGGATTTTGCTGTAGTTGAGATGAAAACTCACCTTCCTCTTGGAAACTGAGAGCAGATGTTAACTTTGCGAGAGTATCTTTAAAATCCATCATGCTTTGAGCAAGTTGAGTGTTGATTGTCTCCTTCTTTTTAATGAATGCATGCAATGTTTCCTCAAGATTTCTTCTAGGAGGTGGAGCATAAGGAGGTGCATATCCATGAGAATTTTGGAAATTATGGTGTGCTTGAAATGGTGGTTGTGAAGTTTGTGTATTATTGCTATCACTCTTCGAACTGAAATTTGGGTGATTTCTCTAACCAGGGTTATACGTTTGTGAGTATGGCTTATGATTGGGCCTTTGGAAACTGTTTAAAGCATGGGCTTGTTCATGGAGGCATTCCCTAAAAAAAGGCAAAGTTGGACAATCATTTGTTGAGTGTTCCTTGGTTTCACAAATTTGACACACAATGTCTTGAACAGATTTTAATTGACCACTCTTTTTTAATTCAAGTGCTTCGACTTTTCTAGCTAAAGATGCAAACTTAGCTTGGAGGTCATGATCTTCCCTAAGGTTGTGCATACCTCCACTAGATGTATGAGATTGAGTTTTGCTTGGTGCCTCATAAGTACCCGTGGTGTCCCAATTTTGAGCATTTTCGGCTAGCAAGTCTAGGTACTCCATTGCTTCATTAGGGTCTTTATCTTGAAAAGTTCCATTGCACATCAATTCAACCATTTACCTATCCCTAGGTGTTAACCCTTCATAAAAATGTGAAACAAATCTCCATGTTTCAAAACCATGATGAGGGCAAGTATTAAGCAAGTCTCAATACCTATCTCAACATTGGTAAATGTTTCTCCTGGCTTTTGAGTGAAAGTGATGATTTGTTTTTTGAAAGAGTTTGTTCTATGAGACGAAAAAAACTTCTTTAAAAATTGTTGTTGCATTTCATCCCAAGCACGAAAAAACAAAACTGCATTATTCGTTTCACAACGCCAACAGAGAGAAACAAAACAGAAACTGGGAAAACATACTTTATTACAAACAAAAAGACAAAGTCATGGCCTACTAACCTTTCCTCCAGCAGGCTTAATAAGAGAAAAGAACGTGAGGGTCCCTAAAGTTCTCACAGTTGGAGCACTAGGGAAGAAACACCTGTAGATCTTGTGCTGCAGGAAATGAAACAAAAGACCAAGAAACAGCTCACGCGTGCCTCCTGACGGACGAAAACAATGACGATGAAGCTGTGATGTGCTGGTGGAGTCTGTGTTCTCTTGCTCTTTCTTGTTTTTCCTGCGGCTGCCTCTCTTTTTCTACTTCTTTTTTTTTCTTCTCCTGATCTCACAGCAACTCAAGGATGAAGGAAAGAAACTCCCTCTGTTTTTTGCGTTTTATTTTTTTTACTGCCTACCTCTCGCGTTTTTCTTGTCTTTCTTTTGCTGTTTTTTTCTGCTCTTCTTTCCTGCCCCGTTAGGTCATTAGAACAGCTTATATATAGTCTAAATATATATGTATTTAAGAAAGATTCAATGCATTATCTCTAGGATGCAAATACTTGTTGGTCTGCAGTAAAAAAACACAAAAAAGAAACTGAAATATTCTGATTCTGATTTTGTGATCATGTTTGATTTCTTTCAAGTTTTTTAGAGGATGGTGTGGCTCCTTTCTTTCCTTTCATAGGGCCAGCTACTCCCTTTGAAATGAGGCAATAACAACGTGGTCTGCAGCTCTCCAATAAGCAAGACAACCATGGAGACTAGCATGAAATTTGCAAAGAAAAAAAGGAAAGAAATCAAATGGGTAAGGGTGCATGCTGCAAAGTCTTATTTTTCTTATTCGGTGTGGTAAAAATCCTGTCATTTATGATGATCTAGCCGCCCTCTCCAGCTTTTCATATCCTTATTCAATTCAATCCCTCATTTTAACACTTTTTGATTCAGTCCTTGGTCCAAAAAAAATCCTTCGAATCAGTCCCGCGAACTTGGGCTATATCATTCCCGTGACATAATTCTTTGCCTTCAACTTAGATATTCAAATGGGAATATCTTGAGCTTCTGATAACAAAACCAAGTGATTCAAAAGCCCAAATTTATCTACGCATCCAGGACTACAACTTTGATGAAGGAGTCGAAGTGAGATAAAATCATTTTGGAGAACAGAATCTAGCAGTAATGTAGTTGGTCAAAAAGGATCTCCGGGTCTAATTCAGAAACTAACAATGCCGAGAATCCTGATATGACTGAGAGTATGATCTAAGAACAAATCAAGAAAATTTGTGACGGAAATAGAGTTTTTAGTGCAAAACTCGGGTCAGGAGCCTTTTTTGCGGTAGAATTCTCTACCTTCACATTAGATATTCAAATGGGAATATCTTAAGCTTCTGATATCGAAATCAAGCAATTTAAAAGCCCAAATTTATCTACACGTCCTGGACTACAACTTTGATGACGGAGTCGAAGTGAGATAAAATTGTTTTAGAGAACAGAATCTGACAGTAATCTAGTTGATCAAAAAGGTTCTTGATCAAACAATGCTGAGCATCCAAATCTGACTGAGAATCTGCCCTAAGAACAATGATCCCTAGGACCTAATAAAGGTGTAGGTCAATTTTTCAACATGTCATGAGTGACAAAATATAGCTAGGATGGTCAGATATCGTACATAGCCTTGTTACAGGTCGTTAATAAAAAGATAAAAAAGGAAATGAAACCATAAAACACCTGTGTCTTTCTTAACAAAAAGTTATGGTGCGACGACAAACACTTGAAAGCTAGCTTGTTAACGTATAGTTCCTGCAACCCTAACAACTAACACTAAGCATTGTCACAACCATTGCATCTGTTATAAATTCTTTGAAGACAAGTTATCCTTCCAAGTTTCAAAGGTTCTCCGTAGAAATAAACATGCACAATTTTCCCTTATCTGAACCTACTAACACGTGGGCACAACGTAGATGACGTTGAAATCCATAGATCAAATTGCTATGTAAACTTCTGAAAATTGGTTTGAGCTTTGATTTGTATATATATATATATATATATATATATATATTAAACCGTCTTCGAAGGTAAGAATTTTACTCTATTATTTTTATGTAGAATAATGTTGGGTTTTTTTTTTTTTAATTCTCTGCTTTTATAGTTTCAACTAAGATGACAAATTAACATACCAAGTTAGACTGAATTTAATAATAATGATAGTTAAACATTAATTTATTTTTTTATTTTTATAATGGCTTGTCTTTTATAGTATGTGGTTGTGCCAATTTATTAGCATGTGGATGAAAATGACCTCTAATTTGGATTTTGTTTTTGGTACTTCATTGTTCAATATATTTATTTGATTAATATGATAATAATTTTGTGTTGTTGCGTACTTAGTTAGCACACGTTTCTAAATCTAGAGGTCACGGTTTATTTCAACGTCATCTACGTTGTGTAGGATCAGATAAAGGAAAATTGTGCATGTTTATTAGTAGGTTCAGATGCAATGGTTTTGACAATGCTTAGTGTTAGTTGTTAGGGCTGGAGGAACTATACGTTAACAAGCTAGCTTTGAAGTGTTTGTTATCGTTCCGTAACTTTCCAATCGATTTGAGTTCATTTTATAAAAATTAACCAAGGCAACAAAAAAATTTAATGAACAGAATAATTAATCAGTTTGGTTTGAATAAATTAATATGCAAAAGTATATTTTTCGCATCAATTCTAGAAAAGCCATGCTATTTCTTTTATGTTTGGTCTCTTTTCCTTTAAATATGTTTTTATGCTATAAATTTAAACTTTATCTCATCAACTTTGCCTTGGATCAAGTTCGGACAATTAACAGCCAAGAATATATAAATATAAGATATCATCAACTAAAAAAAATCACATGAAATAAATAAAAAATTTAATGACTAAAAAGGCAATATTTAAATAATCGAAAAAACCAAACTGAACTCAAACCGAAAAAAACCAAGCTAAAACCGGAAAAAATTGAACCAAATCAAACCGAACCAGAACCGGTCAATTTGAACTATTTTTTGTTCTAAAATAACCGAACCGAACTGAGTAAAAATAACTTTGGGTCTAGGTGCCGCTGGATCCAACATTGGGTCCTGCCCCATCAAAACTTGCCCAACCCAACATTATTGATGCTGCTTTAGGACCCAATTTTCTTGGGTTGTGTCAAGACCCAAAGCACTAGGGTTTGGCATCTGTACCCAAGGCTAATGGGTCCTGCGTTAGGACCCGGTTCCCTTGCGCTAAGTCAGGACCCAAAGCACTTAGGTCTGGCGTCAGTACCCAAGGCTAATGGGTGTTGTATCAAGACCCAAGGTTCTTGGATCTTAGTTTTCTAAATATAATTATTTTTATTATAATTAAATGTATTAATATAAAATTTATTATTATTATTGTTATAAATATTATTATTTTTATTATAATTAAATGTATTAATATAAAATTTATTATTATTATTGTTATAAATATTATTATTTTTATTATAATTAAAAGTATTAATATTTAAAATAGTATTACTTGTGTTATAAATAAAATTATTTTTATTAATAAAATAATTAATAATTTTGAACATTATTATCAATATTGAAAAACAACCATAGATTTGATTTGAAGTGTTAAATTAATGATAATTTTATTATTATTATTATTATTATCATTAATAAATTTTTAAAAATTATTATTACTATAAAAAAAAAACCAAAATGTTTTTTGAAAGATTAAAAAAAATAAAAATTTTAGCAGATAAATAAAATATTATAAATATTATTATTGAGTTTGGTGTTACAATCAGACTCAATACTTTTATATTTTATGTTTTTTTAATATTTTAAAAGGTAAGTCCACGGCGTAGCCATGGCCACCAAACTAGTTTATCGTATCTATTTGAAGTTTCATCACCCATATTCTATAACAAGAATACATCCTAAGTCATCTTTACGCTTCTGCCCTCGACTTGTAGAATATTCTATATTTAATGCCCACTCCAGTTTCAAATAATGCAGAATAGAAACCGCTCATCCTGAGCCATGGTGGTGCTTCCTTATACTGTTGCTTTCCTTCTCCTTTCCTCCTTACAGACTGTAAAAATCGCAAGCAAGTTTGCGTCTCTTTCTATTTTAATTGAGCTGTCTTCATTTCAGTCTATGAAAACAAAAAATGTTGTTGTTCTGTTTTGTCGTTTAAAAATTGATGTTGGATCATCTGCTTTCATTTTTGCTGCTTTTTGTGCAGACTCGCAGTCATTCATCGGTATAAACTATGGAAAACTTGAGGACAACCTTCCACCACCATCATCCACCGCAAAGCTTCTTCAATCCACTTCAATCCAAAAGGTCCGATTATATGGATCGGACCCCGCCATAATCAAAGCCTTAGCCAACACCGGAATTGGAATTGTTATCGGCACTGCAAATGGTGACATTCCAGGACTAGCCTCTGATCCCAATTTTGCCAAGAGCTGGATCAACACAAACGTGCTTCCCTTCTATCCAGCTAGCAATATCATCCTCATCACTGTTGGCAACGAGATCATGACTTCAAATGACCAGAATCTCATGAACAAGCTCTTACCAGCAATGCAAAATGTACAGAATGCTCTAAATGACGCATCGCTTGGGGGTAAAATTAAGGTCTCCACAGTTCATTCGATTGGAGTGCATAAGCAGTCTGAGCCACCTTCTTCTGGAAGCTTTGATCCAAGTTATGGGGATCTGATGAAGGGCTTGTTGAAGTTTAATAGTGCGACTGGTTCGCCTTTCGCAATCAATCCCTACCCTTACTTTGCCTACAGAAGCGATACAAGGCCTGAGACTCTTGCTTTTTGCCTTTTCCAGCCGAATGCAGGACGAATGGATGGAAACACTAAGATCAAGTACATGAACATGTTCGATGCTCAGGTGAGAGTAAATCTAATTGCAAGTGCGAAAGCTTTGTATCACTAGATGATCGAATAAAAATGCTACTGACAAGTGGTTTAATCAATTGCAGGTGGATGCAGTTTATTCTGCACTGAATTCTATGGGATTTAAGAATGTTGAGATTGTGGTGGCTGAGACTGGATGGCCATTTAAAGGAGATGACAACGACGTAGGGCCAAGCATTGAGAATGCCAAGGCTTACAATGGCAATTTGATTGCACACCTTCGATCGATGGTGGGCACTCCACTCATGCCAGGAAAATCAGTGGATACATTCCTCTTTGCTCTTTATGACGGAGATTTGAAACCTGGACCTGGTTCTGAGCGATCATTTGGACTTTTCAAGACTGATCTCACCATGGTTTATGATGTTGGACTCTCTACAAGTAGCCAGGTAAGACCAAAATTTACGTGCATTTCATTGGTATTTCGAGTTTTCAACAGCCAAGTGTTCTATTCCTGAGCATTAAGTTTCGGTGTTTGGTTAAGATGGGTTTTAAAACATCACTACGCATTTTGTTTGTTAAGAGAATGGACACTTAGTTTTCAAGAAAGAAAAAGGCCAAATTGTACTAAAAAAAAGCCCCTTGAAATTAACTTCTGAACAAAAAAAATCCCGATTTTCTATCCTAAACATTATGATTTTAGGAATAGGCTTGTTTAGGAAATTAAAAAAAAAAAAGAAAAACCCAGCCCATAATATCTTTTTAATCGCTCTTCTCTATTAATAATGATTTTAAAAAAAAAGGAAGAAAGAAATTTCAATTTTTTAATCTAACATCTTTATCAACAATATTTGAAATACATGGAATCATCATTTTTAGACATATAATTCCGAAATATTCTTTCATATTTCACCTGCAAAAACTCATTTAATTTATTGAACAGACCCGATCACTAGCAGCAGCACAACAGCTACTAGCAGCAACACCTCAATCGCTACAAGCAGTAGCCACCAACACCAGCACCGGCACCAACAACAATAACAGCACCACGAGCACGAGCACAAGCACAAGCACAGGTACGAGCACAAGCACGAGCTCGTGCACGAACAATATCACCATCAGAAACGGTGGTAGTAGCGGTAGCAGTAGCAACAAAGTACATTTAAATAGGATTTTCAATTTAGGTTTGTTGTATGGGTTTATGGGACTTTCTTTGATTTGCCTTTTTTTTTTTTGTGCTTTTCGGGTATCCTCACACCCTTTTTAAAGAGTGAGACTAGTCTCGTTCAAGGTTTGTGGCTGCCTCTCCCAATAAGTATACTTCCTAGGGATCGAACTTGTATTCTCACCTTTACAGGAATATAGCGGTGTCTAACCACTAAACCAACACTTCATTTGTTTTTGTCTTTTCTTTTATGACTTGCAAACTTATAATATGAAGTTGTAAAGAGATGATGAAGATGGATTAAGGTTTGTTTTTCTCTATTTTATAAGTTTCTCACTTAAACTGGTGAAGCCATCATCTTTTTACAAGTAAATTAGGGAGATTCAGTGTGTGTGTGTGTGTGTGTAAGCTTGCAAAGAAATGTTCATACAATATCTTTTGATAGAACGACCTATCCTCCATGTATTTTTGAAATTAGTCGGTCAAGTTTCTTACAACTGAGTAATGCTTGAGGTTAAGCAACAAGATAGTGTGATTTGATCAATTCAAACAACAATAAAATATATATAGCCTTGATGCAGGTGGTTAATAAAAAGATAAAAAGGAGATGAAGAACACATGAAAAACAAACCATTTTGTTATATATATATATAGCCTTGTTGCAGGTGTCTTCATTAATAAAAGGAGCTCCTTCACCAAACCCAAAACTTTTACTGCTTAGTCTACCATCTGTTCGCTAAATTTAAACACCAAGAAATAGAAACATTTTAGAACAAACATTACAAATCACAGGAAGCTCAAATACCAGTACATCCAAACCCTCCAACACCTCTCCCAGTTGCATCAAAATCATCGACTTCCATTACATCAGGAGTTACAATTTTTTCAACACTCAACTGCACAATTCTATTAATTATGACAGGGCATTTGTAATTAGCATCTATGACACCAGCACCTTTGTAATCAGGGCATCATTATTCTGTCAATCCCGATATAGGTGTTAAAACAACAAAACTCAATTTAAAAAACAAAACTAAACCATCAGTGAACATAAATTAAAAAGGAATTTAGATATTTTAAATATATTAATATTAAAAATAAAATTTTATTTTAATTTATTTTTAAATAAATTTTTTTTAAAAAACTAACTACATTTCTAAACACAAGTCTATGTCTAAATAGTTACCTAGTGTAAACCAATATCAAAATATGATGCCATTTTTTTGTTTACAATAAATCGCGTGGGACATGACCTCTTCTTTTTTTTCCTTATATATATATATATATATATATTAATTACTTATAGCTTAAAGGCGATGGACATAAATAGTTGTAAATGCTATTTTACTATAATGTTACTACTACTACTACTACTATTATTATTATTACTATTATTACTTTAGTATTAGTGTTAGTAATAGGATTAATATTACTACTACTACTACTATTATTATTAGTAGTAGTAGTATTATTAGTTATTATTATTATTGTTGTTGTTGTACTATTGTTATTCATAATTTTTATAGTTAACCTCCCTGTGGTTCGACCCCGATCTTGCCGGGTTATTTACTACTTCAACACTTCTACATTTGGGAGAAGACATTAATCTTTTGGTCGTGTCAATACGCTAGACTTTATTTACATTGAACACGATAGTTATTGTAATTGCAATCACCAGAAGAATTTTAAGTTGTATAAGTGCAAATAGGAGGGAAAATCACGCACCTGCTCCGCCTATCTCATGACCTCCCCTAACAGAAGATCCATTCCTGGTTACTCCTCCTGAATCACAATGAAGTTTTTGGTTATGATTCCTTCAAGCCGATATTATAGAGAATCCATATTCTTTCATTACTCATATGTTACTTTCTATGCATGTTCATTTCCTCATAATAACATACATACATATGACATGTATATTTTTAGAGTTAGTATCTCAATGTGCAAGTGTTCGTATGACACAATTCTTTTATATTCTTACATAAAGTATTCAAGTGAAAGTCTACTGTTACTGTCTAGACATTGAATTGTTATTATCCAATCATTACTGTCTAGACATTGAACTGTTACTGCCTAACTGTTATTGCTTACTGTCCAACCGTTACAATCCAATTGTTACTATTTGAACACTCATCCAATTTGTAACTATATCTAGAGTTCTAGAACTCCATTTTAAGTGAGGTAGATCTTGTTGGAAAGCTAAGACATGAGGCTACAAGTTCTCTGAAGGAAGGAGAACCAAGTTCTGCCTCCAAGATAATCAAAATTTCTCATCAACTAATCAGTCCTACTACTCTAAAGAATCAGTCACAACTCAGTCTCGGTTGGTAACCCATAACTGGAGTTGTACATCTTGAAATTAAGTAAGACCAGTTTTCTTGCTTAGCTAACATCCAAATATACAGTTTCTATGAGGAACTCAACCCTAATCCCCTCATCCTCCTACTCGAAATCTCACTGAAAGTCACGAGACAAATTTGTCTACATTCGTCACCCCCTTTCCTCCACACAATACTTTCATAAACTACATACCACACATTAATTAACTTAATTTTAACTCCAAAGAGGGGGCATCTGTTGTTACTCAATCTTGGACCCCATGTGCTGGAGATGGTGTATACCTCTTTTGAATTGAGTGTAGGAGTTTGGCTCATGTTTGCTAGAAGATTGACAAAAGCAGAGAAAGAAATATTTTTTTTAAAACCTTGTTTGAGTTGTTTTCTGCTCTTTTTATCCTTCCCCTTTGATACCAAAATCATCACGTTTTCTTAGGTTGATCTCTTCATAATACTAAATTCGTTCCTTCTTTATCTGGTCTTTAAGGTTGGATAAATCCCTCAGAATTTGCACTAAAAAAATGGTTCTACTGTTGTCGTAATTGTTTTTGTTCCAACTGAGGCTCTGATTTTGACTTGGTTTCGTACGATATCTGACCATCCTAGCTATATTTTGTCACTCAAGACATGTTGAAAAATTGACCTACACCTTTATTAGGTCCTACGAATCATTGTTCTTAGGGCAGATTCTCAATCAGATTTGGATGCTCAGCGTTGTCAGATCAAGAACATTTTTTATCAACTAGATTAATGCCAGATTCTATTCTCTAAAACAATTTTATCTCACTTCGACTCCTTCATCAAAGTTGTAGAACTATACGCGTAGATGAATTTGGGCTTTTGAATCGCTTGATTTCGATATCATAAGCTCAAGATATTCTAGTTTGAATATCTAACATGAATGGTAGAGAATTCTGCCGCGGGAAGGATCCTGGCCCGAGTTTTGCACTAAAAACTCTATTTCCATCACAAGTTTTGTTGACTTGTTCTTTGATCATACTCTTAGTCATATCAGGATTCTCGGCATTTTTCAGTTTCTAAATTAGACCCGGAGATCCTTTTTGACCAACTAGATTACTGCCAGATTCTATTCTCTAAAATGATTTTATCTCACTTCGACTCTTTCATCAAAATTATAATCCTAGATGTGTAGATAAAGTTGGGCTTTTGAATCGCTTGATTTCAATATCAGAAGCTCAAGATATTCCCGTTTGAATATCTAACATGAAGGTAGAGAATTATGTCGTACAAAGGATCCTGACCCGAGTTTTGCACTAAAAACTCTATTTCCATCACAAATTTTGTTGATTTGTTCTTAGATCATACTCTCAGTCATATAAGGATTCTCGGCATAGTCAGTTTCTCAATTAGACCCGGAGATCCTTTTTTACCAACCAGATTACTGCCAGATTCTGTTCTGTAAAGTGATTTTATCTCACTTCAACTCCTTCATCACAGTTGTAGTCCTGAACGCGTAGATAAATTTGGGCTTTTGAATAACTTGATTTCGATATCATAAGCTCAAGATATTCCCGTTTGAATATCTAACATGAAGGTAGAGAATTCTGTCGCAGGAAGGATCAAGCTCAAGTTCGCGGGACTGATTCGAAGGATTTTTTTTGGACCAAGGACTGAATCGAAAAGTGCTAAAATGAGGGATTGAAATGAAAAAGGATATTGAAAGCTGGAGAGGGGGGCTAGATCATCATAAATGACATGATTTTTACCACGCCGAATAAGGAAAATAAGACTTTGCAGCATGCACCCTTACCCATCTGATTTCTTTCCTTTTTTTCTCTTCAAATTCCTGTTGTTTTCCTTTGTCATCATGCCTTATTTTTGGAGCTGCAACCACGTGCCTCATTTCAAAGGGAGCAGATGGGCCTATGGAAGGAAAGAAAGAAGCCACACCATCCTCTAAAAAACTGGAAAGAAATCAGACATCAGAATCAGAATATTTAAGTTTCTTTTTAGTGTTTTTTTACTGCAAATCAGTAGGGATTTGCATCCTAGCAAATCCTAGAATTAATGCATTGAATCTTTCCTAAATAAAGATATATTTAGACTATATATAAGCCCTTATAATGACCTAATGGGGGTAGAGAGAAAGAGCATAAAAAGAGGAGAGAAATAGAGAGAAAAGAGCAGGAAACAATAGATAGAAAGGGCAGGAAAAACAAGCAAAAAGAAAGACGAGAAAAAATACGGTAGAGAGGCAGAAAGTAGGGGAGAAAAGCACAGAGAATAGAGAAAGTTTCTTTCATTCGGCAGTGTTACTGTGAGGTTGGGAAGATTAACAGTAGAAGAGAAAGAAGAGAAAAAAAGGAAAAGAGAAGAGAAACCATAAACCAGGGGGGACTACCTATTGGTCTTGGCTTCATTTTTTTGGCATATAAGATCTGTAGCAGGGACAAAGGAAGTGCAGGAACCCGTTGGAGACGGACTGATGAAGACGCAGAGGAAAGAAAAAACAGAAAAACAAACGCAAATACAGAGCAGGAGGAAAAGATTTTAAACAGATAAACACAGATCAACCATCACGCTTTCAAAGTCGCTGCAGCTTCTTCGCTTATGTTCACAGGTCTGTTTTTGTCTTCACCTCGGAGTATGCATTTTTTCTGTTTTGTGTTTGCACTATTCAAGTGAATTAATTCACTTGAACAGTATTCGCCAGCCTTCTTTGAATTTTAACTGCGCCCCCTTTTTTTGTGTCCAGCCGTGTCATTTGCTTGGGCAAGTGACCCAGCCAAACTTACTTTTTTTATTAAAAAAATAAAAAAAAGAGAAAGAGATTTATTTTCTGGAATATTTATTTTAAAGTCTGAATTTTTTTATGTTGTAAAAAAAATATATACCAATCTCGTATTTAGAATACCCGGTTTTTGACGCAACTGCGACAAATATACATATGTATCAAAATTTGTTTTCTTGTGTGTTGCATACGACCAATACCCTAACATGTTTCGAATGCTCTTTTTTTTATACAAAAAAATATAGAATTTTGAAAATGTGTTTTTGCATGGATTTCTTAAACACAAAAAAAAAAAATTGTTTTCTTGCATTTCTGGATTTTACAACATGTTTGTAAAACTCCAAAGGGTATTGGCCAATATTCCAAAAAATATAAAAATCTTATTTTGGGGGAAATTCATCTATTATTCACTGCTAATGTTTGGATAAAGAAATTCTTAAAGGACGAATATCCAAAATATTATTGGGAATAATTTGTTATTATTCACTATTAATATTTGGATAAAGAAACCCTGAGTAGTAAATATCCAAAATAATCTTCTAGGAATAATAAATCCGCACACATCCTTGAAAGAAGCCTTGATTATAATTGAGGGCATTTCAATTTTTTACTCCACGGTTTACGAGCTGTGAGAGCATAAAACACTAAGGCAAAAATAGGCTTTTAAAACGCCCTAGATTTCTAACTTTTTGTCCCTCCTTGCGATTTACGAGTCGCAAATTCTTGAAATACTAAGGGAAAAATGAGCTTCTGAAGCACATGGAATCTCCTTGGCTTTCTATCTTAATCAATTTATTTTGAATCAAACCTAAGAAAACAATGGGATTTTAAAAAAAACACAACAACACCATAGCAATTATAAGGCAAACCAAACACCAAGCAGCTTACCTTAGGTAGGGCATACTAGGGGTGCTAATACCTTCCTTTTAAGCAACCAGTCCCTTGCCTTAGAATCTCTGAAAGACCAGTTAGGTTTCCTAGTGACTATAATACTAGGTGGTGACTCCCTTACGCAAACAAAAAACCAAAATCAATTGAGGGTCGCCGCTCCGCTGCGAGGGTGCGATAATATAGATAAAATTATAATCCAACAATCATTGTTGATTACATTTTGAAAACCAATGGAGCTTCTTCGGTCTCCCAATTCTAGAACTTCTCTCCTTCGCCTAGCTTTCGAACGAAAGTCCTGACGGTGACTTCTTCCAGAGTGTGGATGGTTAATTACGGCATCTCTTCATCCCTTATTCCAGATTCAATTTTCTTAGCAATGTCCTCGACTTGATCTTCCTCTAGAGTGTTTGTGTTCATTGAAGAAAGCTTCTGAAGGAGGTTTCCATGTCCCTTGTCAAGTTGCATCAAATATATGGCCTTTGGAAATGAAATCCTGATTGGAGGGATGGCTAAGCTTTCTTCTTCAGGCTTCCTTCCTTCAATCCTAGCCATTCTCTTCTCCCTTCTTGCACCAATAGCTTGCTCGTAATCCTCCTTATTGGGCTTATATCCAAGCCCAAACCTCTATTCTACAGCTTTTAATTTCATTATATCAATCCATTCAAGCCTTCCTTTCTCAATGTCATATGGGAAAGGAATCTTGTGTTTCAAAAAGCTTTTAGCAGCCATTTTGGTGGCCTTCGAGATTTCTAGCTTCCTCACCATAGTGTTCTCAGGCATCCACTCGGTATTCACAACCTCAAATGCATGAAGGTTTCCATCCTTACAATCTTTAGCTTCAATGAATGGAATTGCCACATTTCTTACCATTGATATAGTCTCCTCAGCCTTGACAGTAACCAGAACATCATTGACAATGTACTTCAAACATTGATGTAGCGAGGAGGTGACAGCTCCCGCAGAATGTATCCATGGCCTTCCTAACAACATACTATAGGAAGGGTGGATATCCATCACTTGAAGGGTTACTAGAAAGACTTGTGGACCCACAGCTAGTTTGACCTCAATTGTCCCTATCACTTGCCTTGGCGAGCCATCGCACACTCTAACCATCATCACACTGGGTAGCATGTGTGAGGGATCTACCAACATTTCATCCAATATATGTTGTTATTGATGAGAACTTTACCGATGAGACAATCTTTGCATCAGACTGTGATATACAAGGGCTTGTTATGTCCAGTTCCTTCAGTGTCAAGTACATCTTCCATGAAATATAAGTAATTGGCAGCATGGATCCTCCCTACTAGATGCTCCATAGTCTTTTGTTCAATATCTTGGGGTACATAGGGCTCATTCAGTACTTTTTGCAAAGCATTGCGATGCGGCTTGGAACTGACTATTAATGACATGATGGGGAGCTTGGCAGGGGTCTTCTTCAACTGATCCACTATATAGTACTCACTATGCTACATCAATTTCAGGAACTCATTTGTTTCTTCCTCAGTCACATGTTTATTTACCTCAAACTCTTTATCAAGGTCCAACACCTCCTTGCCCTTAGCCTTTCTTTGCTTCTCTAGTTCTTCAAGTGTGAAACAACGACCACTCCAAGTTAGCCCACTTATCTCAGTTCAGAACAATGGCAAAGGAGTTTCGATATTCGAGGTATAACCATAATCTCTAGGCATCACTCCATAGTCTACTTTGTTTGCATATGAGGGCTTAGTTAATACCAATTTCGAGAGCCTATTAGCTATTGATTGGACTCTACATTTTCCCTGATTCTCTATCATCTATAACTCTTCATTATCTCTTACAACCTCAATCCTTAGCTCTCCTAAAGTCAGCATTCTCACAACCTTTTGATGAAACTCAATGCATTCATCAATGTGATGCCCTTTCTTTTTATGGAATGGGAAAAATCATTTTCCCTCATGCAATGTTTATATGGTTTCTCCAAATGTCCAGATTGTACCAACATCTCGTACAGCCTCGCCATGGTCACTCTTAGCACCTTCTCTTTGCTACCGACCTCCATAGTATTCACTCCACTACCACCTACAACATGTTTGGGTAAAGGGTTGGAATTCACATTAGGCGAATCTTCAAAAGTGACCCATCTGATTTTGATAAGCTGTGATACCCTCTTCTTAAAAGCTACGTAGGTTTTAATGATATGACCCGTATTACCAGCATGGTATTCACAAGTCAACTCGGGGTTGTACCAGGTAGGGAAAGGTGGCTGCATATGTGGTAGTGGTAGAGGAGCTATCTGTCCAATACTTAGCAATTTGGCATATAACTCTTTTAAGGTCATTGTCAAAGGTAGTAATTGTTCTTCTGGTTGTTAGTTGTCTCTTCTTTTGTAAATGTTTATGTTAATTGGCCGGGAATTTTATTTGATAGAGTTGGTTTGGGACGGAGGGTTTTGAAAAGTTAATGCTGGTGATTTGGGAGGTAGGTGTTTGGTAGTTTTCGTAGTTTTTTCCTTTCCCTTGGTACCTGCTTTCTAAGTTATTCAATTAAAAGTATTAATATTAAAAATAGTATTACTTGTGTTATAAATATAGTTATTTTTATTACAATTAATATTATTAATAAGATAATTAATAATTTTGAAAAAAAATATTATCAATATTGTAAAACAACCATGATTTGATTTGAAGTGTAAAATTAATGATAATTTTATTATTACTATTATTATCATTATCATTAATAAATTTTTAAAAACTATTATCACTATCAAAGAGAAACCATATTTTTTTTTGAAATATTAAAAAAAATAAAAATTTTGGCAAAAAAAAAAAAATTGACTGCTTCAAAACCGTATCTTGGTAATGATAATTTGCATGTTGGTGATGGTAAGGGCCTTCCTATATCTCATCTCGGTTATACAAAAAAATAAAACTTTTGGTAGATAAGTGAAATATTATTATTAATATTATAATTATTATTATTGGATTTGGCGTTGAAGTCAAACTCAATGCTTTTATAATGTTTTTACATCTTATATTTTTTTAATATTTTAAAAGATGAATCCTAGCATAGCCAGGAAACCAGTTTATCGTAACTGGTTTCTATTTGAAGTTTCACCGCCCATATTCTATAACAAGAATACATCCTAAGTCATCTTTACGCTTCTGCCCTCGACTTGTAGCATATTCTATATTTAATGCCTATTTTTAATATTAATACTTTTAATTTAAATAAAAATAATAATATTTATAACAATAATAATAATAATAATTTTTATATTAATAAATTTAATTATAATAAAAATAATTATAGTTAGAAACCTAAGACCCAAGAACCTCGGGTCTTGATACAGCACCCATTAGCCTTGGGTACTGACGTCAGACCTAAGTGCTTTGGGTCCTGACTTAGCCAAAGAAAACTAGGTCCCGACACAGGACCCATTAGCTTTGGGTACAGACGCCAAACCCTAGTGCTTTGGGTCCTGACACAGCCCAAGAAAATTAGGTCCTATCACAGAATCAATAATGTTGGGCTAAACCCAAAGTTATTTTGGCTCGGTTCGGTTCGGTTATTTAAGAACAAAAACCAGTTTTAATTGACCAGTTCTGGTTCGGTTTTATTTGGCTCGGTTTTTTGTAGTTTTTTTCGGTTTGGGTTCAGTTTAGTTTTTTCGGTTATTTCAATAGTGCCTTTTTAGTCGTCAAATTTTTTATTTATTTCATGTGATTTTTTTTAGTTGATGATATCTTATATTTATATATTCTTGGCAGTTAATTGTCCGAACTTGATCCAAGGCAATGTTGATGAGATAAAGTTTAAATTTATAGCATAAAAGCATATTAAAAAGAAAAGAGACCAAACATTAAAAAAAAATTTAGCATGGCTTTTCTAGAACTCATGCGAAAATATACTTTTGCATATTAATTTAGTCAAACCAAACTGATTAATTATTCTGATCATTAATTGTTTTTGTTGCCTTGGTTAATTTTTATAAAATGAACTCAAATCGATTGGAAAGTTATGGTACGATGACAAACACTTCAAAGCTAGCTTGTTAACGTATAGTTCCTCCAGCCCTAACAACTAACACTAAGCATTGTCAAAACCATTGCATCTGAACCTACTAATAAACATGCACAATTTTCCTTTATCTGATCCTACTAATACGTAGATGACATTGAAATAAACCGCGACCTCTAGATTTAGAAACGTGTGCTAACTAAGTACGCAACAACACAAAATTATTATCATAGTAATCAAATATATATATTGAACAATGAAGTACCACAAAAAGCAGTTTGATCTTAGTTGAAACTATAAAAGCAGAGAATTAAAAAAAAAACATACATTATTCTACATAAAAATATTAGAGTTAAATTCTTACCTTCGAAGACGGTTTATATATATATATATATACACAAATCAAAGCTCAAACCAATTTTCAGAAGTTTACATAGCAATTTGATCTATGGATTTCACACCAATAACCCTTTGCGAGTCTCAAAAAAGAGGAACCTTCTCGTCTTCTCCGTTTCACTTGTAGGATTGAAGGGTGGAGAATGCTTTTCAGTTTTCAATACTTCTTTTCAACATTAACCTGGCCCCTAACGATCTACATACAGGATTTCAACGTCATCTACGTTGTGCCCACGTATGAGTAGGTTCAGATAAAGGAAAATTGTGCATGTTTATTTCTACAGAGAAGCTTTGAAACTTGGAAGGATAACTTGTCTTCAAAGAATTTATAAGCAGATGCAATTGTTGTGACAATGCTTAGTGTTAGTTGTTAGGGCTGGAGGAACTATACGTTAACAAGCTAGCTTTCAAGTGTTTGTCGTCGCACCATAACTTTTGTTAATGAAGACACGGGTGTTTTATGGTTTTGATTTCCTTTTTTATCTTTTTATTAACGACCTGCAACAAGGCTATGTATATTTTATTGCTGTTTGTATTGATCAAATCACACTATCTTGCTGCTTAACCTCAAGCATTACTCAGTTGTAAGAAACTTGACCAACTAATTTCACAAATACGTGGAGGATAGGTCGTTTTAGAAAAAAAATACAGTATGAACATTTCTTTGCAAGCCTACACACACACACTGAATCTCCCTAATTTACTAGTAAAAAGATGATGGCTTCAACATTTTAAGTGAGAAAGAGAATGGTATAAAGCACCCATCACCTCCAAAAGGCTCTGTACATGGGTCCTCTTCAGGTGCATTCACTAGGGTAAGTGCAAGCATTATAGCCTGCAGTTTATGCGCAAATGCAGTAACATGAAGTGGGATTAGTAAAACCAAGAAGGAAGTGTTTTGAGAAAACTTAGTGGGGTTGTTGGAAGAGAAAATGGCTGATTGTGAGAAATCACAGTTCCAAGGATTTTTATCAGAAGTTTGATAGAAGAGATTCATGGTAGAAGCAGCATGAGATGCTATTGTGTTCGGTTCACAGCAAGCCCCGCCTGGTTGGATCGGACCACGGTCAATCCCTCATCCCCAAACAAAATCCAGATTAGCCTGCAATTGTGCATCTGATACATCTGATTAAAAGTTTGGGTCTGAGGACAGTTTCTGAAGCATTTTGTTTCTTTATGCTCACATTCAGTACTAATAACGAAGAGAGCAAGATGGAAATTATTTGTGACTAGACAGAAGCAAAGAATGAGTAAATAAAATACCTAAGAGCAAAACTTTTAATCAGCATGCCTGTCATTGTACGCAATTCTGGTACATCTGTTTAAAATTATTTGTGAGGACAGTTTCTGAAGCATTTTGTTTCTTTATGCTCACATTCAGTACTAATAACGAAGAGAGCGAGATGGAAATTATTTGTGACTAGACAGAAGCAAAGAATAATTCTATCAGTAAATTATGGTGATAATTACCGATGGATATTATTCCATCAGTAATTCAGTCGGTATATACCGGCATACCAACTGAATTACAAATGAAAAATGTAGAATTTTTTTTTATAAAAAAAGTTGTTCGATGAGGTGGTAGTTTTTGTGGACGATTTTACCAACAGAATGACCGAAGGATTCACACTGGAATCTCTATACAGTGACATGACTAATTCACTGTCAGAATTACTGAGGGAATCACCGACAGAAGTATTTAGTCAGTAAATCCCTCGGTAAGAGTTAATATATTACCACTCTGCCTACCCTCTCCTCCCCTATTTCTCCTTCTTCTTCCCCATCTCAACTCTCCCCACCCAAACTACAAACAAGCACCCCCCCTAAAAATATCCCTCTCTTCCCAACACAAGTCATGTCTCTATAACGTTTGTGGTCACAACATCCGAGTTCTGATTTATTGTGGATTTTATCATTTTTTGTAAGTAAATCTATCTTTTTTAATTTTAACATTTAAATGTCAATTTTATTATTTTTTATTGTTTTTTTAGTGTATATATTTTGTTAGTGTATGTACATGTTTTATTGTTATTTCTCAAACAAACTTGTAGTATGAATGTATAATTTTGTATTTGTTATGGTTTTTTTTAGATTTTGTAAAATTGTATTAGTTTGTAAATTGTTGAAACTTTGTTGAATTACCGAATTAAATGTGTTGTGATGAAATAATTAATAGCTTGTTTAACAGGTCCGATTTAATTTTTATCAATGCTATTACGGAGCTGTAATTTTTGTAAATTTATATGTATAAATTTGTATGGATATTGATAATTGATAATAAATATTTAGAAGAAGTTTTAATTAGTTTGTTGAATAATCTCTAGGTAAACCAATATTTTTGAAATTTTATTTACTTAACATAGTTAATTAATACATGTTGTCATCATAATTTTATAGAGGTTCGATAGAAGTCATGGATGATCGTTCATGGATGTATCGAGATTCACCCAAAAGATTGTGGAGGATGAGTTATTGTAATGGGGTTCAGGATTTTATTAATTTTGCAACATCTATTTCCAGAACTTTTACTGAAGGCGGTATTAGTTGTTCATGCAGGAAATGTAAAAATAAAAAGTATATGCATCCAAATGTTGTAATGATGCATCTTCTATACAAAGGGTCCATGAAAGATTACACATGTTGGTATGCACACAGAGAACTATTTGTTTGTAATGAGAGCATGGTAGAAAGGGTGGTTGGGTCAACTCTTAGTTCTAGCAATGTGCATGGAGTTGCAAATGACAACAGTAATCCTTACAGTACTGTCGCACGTGTACGACGGTGCGGCGATCGTCCAATGCACCAACCCTTCATGAGGGTGTGGTATGTTGTCTATATGGAAAATATGGTGAGACAAGGAGTTCTTTGTCTCTAAGCTAAAAAATGGACAGGGAGTCGCCACCTAGTATTCTGGTTACTAGGAACCTTAACTGGTCTTTAGAGATCGGGTACGGAGACTGGTTGCGTAAAGGGAAGGTATTAGCACCCCAACTACGCCCTACCTAAGGTAAGCTGCATTGTTTTAATGTCTGATTAAATCTAAGGTCGTGTTGTGGTTTTTTATTGTTCGGAATACGCATTACATGTAATGTCATACCCCAGGTTCTATTGTCCAAAAAAAAAAAAAAAAGAATTAAATATCCGGAATATGCATTACGTGTAAAGTCATACCCCGGATACTAAGAGACAAACAAAATAAAATTTTTGTTTTTTTTTTTTTTTTTTGAAATATTGGCCAATATTCTCTTGACTTTAATAAACTGGTTATTAAAGTCAAAATGCATGCTAAAACATTTTTTTTTTTTTGGTGTATGAAAAAAATACAATATGAATTTTTAGTTTTGAGACACTTGGCCGTATGCACAAAAAAAAACATTTTTTTTTATTTGTTTTTGTATTCTTGAAAGTCGAAAACCAGGTATTTCAACACCGAATTTGTATTTTGTGATGTAAAATACTGCCCGATATTAATCAAAATGACATAAAAACTACGTGGAAAAATTATAAATGAAACAAATATTTTTTGAATTTTTGTTTTGAATGGGCGGGGTGAACAGTACCGTATGAACAGTATTTTAATACCGGATTTATATTTTTTCCCAACATAAAAAAATGCTGCTTGATATTAATCAAAAATACACGGGAAACTTGTAAAATTACAAAAAAAACAAAAAAAAAACCAATTTAATTAACAAAAATAAATAAATAAAAAAACTGGGCCGGATCTAGCCCATCCATCCTGGGATGGGCCTGACCCGGCCCATATACTGTGGGCTGGACTCAGCCCAGCCGCGTGGGCTGGGCTGATGTTCCAGCCCACCAACCAAAAGGCTGGTTACTGTGTTAGCCACACAGTAACCAGCAAATAATAAGGTAGTTACTGTGCCCAGCACAGTAACTACCGAATTATTTTCATTCTTTGCTGCAGAACGTGATTCACGTTCTGCATGCAAAGAATGAAAAAAACCACTGAATGTATAAACGAAAGGAAACAGGGGGGAAGACGAGTACCTGGAACGGTGGCGACGCTGGCGGCAGCAGAGGCGGCAGAGGCGGTGTAGTCGGCGGCTGTCCTCTTTCTTTCTCTCCTCTGTTTCTGTTCACCGTCACCTTGGGTCAGTTTTTTCGTTGTTCCCTCTCTCTGTTCTGCTACTCTTCTTCCTCTGTCTTCTTCTTCAGTTTCCTTCCTCTCTTCTACAACCCCTCTCTCATGTTGTTCTCAGCTTTCTTCTCCCTTTCGGTCCCTCTCCAAAAGCTTGGTTCTCTCTCTCTCCCTCACGGTTTTCTTTCAATAATCTGTCAGCCCTCCCCTCTGTTTTTCTCTTCTTTTTTTCCTCCTATTCTCCTGCTGTTCTTCCTCCATTTATAGCCCGTGAGCATGTGTTTTTTTCTTCTCATCGTGGGGTCATGCGGCGGCTGGTCGGGCGTGGCTGTCCAGGCGTGCGTCCCTCAGTTTCGGCGGTGCGGTAGGTGGTCGGGCAATCGGTGGGCTGGAGGGACCAACGCCATAAAATATACATTCTTTTTTCCTTCTTTACTGCTGTATGTTAGGCGGGGAAGAAAGGGGAACAGTGCCGTTCAAAACGGCGCCATTTAGCCCTTTTCTGTTTTTTTTTTTTTTTTTAAGTATGAAACGGCGTCGTTTTGGATAAAACGCGCCGTTTCATTTAAAAATGGCGCCAGAACGCGCTCAATTCCAAATCAGCCCTCAATCATCTTTTTCTTTTCAATTGCGTCCTTACCAATTTCGGTCCCTGCCCCCATAGTTGGCCGCGTTTTTCACTTTGGTCCTTGGCCTCTGATTTATGCAATTTAGCCCTTAATTGATCAATAAACTTCTAATTTCTTCAATTAGGCCCCTGAATCAATTCAATACAGCTCCCTCTATATTCGCGCCTTTTCCAAATTGGTCCCTGGTTTCGGATTTTCGCAATTAAACCCCTAATTGGCCATTAAACTTCAAAATTCATGCAATTAAGCCCCTGATTTGGCCTGATAAATTCCTAAAAAATATATTTTGGCCCCAGAACTTAAATTTCTTCTAATTAAAGCCCAAATTGATTTAAAAATCAATTTTTCTCGCAATCAAAACCCCTAAAAATCCCATTAAAAAATCCAATCATGTCCATAAACCTCCAAATTTAGGCTTTTTCCTCAAAAATTCAAATTTTCCTTCTAAATAGGGCTCTCATCCTTCAAGAATATGCTGCCAAAAATCCAATCTTTGTATTTTTAACCTCCTGGACCAATTTTCTAACCATTTTCTGAGCGCTTCCCCCCCTTGTTATTTTTCTAACCTCCTTTGGCTATTTATTTGTATTTTTTATTTTTATTTTTTTTTTCGGGGACCCAAAAATGGGTTACAACAAGTACTATGGCTATGGATGCAATGAGAATGAATTAAGGTAATGGCAGTCAATGTCCAATCATAGAAGAAGAACCTAATGCAGATGCAACAAGGTTTTTTTTATATGTTGAAAGATTCTGACGAACCATTATGAGATTGTTGCATGAACCACAGTAAATTATTGGTCATAGCACAGGTGTTCACCATCAAGTCAGATCACAAGATGAGTGTGGCCGGTTATGAAAAAATTATCAAATAGGCTAGAAACATTTTACTTGAAGGGAACAGGCTAAAAACGAACTTCTATGTTGCAAAGTCCATGATGAAACCCCTTGAGTTAGGATACCATAAAATTGATGTAAGATCCCACATCGGAAGCGAGTGTCCAGAGCCAGGGCCTTATAAGTGCATGCTCACCTTGACTAGTAGGACGCGTTTTGGGAAGTCAGGCCCCACGGTGGGCTCGCTTCTGCAAGGACAAATCCGTGCGGGCCTGTGGGACCCAAAGCGGACAATATCTTGCTAGTGAGGTGGGGTGTTACAATTGATATGTGCCCTAACTTCTGCATGTTATACTAACTTAAAAATGTAGAGCTGACCGAATGCATGACATGTGAGCATTCACATTACAAACCCATGAATGGCAGGGGAAAGACTCTTGTGACATATGAAAAACTTAGATACTTCCCAATCACACCTAGACTGTAGAGGTTATTCATGTCACTAAGGACTATTGAGCACGTGACATGGCACCAATCACATGATGCGGTTGATAGAGTGATAGTGCATCCTTCTGACGGCGAAGCATGGAAACACTTTAACAATATGCATCCTCACTTTTCAACTGAATCAAGGAACACTCATCTTGGATTGTATATTGACGGATTCAACCCATTCAGGTCATTTGCCGCTCCTGCAAACACTCATTTTGTAATTTAAGTGTTTGCAAGAGGATAAATATGCCATACAAACACAATTTGTCATGAATAGTGTACCATTACCTATAGATTTCTAAATGGACATCATCCGTCGGTATTTTATAGAGAGTTGAAAAATATTTACTACATATGCCACTATCACCGATGTTTATACCGACGAACATATTCCGTCGGTATTTTACAGAGAGCTGCAAAATATTTACTGCACATGCCATAATCATTGACGTCTCTACAAATAGATACAGTCCGTCGGTATTTGTCGATGCAGTTCACAATTACTGACGAACTCACCGACAGACTTTGCAAATTCCAAAGGCCAGGTATTAATGCATCTCTGACTGCGTGAATATGCCGATGGACTGCGAAAAATCTAGAGGGTCATTTCAAAATTTTAGTGTGAAATTCAAAATTTACAAATGGAATAATGAAAAATAATATTATTTAAATAGGTTGTTGGTGAGTCCATCGGTAAAACTGCACTATAAATCTCAGTGACCGCCCCTTCAGTTCAATTCTCTCCTCTTTCATTTCATATCATCTTTTTTCTCTCTTCTATTGCAAAAATTTTCATTTTTTCCTTGTAATCTTCAACAAATTAAAAGATATGTATTTTCATTTAATATGCTTAATGATTTTATTTTTCTCATTTTTTCTTTGTTTTATTAATAATATATTTTTCTTATGTTTTTAGTTATTTTATATTGTATGTAGATAAAATATTGAAATAAATACACCATTAAGGTAAGCATTTTTATTCCTCAAGTTTGTAGTTTGTTTTCTTAATTTGTTCAATATATTTTATTGTTTGTATTGCCACAATAATTGAATACTTTGTTGAATTTTAATTGTTATTGTTGAAGTACCTTGTAAATGGTAATTGAATATATATGATTAAATTTAATTATTTTATCTCAATTTTACTCTATTATTGCATGATATGTGTTTAATTATTTCCATTAATTTTAATTGTTATTGATGAATTTCTATAGATGTTAGTTGAATATATAAAATTAAATGTTATTCTTTTCTTTATTTTATTGTTAAATTTGTATAGATGTTAAGTTATATAAAAAAAATTCAATAGAGTGAATTGGTTTGTGGATGTTGTTAATATTTACAGGTTTAATAACTTTGGGTAGTCTCCAGTATAGGGGAGATGCTGCCAAATTGTTTTTTTAATAATCGATTTAAATTATGCTATTATTCGTATAAATTTGTGTAGATGCGTAGAATGAAATCAACAGCACGTCGTGAGCATATGGTTACAGCTAGTTCTTCTAGCAACGAGGATGACTTGTCTTTAGGTGCTGATCATGAAGAGGCACTTGCACCAACTCATGATGTTGCCTCTTCGAGCACGGTTTCATAACGCAGAGGCGATGTGCCTTCATAATGGAATCTATTCACCCGCAAGTACCAAGCACATTGGAAGGATGACCTTTCAATGCAAGTTTGTTTCGGTTTTACTTTTTTTTTTTAATTATAACATAATTTATGAATAACTAACTAATATTTCATTAATTTAATTTTTTTCAGGTTCAAAAACATTGAGGCTGCCCGAGTAATAACATTGGCTTTTAAATCGTCGATGGAGATTCCATTATTTCAATGGAGTCAGGTTTCCATACATCGTGAATGGAGACCTTATATCAATGCATGGTTTCGAAGATTTTAGGTTGGTGTAAAGTTCTAATTTCTAGCTTATTTTTAATATATTATTATTATAATTGTAGATAAATTATTATTTTTATTTTAAATAAATTATTTATACACAGCACAAATTCGAGTGGGACAGTGCGCATGACAATGTTGCGAGAAGGGTGTTGGAAAATCACGCGGCAACTAAGTAACATATTCTGTTGCAATACGATATATTTTTTAAAAAAATTATGTTTTAAAATCTAATTTGTCACTATGGAAGTAGGTTGCGTGATTTTTGATATGAATCACAAAAAAGAAACCAAAAAATACGCGAGAGATAACGGTCTCCAAGGCTAGAATGACGTGGCAGTTTGGAGGGATTTTAAACGACCATTTGTCCTGGGGGATATATGGCCACAATATATTCATCACATGATGTCTAAGCGGTTCATGCGACGCTCATAGTCCGATGCCGACAACCGGAACCAGCAAATTCATGGTTCTGTGACCACGCACACGGGTGGCTCCGTTCCGTTTACTGCACATGTAAAACAGATGGTAAGATTAATTTAAATGAAATATATCATTAATTAATTGTTGTTACTTATAAATATATTTAACTTGCAACATTATTTTTTAAAGGCTACGTCTCTTAGACGTGAGTCGAGCCCAATATAGTTGTTTATAGAGACACGTGCGGAGTGAAGACCACTAAAAGGGGGTGCAACAGTTCGTGAACAATCGCGCTCAACACTTTATGGTATGTTGGTTATTTCATTTTATTTTGTAAGTTATTATTTTCTGGAATTGAATATGATTAATTTTTTAAAAAAATTTTAGGAGACCTATAATAGTCGGTTAAGGGAGAGATATGGGGATGATCCTTCGATCCATTCAGATTTTGATCCGGATTTTTGGATGGGGTTAGGATCGTTTGGTGAACCCGATAAAAATTGGGTGTATGGGCTCTCCATTACTACAGTCGAGAACTTGTGGGCAGCCCATAGTGTCTCAACCGTTGGGAGCTCCCAATGAGTACCGCGCACCCAATCTGAGGAGTTCATGGCCTTGAAACAACAATATGAAAGACTCTTGGCGGATTATGAACAACTCCGCCAAATGGTCATGGACATTAGATCACAGATGGATGATACACGTGCGCCCTTTTTTTGACCGTTTGGTCTTGGGAAAAACCAGCCTCCTCCTCCTCCTCCTCCTCCTCTACCATTGTTCTGGTTTTTTTTTTTTTTTTTGGAAACACAATAAATTTTTAATCAATATTTGGATGAATAATATTTAAGTTTATTTTTATATTTTTAATGTTTCATACACTTTTATTTGCATAATTGGTTTTTTTACTATTAATTTATATAATTTTATATTATTTATTCTAAATAATTTTTAATTTTTTTAAATAACAACCGATGGATTTCTAGATGGAAGTAGTCCATTGGTATTTTATAGAGAGTTTAAAAATATTTACTGTATATGCCACTTTCACCGACGGATTTCCAGATGAATGTAGTTCATCAGTATTTTACTGAAAGTTGCAAATCCATTAGTATTTTACCGAGAGTTGCAAAATATTTAGTATATATGCCACTTTCACTGACGGATTTCCAGACGAACATAGTCCATTGGTATTTTACCGAGAGTTGCAAAATATTTACTGCATATGCCACAAACACTGACAGAATAATTGTGTCGGTATATTTCCAGTGGGAATTATTTTTTGTATGTAAATCCATCGGTTTTTGAATTTTTTTTTTATCAACAGAATTAGTGACAAAATATTGAATTACTAACAAATGTTATGTCGACGAACGGTTTCTGTCGGGGAATTAGTTGGTAAAACTTTTACCGACGAAGTGATAATCTTACATCGACATAATATTTTCTTCGGTAAAACTGTTAAATGTTACAATAACCTCTTATTTTGAAACAAATTTTTATGGCATGATTCAATTGTTGCTTTTTTCTGCTTTAGAGATGTGTTGCTGGAGTTTTTGGTGTAGTCGGAGTCTTAAAGCATAATAGATCAAGTTAAAAAAACATTATAAACTATTGTTACGATGGAGATAAACTGAAAGAAACAGTGGCAACAAGGAAGGCATGGATATGAACTATAAAAGAAGCATCATGTAAAAATATTCACAATTCCACCAACGAAATCTACCAAATTGAGGTTTCTGATACTCATAAGAATCAAATTTCCACCAAATAAGCCAGTTGGTCCAGATATAAAATATATAAAGATGTCACAATGCTGAATACAACAACACCTTTCCTCGTCCCATTAAATTAGGAACTGAGCGCACCATGTAAAAGTGTAAATGAAGATTGCTCATAAACTTTACTTTTCCTTTGTTTTCTCTTTGGCTAAATTGTTTTTTTTTAATTAATAATAATACTCAACCACCAAATATTCACTGAACTAATTTTTCAATTAATTTTTTCAATTTATTTCTAAACAATAGAATCTATAGAGAGACTTATAAAATAGAGAGAAAAACCCTAACCCATCTTCATTGTCTCTTTACAACTTCTAATTCTAAGTTTGCAAGTAAAAAAAAACAGGCAAATCAAATAAAGTCTCATAAACCCATACAAAAAACCTAAATTGAAAATCCTAATTAAGTATACCTCCGAAAACTCCAATCTAAAAATTTCCAATTCTAAAAAAACCCACCAAAAAATACTTCACATTTTGTTGTTGTTGCTGCTGGTGCTCGTGCAACAAAACTTAAACTATAATTGATAATGAAAAGATTATGAGGTATATTTATGTATTTTTTAGACAAAATGATAAAATAAAAGTATTTGAGATGTAATTTATAATAAATTAATACAATTGGAGTTAAATGTAAGGTATTTTTATAATGCATCAAGTCTTAAATTGACTATCAAACTTTAAAAAAAGAAAAAAGAAAAAAAAAGAATGGTATTCTTATATGTTTAAATTTTTTTGTAAATGAGCGACTAATATTATTTATCTAAATATTTATTAAAATGAATTCTTTAAAATTTTAATCATGCCTTGTTAAATTTCAATCTTTACTAGTTGTATATATAAAAACTAATTCTTTAAAGGTGTTTTACTAGGATGTTTGGCACTATGCTTCTCCTTACAAAGCACATAAATTTCAATATTGCTTTTTTAGTCATCAAACTTTTTATTTACTTCATGTGATTTTTTTGAGTTGATGATCTCTTATATTTATATAGTTTTGGCAATTAAAGGTCCGAACTTGATCCAAGGCCGAGTTGATGAGATAAAGTTTAAATTTATAGCATAAAGATAATTAAAAGAAAAAAGACCAAATATAAAAAAATAGCATGGCTTTTCTAGAATTCATGCAAAAATGTACTTTTGTCCACATATCCTCCCTGGACTTATCTTTTGGTCCTTTTAATTCTAGCATTTTATAATATGGTTCAAAACTTCATTTTCTTTATGTTGGGTTTATCTTGTTTAACCCCTCTAGTGTTGATTTTGAGGTAAAGGTTGGCTATAGAATTGCGCAGTTGATTCTTGAGAAAATTGTAACTCCTAATGTCATCGAAGTCGAGGATTTGGATGCAACTGTGAGAGGTGTTGGAGGGTTTGGATCTATTGGTGTTTGAGCTTCTTGTGATTTGTAATGTTTTTGTTAAGATACTGTCATGCAAACCTGACAAGATAAAAGGCAATGAACATGATAAAATGAGAAATGAGACACGCAAGAATTTACTTGGTTGACCCAAATTTGGCTACGTCCACGGGCAAATATAAAAGGATTTTACTAAGTAATGTAAGAATTACAACCTCTCTTTACTAATAGGAGAACAATTGAGAATCTCTCTATTAATAAGAGAAAACACATCTTTTACTCTCTCACAAATACGTCACAACTTTGTGGGATTACTTTCCATCCTTTCTCTCTTCTTTCTCTCTTATGTGTACATCTTAAGACTTGGATGCATTGCCTATTTATAGGCAGGCATTCAAGCCTTTGTCTTGCGAAAGACATGAGGCATTAATTGGTGCTGCAAGTGGCATTGAATTGGTTCTTAACATTGTTGACTTAGGCAGCATTAATTAATGTCTAATTGGCTTTATATTCTCCCACTTAAAGACTTTTATGATTTAATCAAGTCTTCACACTTGATCATCTATGATTGTTCTATCCTTTTTATACTTGTCATCTTCATGTGCTTACATTTCTGCTAGGCCATAAAACGATCTACACCATATGTACTTGTCAGTGTTGACTGTTTGGTCAAAGCAATTGCTAGGTTTTTCTTAGTGTGAATCTTCTTAAAATCCACACTTCCATCTTTCACCATGTCACAAACAAAATGATAGTGAACATCTATTTCTTTTTTTTTTGAACAAAACACTAAATTCCTTTAAATATGCACGCACACTGACAATCACAATACAAAAGAATCTTCTTTTGTTTATATCCGAGCTCCTCTATAAATTTCCTCATCCATATTGCTTATTTACAAGCTTGTGTAGCTGCCATGTACTTAGTTTCTGTTGTGCATAACGTTACAATAGTCTGAAGTTTAGAGACCCAACTTACAACTCCTCCTGCAATTACGAACATATAACCTGTAGTGGATTTTATTTTCTCAAGGTCACCAGCAAGATTTGAATCAACATAAACTCTGATAATAGATTTTGATCCTCCATAACATAATGCAGTATCTGAGGTACCCTTGATGTATCTCAAGACCCTCTTAATAGTGTTCCAATGCTATCTACCAAGATTTGCCATGTATAAACTAACTACATTTGCTACATGTGCAATGTCTGGTACATGATAAACATTAAACTCCCTACTACTAATGCATACGGTACTTGAGACATCTCCATCCTCTCTACTTCATTACTAGGAGACATACTTAAGGATAATTTAAAGTTAATAGGAAGTGGGGTGGAAATTGACTTACAATCTTTCATGTTGAAGCGTCGTAAAAGTTTCCTCAAATAATTCTTCTGAGAAATCAAAATCTTTCTCTTACTTTTGTCTTGGTCAATTTGCATCCCTAGAATCTTGTTTGTTGTTCCCAAGTCCTTCATATCAAACTCCCTAGCCAATTGTGCCTTCAATTCTTGAAATTTATCTTTGTTGGGGCCTATTAACATGTCATCCACGTATAATAACAGAATGATTATATCATCATCTTTTACACACTTCTTGTAATACATATAACGGTCTGAACTGAGTATATTGTACCCAAGGCTAGTTATGAAGGAATCAAATCTCTTATACCAACACCTCAGTGCCTGTTTGAGTCCATATAGAGATTTGTTCAACCTACAAACCAAGTTCTCCTTACCATTTTCAGCAAAACCTTCTGGTTGGAGCATATAAATTTCTTCTTCAAGTTCTCCATGAAGAAATGAAATTTTCACATCTAACTACTCTAAGTGAAGATCAAATATAGCACATATCGCCTAGACTACTCTAATTATAGTAAGTCATACCACCGGAGAAAATATTTCATTGAAGTCTATTCCTTCTTTCTGAGCAATCTTGCACGATACCACTCCATTTGATCATTACCATCACACTTTATCTTGTAAACCCATTTATTGCCAATGGCCTTCCTTCCTTGTGGTAGCAGAACAAGATCCCAAGTGTTATTCTTGTGTAGAGTTTCAATATCCTCTTGTATTGCTATCATTCATATAGATACATCTATGCTTTTATAGCCTCATGGAAAGTTGATGTCTCTCCATCCTCTATTAGAAGACAACATGCAATGTTGCTCCTAGTAACATATTTTGAGTGTCAAGCCGGTGGACTTCTTTCACGAGTTAAATGTCAAACTTCAGGAGTTTCAGACTCTATATGTTCTTGTTCTTTATGCTCTAGTATAACTTCAAAAGAAGTATGATTCTGAGTGTTTACCATCTGGACTATTGTAGTCTGCTTTAAAATGCTATTATTTTCTTCCCTTTTCAACTGATGACAAACCTATGGGCAGTGGGATCCCACAAGCGATAGCCCTTCACGCCATCAACATATCTTAAGAATACATATTTTCTGGATTTTAAATCCAGTTTGCTAACTTATTGAGTATTGTACATCACGTACACAGGACCTCCAAATATATGCAATCGAGAATAATCAGCTACCTTCCCAGTCCACATCTTCATTAGTGTCTTCAGCTCAATTAATCGATTTATCACATATCAGGCGGTTTTGACTGCTTCTGCCTAGAATGGCTTTCCTAGACCTATAGCCTTCAACATTGCTCTTGTTTTTTATAATACAGTTTTGTTCATCCTCTCTGCAACTCCATTTTGTTATTAAGTGTATGTTATTGAGTGTATGTTGATAGAAGTTATCAATTTCATCAATGGTTTACTCTTCTCCATTATCAATCCTCAAACACTTGATCTTCTTTTTAGATTCAAGTTCTACCCGTGCTTTGAAGGTTTGAAGACTGCGAGCACATATGCCTTCCTTCTAATTGGATACACCCAACATCTCCTGAAGAAGTCATCTATAAATGATACAAAGTATCTTGCTCCTTCTAAGGATACAACCGATGCTTGCCAAATATTAGAATGAATCAAATCAAAGATGCATTTGCTCTTAGATGCTGATGTGCCAAACTTTAACCTGTGTTGTTTACTTATAACACAGTGCTCACAAAAGGTTAGAGTAACCTTTGTAAGTCTATGGAGCAACTTCTTATCAGAGAGAATTTTCAAACCTTTCTGCGACATGTGGCCTAGATTTTGATGCCACATCATCATCTTCTCTTCTGGAGGACTAACTGATACTATTGATGCCTCTACCTTATGATGTGTTTCTCTTATTAACATAAACAAGTTTGCAGCTATCTTTCTTGCCTTTAAAACCACTAGCACTCTTTTGATGATTTTCATGATTCCATTGTCTATTTGAATCTTACAACCAAGATTATCAAATTGTCTGGATCAAATTTTTTTCTATAAGCCTTTCACATGTCGAACTTCTAAAATAGGATGAATTGAGCCATCATACATCAATTTGATGGTGCCAATGCTAGCAATCTCTAAAGCATGATCATTACCCATGAACATTGAGCCTTCAAAGATGGGTTCATATGTATGAAACCAATCTTGATTATGTATATTTTCAGAGTTAGTATCTTAATGTGCAAGTAATTGAATAATGTAGGCAGTACAACTATTTTTTTTAAAAGTCTGTTTACAACTTCTTAAATTTCATGCAGATGTCTGATGAGGAATATAGTTGATTGGTGGCCCTTGTTGCTACCCAATTTTTGATCTAAGTTTTGATAAATTTTCAGAAAAATCCAATAATAGAGAAAAACAATGAAAATCCAAAAAATATGTTTTTTAAGATATTTTCGTCATTTTAGCATTTTTAGCATCGTCTCAAAAGAATTTAAATTTTCAAAGATCTTGGGAACGAGTTCGACTTTTAACGCGTTATTTTTAAAAATCACCGATTTTCCTCATTGGAGGCGATGTTGATAAGAAAAATCCAAAAAAATAAGAAAAATCAAAATTTACAAAAGAAGAAAGAAGTTGAGGGACCAAGTTGGAAACCTAGAAATATTTTTACCTATAAATAATGGTCTCCACAACACAAAAAAATAGGGGGGGCAATTTTGAAAAAAAAAAACACAAAAAAAAAAACATGAACTTAAAACAACCATCCCCCTAGTTACCAGCCAAGACAACCCCTCTCTCCCAACAGTCGTCCCCCTCACCAAGCTGCCCTCTCCCAGCCACAACTCACTCTGCTCCTTCCTTCGTCCCCCAAAACCAGCCAAACCTCTCCCCTTCATCTAACCCGAGCAGACCAGCCCTCATTTTCCCTTCAACCCACAACTGATCTTCCCCCATTTCCTATCATTTTTAGCCAACGACACAGAACCCCTCCTAGGTTTGATTTTTTCTACACACCAGACCTTCTCCATATCGTAGTCGCCCCATCTTCTCCACTAGAGCCACCGCCCACCGACATAGGAGACCAGCCCCATAACGGCTCCTTTCTTCTCCACCTCCACAGTAGCTCCAACGACTGCGGGCGACAACAAATCTCTTCTCCAGCTCCGCCAGCCAGACTCGACAAAAGCCTAATAGCTAACAGCCTCCTTGGTCTTGCCGCCACCTGAAACAGAGAAGAATGGGAAAGGAAAGGAAAAGAACCGATCTGTAGAGAGAAGCAGATCCAAAATGGAGAAGAAGAGAAAGAGAAGCAGATCTTTAAAAGAAAAAAAAATAAAACCGATTGCTATTTGTGTGTTTTTTTATTGTTGCAAGTGACGGTGACCCTCACCGCCGACGTAGGAAGAAAAAGGAGAAGAAGCCGACCTCAACTACCCTGTTTCTTGGTTGCTTTCGCAGATGGGATTTCAGGTTGACTAAGCTACACACATTCTTTGGTTTGGGTAAAAGAGGTTGCTAGATGGGATCTCAGGTTAACGAAAAAAATAGAAAAGAGAGAGAGAGAGAAAGAGAAAGAAGAGAAAGAAAAGAGAAAGAAAAGATAAAGAAAAGAGAAAGAAGCAAAAAGAAAAGAAAAGAAAAAGTAAAGTCTTTAGATGAATGGATATTGAGCAAGTTAAGAAGCAAGACGACAAGTTTTCTTTACAAAGCTTACTATGCAAAACATTGAGGAGTTTTGCTTTGTTAGCATTGTAAAGAGGGGGCATCCACTGCTACCCAATTTTTGACCCATGTTTTGATAAATTTTCAGAAAAATCCAAAAATAAAGAAAAACAACAAAAATCCAAAACTTATGTTTTTTAATATATTTTTGTCATTTTAGCATTTTTAGCATCGTCTCAAAAAAATTTAAATGAAACACAAAAAAAAAAACATAAACCTAAAACAACTGTCCCCCTAGTTGACCCTCATTGCCGACGTAGGAAGATAGAGGAGAAGAAGCCGACCTCAACTGCCCTGTTTCTCGGTTGCTTTCGCGGTGGCGCGTGAATCCATGTGCCGCTAGTGGCAGCGGTGCATGGGAAAAACACGCTACCACTATTCATGCAGGTCCAGAAGGTTCCCAGCACTGTTATGGATTTTTAGGGGTTCGTTTTGTAATTTTTAAAGCGTTTAATGTAATTTTTGTTTAGTTGTATTTGAATTTGTCTAATTTGTAGTGTGTAAAAAAAAAGAAAAGAAAAAAGAAAAATATAGTAAAAATGTATGTATGTGTTTGTATTTGTTTTATAGATGTTTTTTTTTATATGATAAAATTGCAAAGAATAAAGAAAAATTTAATATTTTGGTTTTATCACGGTCAAGAATTATGAACTTACACGTAAGTCGTACTTCTAATATCCAATTAAAAGACAAAATTTTTAAAACTTCTTTAACACATCAAAGCCATGAAGCAGCTTATCTCAGGTAGGGTGCGTTAAGGGTGCTAATATCTTCCCTAATCACAACCAATCCCTTACCCATGAATCTCGGACAAGACCAGTACACCCGGGTTTCCTAGTAGCTCTCAATTAAATACTAGGTGGGGACTCCAACGAACCAATCAAAGCAACGAAATGAAAAATCGCCAAGTATGTAATGGAGTTATAAGATGTGAATAATTCATTAGAGATGTTAAATTGTTGGCTAAAATCCATGAATTCAACGAGACTATTACAAAAGGTGAGATATCTAAGACAATAATAGTTCAGGTCTAAGAAAGTTACAGTTAGACTTTCAGGTGAATACTATATATATATATATATAAGAATTGAGTCATGCGGACACTTGCACATTAAGATACTAACTTTGAAAATATACATGATATGTGTATGTATGTTATGATGAGGAAATGAACATGCATAGAAAGTAACATATGTGTAATGAATGAATATGGATTCTCGATAACATTCGGCTTGAAGGGATCATGACCAAAAACTTCATTGTGATTCAGGAGAAGCGACCAAGATTGGATCAGGTGTGTGATTTTCCCTCCTTTTTGCACTTATGCAATTTAAAGTTCTTTTGGTGAATGCATAAATTCCATGTTCAATGTAAATAAAGTCTAGCGTATTTACAAGATTAGCTTTAACTAATGGCATTTGTGATAGGATTGCCAGGAAATGAATTACAATATTAGCTTAGGCTAATGGCATCCGTGATAGGATTGCTAGGAGATGAATTACAAGATTAGCTTAAGCTAATGGCATTCATGATAGGATAGCCAGGATATGAATTACAAGATTAGCTTAAGCTAATGGCATTCGTGATAGGATTGCTAGGAGATGAATTACAAGATTAGCTTTGGCTAATGGCATCCGTGATAGGATTGCTAGGAGATGAATTACAAGATTAGCTTCGGCTATTGGCATCCGTGATAGGATATATTATGTGGATTGTATAAGGTGTTGAATATTGATAATTGAAATAAGGTTCGGAATTATGATACCTTGTGATGATGGGTTGATTGAGTAAATTGATAGTAGTCAATAACTTGGGATGTCCTAAATACAAAAGAAACTCTGTTGAAATTTTGGTAGAATTCTTTACAAAAACAAATTACTCTCAAATTAAGAGCATATGTTAGGACCTTTTAGCATTGATCAAATCATACAATTGGGTCTGTTATAGCCTTCCTTCTAATTGGATACACCCAACATCTCCTGAAGAAGTCATCTATAAATGATACAAAGTATCTTGCTCCTCCCAATGATATAACCAGTGCTTGTCAAACCTCAAAATAAATTAAGTCTAAGATGTATTTGCTCTTAGATGTTGATGTGGCAAACTTTAACCTGTGTTGTTTACTTATAACACAGTGCTCATAAAAGGATAGAGTAAGATTTGTAAGCCTATAGAGTAACTTCTGATAAGAGAAAATTTTCAAACCTTTCTCTGACATGTGGCCTGGTTTTGATGCCACATCATCATCTTTTCTTCTAAAGGACTGGCTGATGCAATTGACGCCTCTACCTCATGATGTGTTTCTTTCATTAACACAAACAAGCTTGCAAATATCTTTCTTGCCTTGAAAACCATCAACACTCTTTTGATGATTTTCATGATTCCATTATCTATTTGAATCTTACAGCCAAGATTATCAAATTATCCCATGAATAAAAATTTATTCTTTAAGCCTTTCACATGTCACACTTCTGAAATAGTATGAATTAAGCCATCATACATCTTTAATTTGATGGTGCCAATACCAGCAATCTCTAAAGCATGATCATTACCCATGAACATTGAGCCTTCACAGATGGGTCACATGTATGAAATCAATCTCGATTAGGAGTCATATGTCATGTTGCTTTTGAATCCATTAACCAAGTCTTAGTAAGCTATTTTTTATCTGTAGAGACTGTCGCTGCTTCACTATATAAAACCTCCCCATCTTCTGAGGTACTTGCAACACATCCTTAAGGTTTTGATAACTCTACAATATTCTCTATAACCTTTTTAAACCAACAATCCCTTTTGAAGTGGCCTTTTCTACTACAGTTGTAGCATTTCACAGTCTTCTTACTTCTTGATTTGGACCTCCCTTACATTTGACTCCCATTAGAGCCACACTCTGTTGATCTTCCTCTTTGACATCAACAATGCCTCTGCTTGGTTTGAACTATTTCTGTCTTTTTTGTTTTTTCGCTTATTTTCTTCTTTCAAATAGTAGCTGTAACATCATCAAATACTAAAATAGTCTGAGAGGATATTATTAGTCAAGTTGATAATGAGCTAATCATACGAATTAGGAAGACTTTGAAGTAGGCTTTACACACTCATTTTCCTCTATTTGTTGACTCGAATTAGTGATTTGTGAAAATAGAGTTCTTATTGTGTTGATGTGGTCAGTTACCGACGTGATTTCTGTCATTTGAAGGGTATAAAGTCTCCACTTTAAGAAAATCTTATTGTGCAAAGACTTGAACTCATACAACTTTGTCAAAGTATCCCATATCTCCTTAGCTATCTTCTTCTCTAATACACTTGATAACACTTCATCAGCTAATGCTAAATGTATTTTAGTAATAGCATTGCCATCCATCTCATTCCATTTTGCATTATCAGTGATCTCCGCGAGCCTATCTCCAATTATTGCCAAGCAATTGTCTTTCCTTAAAATTGCATTGATTCTCATTTTCCATAGTGAGAAATTGCTCCCATTGAACCTCTTAATCTTGAACCTTTTTTTTAGTACTTAAAAGTGCATTTTTATCAAGGTGTTATATCATCATTTTACACTTGAAGTATCAATAACTCCTTAACTAAACCATATTTTTATAATAACAAGTCTGATACTATAAGATACCTTTAATTTATGATAAATGTTCATCATAAATGTAGGCCTATCACATAAATTAAAGGATTGATTGATGATTTTAAGCATTGAAATTGAAAGGAAAAAGAGAGAGTCAAACTTAGAAAAAAGATGTTAGTTCAGTCCAAACTGGAACACTGTTTGGTTATTGGGTCATATCTGGAGCTGTAGATCTTGGATTTAGGTCTGCTCTATATAGATGGAAAGCTAAGACATATGCCTAAAACTTTCATGGGAGTCTAAGATTTAAAAAGGTCATTTTCAAGTCCAAATTGTAGCAACAACAGAGAAGTTCGAATCTGTCCTGCAGCCCAGAAAGTATTCAGTGTTCAGCCCATATCTCGAGTTCTAGAGGTCCAAATGACCTCAATTTTTTTTTTCTAGAAAGCGAAGACAATTTCCTAGAACTTTCATGAGTGAAGTCTATTCAAATTCTAACATTATAAATGATGTTTTATTCAGACAAGAAGATAAGGATTGTCACCAAGTCAAGATGTGGCCACCCACTCAACAATTAGTCATTAAATGAATAATTTTAAATTTTGGCCTATAAAATGAGGCATTTGCCATGCATTTAGGCATCTTGGTTTTTAGATCAAGATCATGCTTTTTATTTATTTCTTTATATTTTTGTAATGTTTAAATTTTATTTCATGTTATATTTTCCTTAATCTCTTGTTTATGCTTTTCATTTTCTTTACTATACTTAAGTTCTTATGTTGTCTATTTATGTTTCTCTTCATCATTATGTTTAGCTAAGTTTATTATGTCAAGGTGAAAAGGTTTCACTAATGGTGTTAGAATATGTATAATATAAACTCAACATGGGCTTCAATGTTTATATCCAAGAAAGTTTGTTATTAACATGTCTTATCTTTTTATCTTATTAATTCTTAATACCATGATTGTTAAATGGTTAATCTAGATTTGTGTTGTATAACACTTGGTACAATAAATGCTTAGCACTTTCATAGCCAACCTTATGGTATAACCTACACTTGTGCTATGAAAGGAACTTGATTTGTTGTTTACATTTGTTAGCATCATGAATTCCTGACAATATTTAAAAATTTGGTGTTACTTAAATAAGATAATTAATATGATCATGTTAAAAATTTGTAATGAACTATTAAGGATAAATCATCCGATTAGAACCTCCTTTGTGTGTGGTTTCCAGTTGATTAATAAAAAGAGTTTATATTATATTTATTTTAATACTATTAGTGGATCCTCTAACCTTGACATTTGTTTTTATCATTGTTTAATTCTCACATTAATCTTACATCTCAAAGTCCTCTATAACTACTTATTATTATTATTATTTATAATTTATATAGTTAATCTCCCCGTGGTTCGACCCCAGTCTTGTCGCGTTATTTATTACTTTGACACTCCTACACGTAGAAGATGACATCAATCTTTTGGTCGTGTCAAGTTTTTGGCGTCGTTGTCGGGGAGGTAAATTTATGTACAAATTATAAAGTTTGCTATATTTTTCTTTTTTCACTTTTCTTTTATCTAACTTTTGTTTGTTGTGTTTTGTCTTCTTTTCTTTTTCTTTTTCTTTTCTTCTTTTTCTTCTCTTTTTACATGTGCATGAGAATTTGGTCACGTACGTTAAATGATATACTTTATAGGGTATCCTCATCTTCTTTACAAAACATGGCCGAAGAGGATAAGCAGTCGCTTTATAATGAGAATAATTGGGTTAGAACACTTAAAGACTACATGAATCTAACAAGAACAAGTGCGCGATCATGTATCATTTTACCTCCTGATGCTTCTCATTTTAATTTTAAGCCAGACATTATTCAACTTTTACCTTCTTTTCATGGATTAGATCTAGAAAATCCATACTTGTATTTGAGAGAATTTGAGGAAGTTTGTAACACCTGTAATGACTTAAATTGTAGAATGAACACCATCAGATTAAAAGCTTTTCCTTTATCATTAAAAGATAAAGCTAAAACATGGCTGCAAAATCTTAAGTCAGGATCCATTCGTGCTTGGGATAAAATGCAACAATAATTTTTAAAGAATTTTTTTCCGTCTCACAAAACAAACTATTTCAAAAGACAAATCACCACTTTCACTAAAAAACCAGGAGAAACATGTTACCAATGTTAGGATAGGTATCGAGACTTGCTTAATACTTGCCCTCATCATGAGTTTGAAACATGGAGATTGGTTTCACATTTTAATGAAGGGTTAACATATATAGATAGACAAATGGTGAAATTGATGTGCAATGGAACTTTTGAAGATAAAGACCCTAATGAAGCAATGGAGTACCTAGACTTGCTAGCTGAAAATGCTCAAAATTGGGACACTATAGACACTTATGAAGCACCAAGTAAAACTCAACCTCATACTTCTAGTGGAGGAATGTACAAACTTAGGGAAGATCATGACCACCAAGCCAAGTTTGCATCTTTAACTAGAAAAGTCGAGGCACTAGAATTGCAAAAGAGTGGTCAATTAAAATCTGTTCAAGACACTATGTGTTAAATCTGTGAAACTAATGAACATTCAATCAATGATTATCTAAATTTGCATTCTTTCAAGGAATGTCTCCATGAACAAGCCAATGCTTTAAATAGTTTCCAATGGCCAAATCATGATCCATACTCGCAAACATACAACCCTGGTTGGAGAAATCACCCAAATTTGAGTTGGAAGAGTGATAATAATAATGCATAAACTTCACAGCCACCGTTTCAAGCACACCATAATTTCCAAAATTCTCATGGATATGCACCTTCTTATGCTCTACCTCCTAGAAGAAATCTTGAGGAAACATTGCATGCATTCATTGAAAAGCAAGAGACAATCAACACTCAACTTACTCAAAGCATGACAGCTTTTAAAGATGCTCTTGCAAAATTCACTTCTGCTCTCAGTTTTCAAGAGAAAGGTAAGTTTCCATCTCAACCACAGCAAAATCCAAAGGGATAATACAATGCAAATGCAAGTAGTTCCGGAAGCCAACATATGGTTCAAGTCAAATTAGTCATCACTCTTCATAGCGATAAGGTTATTGAAAAACCCACTCTTGAACCTTGTGAGAAAGATGATGAGTCAATCTCTGAGGGTAAGGAAGGGGTTGAATTTGAACATTGCAAAGAAAAGATCGATTCCTTGCCAGCACTTCCATTTCCGCATGTCATAACCAAACAAAGGGAAGTCAGTCACGATTCTAAAATCTTTGAAACTTTCAAACATGAAGAAATCAAGGATGAAAAAGGCACCAAAAATGTTGTCGCGGATCATTTGTCAAAATTGATAACAGATTCGACATACGACATCACACCAATCGATGATTACTTTCCTGATGAATCTTTACTGCAAACCAGTTGATACTCCAGTCTCACCTTCAAAAGTCATTTTATTACCAGATCATTCATTCTATGATCCTACACAATTTCGTCAAATCATGGGTGCTCTTCAATATCTTACCTTCACCCGTCTAGATATATGCTTTGTTGTTAATAGAGTCTGTCAGTTTATGCATGCTCCTACAGATTCTCATTAGGCCTCTGTCAAACGTATTTTACGCTATCTTAAAGGTACAACATCTTATGGTTTCCATATCACTCGAGGCTCCTCTTTTGCTGTACATGGCTTTACAGATGCAGATTGGGCTGGTAGTATTGATGATCGCAAGTCTACGGGCAGCTATCTTGGCTTTTTTTCTTAGACGCTGATTTCTTGGAAATCCGGCAAGCAACGCACTATTACTCGCTCCTCTATTAAGGCTAAGTATAAAGCCCTTGCTGATGGTACCGCTAAAGTCATTTGGCTTCAATACTTGTTAATAGATTTGCAGGTTCCCTCAGTCTCTGCCCCTACCATTTGGTGTGATAATCTTGGTGCTACCTATCTCTCAGCAAATCCTATCTTCCATGCTCGTACTAAGCATGTTGAAGTGGATTATCACTTTGTCCGTGACCATGTTGCCAAAAAAGAAATTCAGATTCGTTTTGTTCCCTCTCGGGATCAACTTGTCGATGTCTTCACTAAATTGCTTCTTGTTGCATCCTTTACTGCTTTTCGATTCAAGCTTCGGGTTGATCCCCCACCCTCAGCTTGAAGGGGCATATTATAGAATAGGATTCTAATATAGGATGTTGTAATCATTACAGTTACTCATGTATCTATCAGAATAGGATTCCAATATAGGATGTTGTAATCATTACAGTTACTCCAGTGTTATGCTGCCTCTATATAAATAGGAAGGTTGGCTAAGGCACAACCCAACACATTCCATTATTCTCAACTGATTTTACTCATATAGTTATTAAACAAGTATTCATAAACTTTCATTTTCACACACACACTTTAACATATTATTGTGGGTTCCATATTGGATTATTACATTATTTATGTTCTTTTGTTATAGGTAACAACTAAGGGAAAAAGGATAGTATATAATTTGCAAAAAACAAAAAACAAAAAAAAATGATAATAAATGTAAATAAATAAATAAATAAAAATGTGGATAAGTTTGGTTTCGTAGCCTCTCTAACCTAAGGAATTAAGCCTAAAGGGGTGTTTTAACACCTAATATCCTAAAGTCAACTGACTTGGGAGCTATTGGCCTGGTGCTTGTTACATGGGCCAAGGAGAAAAGCTTAAGGAAATCAAACATTGCACTATCTACATATCAGTATCTGCAACCCAAGTTACGCAGCTCGAAGAGGTGTCTCGACACCTAATGCCCTAAGACCAATGAATTGGTGTCCTTTAGGATTCATATGCATTCTGCAAAACCTGTGAAAATTATCTAAAGGTGGGATTTATTTCAAAACATAGAGTCTTTAGATAATCTTCTATTGACTCTCAAGTCTCATCATAGTGGAGATGTGCATCGTGCAATTCATGATTTATGGCCCCATTTTCATAAAGAACATGATCATCATAGTCTTGGGAATCTGACTAAAAAAAACCATGTTTGCATGTTTTTAAGAAAACTGGATGGGAAGCCTATCCCTGACCTATAGAGGGCATTTAACATTATCAGCCCCCTTTACATTTGTTTTTGTTTTCTTTTCATTCACCCCTCTTCTGTATTTATTGGAGGCCGGGGGAGAGATCCACCCCTACCTAGTCCAATCGTGTTGAATGGGTAAGGTGGTTGGGCGGCCATTGCACAGTCATTCCAGGGGCGTCACAGAGCTGGTCTCCTCTGTTTTTTTTGTCTTTGGTAGGTCAATGGGTATGAGTTGTGTCAATTTTGGTTCTTTGGGAGATAGAGGGAAAGCGGGACAAAATAAAGGAATAAACCCCTTCTTCCTTTGCCTCTACGTGTGCAAGGGAAGGAGGAGAACAATGTCGTTCAAAACGACACTGTTTCTGTTTTTTTTTGGGAGATTGGGAAGAAAAAAATTGAATAGTGATGCTCAAATGTTACTGATTTTTTTTACTGCGAGATTGTCTAACACTAGAAAAACAAGCATCCATATCAGGAACTTCATTGTCTTGATGCTTATAAAATGATGTCATTTATTCTAAAAGAGTTTCCCAACCATCATCTCTTAATTTTTGAATTAAAGTCTTTATGGTAGTTACCAAATGTATAGCATTTAAAATGTCTTAAGATTTTTGTTGTAAGGCTTGACAAAGCAAATGAGTAATTCCCATAACATTCTTAATTATATGTAAAATGAATGCAAAATCAAATGACATTACAAACTTAGATGAAAATAATTAGATCCATCTAAAGCAATGTTTTCAAGAACTAAGCAAGTTGCCCTATACATTTTTATCAAACCACAAATTGATTTGAAGTGCGAACTCCATCTGTTATCTCTAGGTCGTTGCAAACCACCTACTTGATTAACTCCTTTACCCATTTCAATCTCATCAATATTAACTAGATGCTCAATTATAGGTGCTTGAAAAGCTCGTAATTCATCATTATGCTTGTAAGAAGCACTAACAATGTTGATAATAAAAATCAAATTTTGAAAGAAAGTGTGAACATCAGATATTTCTCTAGCTGCAGCAATAAAAGCCAATTGTAATTGATGAGCTAAACAATGTACATAATATGCATAGGGGCAATCATTAATGAATAAAGCTTGCAAACGATTCCACTCTCCATGCATATTACTAGAACCATCATACATTTGGCCCCTAATATTTTGAATATCAAGATTGTGATGAGATAAAACAAAGGAAATCTCTTCCTTAATTGTTAAAGCAGTTGTATCTTTGACATGAACTATATCCGAAAATGATTCTCGTGTAAATCCATTTCTATTAACAAACCTAATAATAAGGGTCATTTGCTATCTTCTAGATTCATCTTGAGCTTCATCAACAATTAAACAAAATCTTGCATCACCAATCTCATGGTGAATTGAAGACTAGATGTTTCTAGCAAAGACATGAAAATTTTGTTTTTGAATTTTATGTGAGGTGTATTTTGCATTTTATGGAGCATTACCCAAAACAAGAGCACCTACTTGTTCATTTTAAGTTGTAAGATGCTAAAAATTCCATCATTTCAAGAAAATTACCTTGTTTTTTTTTAATTTTGGATGCCCATCATGCCTTTTAAAAGCACATGCTTGAAATGTGAGCCAATGAACAATATTTATTGAAGCTAATACGCAATCGATTATTTAGAATTTCTTGAGTAGTTTGCCTCTTAACTACCTTCTCAGTATGGCATGACTTATTTTTCAAATTTTCCAAGCACCTGGTAGCAAATCTGTGAGCTGAACTGAATTTGGACATGTTCCTATATGAGTCAAAAAAGCACATCGTTCCACATCATTAACTTTCTTCCAACAATTGAATCCTTTAACAGTAAATGTGTCTAATCCTAGCTTTTCAGATGGCTTACTTGAAAATAAATAGCAAAGGAAACAAGATGCAGTATTTTTCTTTTAATATTCAAAATGCCCTTCGAATTTCATCTTGTTAATTAACTAGGTATTCCCAAATTTGAGGATGATTGCTTAGATATCTAATTAAATGAGCAATGTCGATTCTAGTAGGAGGTGGTTCACTAGTCAATGTAGGTTCTTCACAAACTGAAGCACATTAGGGTTGCTTAACTATAACTTCAACATTATACATTGGAGTTGGATCACTAGGCTATGAGTTATCAATATCTTTCCTCTTTTCCTCAAAAACAGAATCAATTCTTATTTTGTTCATGGTTTAACCTAAAATCAAAACATATATCATGATAAAAAATTGGTAATTTTGGTGGCTCTACTAAGAAAAAAGCTTAAAAAAAATTCAAGCATAATCAAAACAGACCCATAAAATATATCCAACTAATTAGAAAAGAAAACATCACTATATCAAGAATTCAAATTTTTTTTGGTAAAACTAGCAGATCTGAGAAAAAAAAAAGAAGCAAAAATAGCAGAATTATGAAAAAACATCATCAAATTCTTAGCAAACATCCCAAAACAAAACGAAAATAACTTTTAAGTTTGGGTTACCAATGACCAATTACCTTATTTTGTTTGATGAAAAATGAATTAATCGATGGGTTTGTTGTCTGCTTTAGCCTTTCTGCTTTCTATTTCTATTTTTTAACTTTTATGTTAGGGCTCTAAAGAGTGACGGCAAAGTCAATTTGGTTGAAAAGGTTTATAACTTTATGTTTTTTCTTACCATGTAGATATGAGTTTTAAAGTGATTCTATATCCTTTAGCAAATATATTTACTATAGGAAGGGCCCACCTATTTAAAATAAAAAATATTTCACCTTCCCACACTTAAATACTATGTAAGAAAAAAAATTAAAATGTTTTGCAGGGGTCCGAGCCCCTGCCTACCCCCCTCCCTTTAATTCCACCCCTGCGGGTGAGGGGATTGCTATGCATCGACGCCTACGGGGTGATGATGATATTGCTTAAATTGGTATTAGCAAAATGCGTTAGGTGGAAATAGTCGTGGTTGATTGTAAACCCCGGTTGAAAATTAGGTTGATTGCTAAATGCTTATAGAATAGATTTATTAAAAGTACCAAATAAGCATTAGAACAAACCAAATACAAAAAAAATTAAATAAATACATAAAATTGAATAAAATATTACTGGGAGTGAGTTACTTGTAAATAAAATTATCAATATGCAACTAAATGAAATTCGAATTCACCCGGGTAAAAAGTTTATATAGACAAATACCAGGTTCCAAGACTTTTATCTCAGGAACAAGAAATTTACTATTTGGGATATAAAGGAAATTTGATAAAAAGTTAGTATGTATATATAAGTGTGCATGTGTGTGTGCACGGGCAAGAAGAAAAAAGAGAGAAAAAGAAAAAGGGGAAACTACCATTTACATGTGAGAGAGAAAAAATGGTAAAGGAAACATAAAATCTTAAGAGGAGATCTTAAGGGAACATTAACCAAGCTGAGCGAACATAATTGAAAGGAAGAAAAATTGTAATTGAATATATTGAATATATTTTATTGTTTGTATTTCCATAATAATTAAATAATGTTTTGAATTGTAATTGTTAATGTTGAATTTACCTTGTAACTAGTATGGATGTTATTTGTATTGATGTTATGTTATATACAATATTAGTATAGATGAGGTCAATTGGTTGTGTCTATTGTCAATATTTGATGATTTGTGGATTTAGGTAGTATCGAGTATAGGGTAAGTGCTGTCAATTTTTTTTTTAACATTCAAATTTAATTATATAATTATTCATATAAAATTGTGTAGATACGTAGAACAAAATCCACAGTTCATCACTCATTTATGTTTCAAAATCTAATTTCTTGCTATGGAAGTAGGTGCATGATTTTTGGTATGAAGCACAAAAAAAGACAAAAGAAATTGCAAGAGATAATGGTCTTCAAGGCTGGAACAACATGGCGGTTTGGAGGGATTTCAAACCGATATAAATCCCGGTAGATATATGGCTGCACTATCTTGAGTACGTGACGTCTAAGTGGTTCACACGAAGCTCACAGTCCAGTGCTGGCAACCGGAATCGGCAAATTCATAGCTCGGTGACAATGCACACTGGCGGCTCCATTCTATTTGTTGCACATGCGAAACGAATGGTCAGATTAATTTAAATGAAATATATAGTTAAATTAATTTGTTGTTAATTAATTTTTTTCATTATAGGCTATGTCTCTGGGACATGAGCCGAGCCCAATGGAGTTGTTTGTTGAGACGCACGTGCGTAGTCAAGACCGCCAAAAGGGGGCGTAATAGTTCGTTGACAACCGTGCTCAACACTTTTTGGTATGTTTGTTCAACCATTTTATTTCATAAGTTATTATTTTTATTGAATTGAATATGATGATTTCTTTTTTCATTTTCAGGAGACCTATAATAGCCGGTTGAGGGAGAGATATGGTGACGATCCTTCAACCCATCCGGATTTCAATCCGAATTTGTGGATGGAGATTGGATCGTCCGGTGGACCCGATAAAAAACAGGTGTACGGGCTCTCCAACACTATGCCCAAGAGCTGCAACTTCTTTTAGGAAGTGGGCAAGAGCATGCATCTCGTTTTGCAAAAAGGGAAGGGGGCCAAAAACATGCAGCTCGTTTTGGGAAGAGTGGGCAGCCACCCTTTCTCTCTCCTTGTATTTATAGCCTCAAAAGTGTGCTATTGTGTTTGGGACCAAGGCTATCCTTACCCCCCTTTTAGGTTATCTTGGGATGGTTTCTATTCTCATTCTCCCTAGGATAGGCTAGTCCAATTCTAATTTTTGTTAGGTCTTACACTATCGCTGTTGATTCAGAAATTAGCAATAAAAACTGCGTCGCTATTAATTCAGAAACTGGCAACCAACTGTGCTGCTGCTGATTCAGGCATTGACAACCAAAAACTGTGTCGCTGCCAATTCAGAAATCGGCAGCCAAAAACTTTTCCGCTGCTGATTTAGAAATCCACAGCAAAATTGCATCATTGTCATTTTAAAAATCGGCAGCCATCACTTTTTTGCTGCCAAAACTGTGTCGCTGCCGATTCAGAAATCAGCAGCCCAAAACTATGTCGGTGCCGATTCAGAAATTGGCAGCGATGGTGGAGTCATTGCAAGGAGAGAGAGAGACGGTGACCCTTCCTCTTCCCAAAGTCTGCCGGTAGCAGCTGCATGCTTCTCTTCTCTTCCTCCTTCCTAATGAAAACTGAACCAAAACTAGTAGAGAGTACCTATGTGAACGTGTGAGAGAAAGAGAGAGTTGAGATCTTGAGTGGAGGCTGAACAACTGCTTAGAGGGAAGGGAAAAAGGGGCTGGAATGGGTGGGAAGGAAATGACAGAAGAAAGAGAACCGAGAGAGAAAGAGAACTAGGAGAAGGAGAGAAGGAACTCTATGAAATTATCTAGAAAAACTTAGATCCGAAAGGTATGGGTCATGTAGTCTTCTCCTCCTTGTTCTTGAAACTTAGAACCAAAAATGATGAAGGATTCCATAAGAAAATTGACCTAAGACCCCTAAGCTAGCTGTAAAGGAAACTCAAACCAACTAAGAGGACAAAGAAATGAAGACAAAATAAGGCAAATTTGTATAAAATGGAAAGAACAAAATATGGCAGAGGGCTGGCCTTAATTATGTGGTTGGCCAAAATGCATGTGTGTGTGTTTTGCTGGGATATAATGAAAGATTACATGCTGGAATTGATGATTTCAATGTGTGTGTTCTGTTGGGATTTGATGATTATGTGTTATAATTTATTATTGCCTGTGTGTGTTCATGAAAAAATCATGTGACTTTGTTGGAACCTAATGTCAAATTGCATTGTCTGCGACGAATTTGTAAATCGCTGTTGAAATTGAGTTGTTTGCAGCAAATTAGTATTTGCTATCGAATTGTGTGTTCTGTAGCGAATTTGGGGTTCGCTACCAAAGTTGTATTGTCTACAAAAAATTTGTACTTTGCTGTTGAAATTGAGTTGTTTATAGCGAATTAGCATTTGCTACCGAATTGTGTGTTCTGCAATGAATTTGTTATTTGCTGTCGAAATTGAGTTATTTATAGCGAATTAGCATTTGCTATGAATTGTGTGTTCTACAGTGAATTTGTTATTTGCTGTTGAAATTGAGTTGTTTATAGCGAATTAACATTTGCTACCGAATTGTGTGTTCTGCAGTGAATTTGTTATTTGTTGTCGAAATTGAGTTGTTGCTGCGAATTTGCATTCGCTGTCGAATTTTGTGTTCTGCAACAAAATTTGTGACTCACTGCCAAAATTATGGCGCCAATAGCGAAACAATTTTAGCTACTGAATTGTACAATATGCAACGAATTAGTTTTCGCTATCGATTTCTACAATAGACCTCCCGGGCAGAAATTACTCAAATGCTTGTAACAATTTCATTTTATGATGGTGTGAAATGTGGAACATATGAACATTTGAAATAAGTATGGTGATGAATGTAATTCAAAGATACAAATGTACTAATTTGTGACCATTGATTTCTTAGGTGGTGCGGCCGGGATCGGACCATCGTCAGGACAAGGACAACCCGTATATAGAGTAGGTAGGTGAATTTTCCCTTTCTTTTTCATAACGTTGATTTATGAAATGCTCTATCATGAATTGTTATCGTATTGTGTTGGTATAGATATCAAACTATAGATATCAAACTGCCAAATGGGTAAATGTTGATAAATGATTGTTTAGCTTTGGCTAATGGCATCTGAATGGATGGTTGGGACAAATGGTTGATTAGTTTCGGCTAATGGAATCTGAATGGATGCCAAATGATTGATAGTTTCAGATGACAAATGATTGATTAGCTTCGGCTAATGGCATCCGAATGGATGGCCGGTGATTAGTACTTAAAAGTGCATGTTTATTAAGGTTTTATATCATCATTTTGCACTTGAAGTATTAATAACTTCTTAACTAAAGCATGTTTTATAATAACAAGTCTGATACTATTAAATGTCTTAATATATGGTAAATGTTCATCTTAAATGCAGGCCTATCACATAATTCAAAGGATTGATTGATGAATTCAACTACTGAAATTTTGAAGATAAAGAAGGGTCAAGCTTAGAAAAGAGATGTTGGTGCAATCCAAACTAGAACACTATTCGATAATTGGGTCATATCTTGAGTTCTAGATGTCCAAATGATCTCAAAATTGTACACAGCTTTGGTAAGACATAGGCCTACAACTTTTATGTGGACACCAAGATCTAAGAAGGCCATTTTCAAGACCAAATTATAGCAACAACTGAGAAGTCCGAATCTGTCCTACAGCCCAGACACTGTTCAGTGTTCAGCCCCTATCTTGAGTTCTAGAAGTCCAAATGACCTCATCGTTTTTTTCCTGAAAAGCTAAGAGAATTTCCTAGAACTTTCATGAGTACATATGGTTCCAGTTCTGATGTTAGCAATGATGTTTTATTCAGAAAAGAAGATAAGGATTTTCACCAAGTCAAGATGTGGCCACCCACTCAACAATTATTCATCAAATCAATAGTTCAAAATTTTGGCCTATAAAAGTAGGCATTTGCCATGCATTTAGGCATCTTCGTGTTCAGATCAAGATCATGCTCTTGCTCTCTTTCTTTGTATTTTGTAATGTTTAAGTTTTATCAGCATAATCTCTTGTTTATGCTTTTCATTTCCTTTCCTTTATTTGTATAATTATGTTCTTATCTTGTTTATTTATGTTTCTTTCTTTCATTATGTTTAGCTAAATATATTATGTCAAGGTGAAAAGGTTACACTAATGGTGTAAGAATAAGTGTAATATAAACTCAATATGGACTTTAATGCTTGATACTAACATGTTTTATATTTATTATCTTGCTCACTTTTAATACCTTGCTTGTTAAATGGTTAATCTAGATTTGTGTTGAACAACCCTTGGTACAACAAATGCTTGGCACTTTCATAGCCCAACCGTATGGGATAACCTACACCTATGCTATGAAAGGAACTTGATTTGTTGTTAACATAAGTTATTACCATGAATACCTGATAATATTTACGAGTATTGGCATTACTTGAACAAGATAATTTATGTAATCATGTTAACAATTATAATCTAATTGGAACCTCTTTTATGTGTGGTTTCCAATTGAGTAATAAGAGTTTATACTATACTTATTTGAAATACCATTAGTGGATTCTCTAACCTTGATATTTGTTTTTATCATTGTTTAATCCTTACAATAATCTTCCATCTCAAAGTTCTCATTAATTTCTTCCTCTTCTCTTTTTTTTTATTACTACTACTACTACTATTATTATTATTTATATTCTTTTTATATTTTATTTACGTTAAGTATGCTCTGTGTTTGATCAAGGATCCTGACATTGTTGATCTTGGCTTGTTCATTCACATCAGAATTATGTTTATATTATATAATATATCTCTTTGATCTTTTCATAAACTCAGTAAATAGGCTGGAAACCTGTGACCCAATCTTTTAGATCATTCTCAGGTATAACAACGCCACATACTAAGTATTATTACTATTACTATTACTATTATTATTACTATTGCTATTATTGTTATTATTGTTGTTAATATTGTTGTTGTATTGTTATTTATAATTTATATAATTAACCTCTTTGTTGTTTGACCCCGGTCTTGCCGGGTAATTTATTACTTCGACACTCCTGCACTTGGGAGAAGACATCAATCTTTTGGTCGTGTCAGCCGTGATAAATGATTGATTAGCTATGGCTAATGTAATCCAAAGTGGATGGCCAAGATGAATGATTAGTACTTAAAAGTGCATTTTAATCAAGGTTTTATGTCATCATTTTGCACTTGAAGTATCAATAACTCCTTAACTAGAGCATGTTTTATAATAACAAGTCTGATAAAATAAGATAGCTTTAATTTATGGTAAATGCTCATTTTAAATGCAGGCATATCTCACAATTCAAATAATTGATTGTTGTGATTAACTATTGAAAGTGAAATGACAAAGAAAAGGTTAAGCTTAGAAAGGAGATGTTGATTCAATTCAAATTGGAACACTATTCAGTCATTGGGTCATATCTGGAGCTATAGTTCTTGGATTTTAGTTTGGTTTGCATGGCTAGAAAGCTAAGAAATAGGCCTACAACATTCATGATAGTGGAAGACCTAAATCTGTTGTTTTCAAATTCAAAGTTTGGTCACAAAAGAGAAGTCAGAATCTGTCATGCAATCCAGTCCTAACACTGCTTAGACTTTTACCCATAGTTGGAGTTCTAGAAGGCAAAATGACATCCAATTTGGTGGGTGGAAAGATAAGACAATTTCCAACAACTTTCATGAAGACTACCTGCTCTAATTCTGATGTTAGCAATGACATTTCATCCAGACAAAAGCTTGAGGCTGTCCACCACATCCACCAGAAGCACTCCTCATTATTTTAGACATATCTCGAGTTGTAGTGATCTAAATGCTCTGATATTTGGTGGGTGGACCAACAACTTTTATGAAAAACACTTTGCCAAATTCTGATTGAATCAATGTCATTTCATCCAGCCAAAATGCTTGAGTGTTGCTATCCACCAAGTCCATTAAATCAATAGTTGGCCACTACATCAATAATCAATTACCAAATGAATAGTTCTCAATTTTAGCCTATAAAAAAAGGAATTTGCCATTCATTTAGGCATCTTGGTTTTCAGATCAAAATCATGTTGTTGCTCCCTTTCTTTATATTTTTGTAATGCTTAAGTTTTGTTTTTATTAATCTCTTGTTTATGCTTTTCATTTCCTTTACTATACTTAGTTAACTTATATCATGTTTATGTTCTTATATTGTTTATTCATGTTTTTCTTCTTCATAATATTTAGCTAAGTTTATCATGTTAAGGTGAAAAGGTTTCACTAATGGTGTTATGATAAGTATAGTATAAACTCAATATGGACTTCAATGCTTATATCCTAAACAACTTGCTATTAACATGTCTTATCATTTTTATCTTGTTAATTCTTAATACCTTGCTTGTTAAATGGTTAATTTAGATTTGTGTTGTACAACACTTGGTACATCAAATACTTGATCCTTCATAGTCTTTGGTCGACATCGTTGTTATGAGAGGAACTTGATTTGTTGTCAACATAAGTTAGCATCATGAATACTTGATAAAATTTATAAGTATGGTATTACGTAAATAAAATGATTAATATGATCATGTTGATAATTTTTAAGGAGTTTATACTTTACTTATCTCTAATACTATTAGTGGATCCTCTAACCTTGACATTTGTTTTTATCATTGTTTAAACCTCACATTAATCTTACAATCTCGAAGTCCTCTTTAACTTTTTCTTTTTTCTTTTTATTCTTCTTCTTCTTCTTCTTCTTATTATTATTATTATTATTATTATTATTATTTATAATTTATATAGTTAACCACCCTGTGATTCGACCCCGGTCTTGCTGGGTTATTTATTACTTTGAAACTCCTACACTTGGGATAAGATATCAACTCTTTGATCGTGTCAATGAATAAATGATTAGCTTCGGCTAATGACATCCAAAATGAATGACCAGGATGAATAAATGATTAACCTTGGCTAATGGCATCCTAAATGGATGACCGGGAAGAATAAATGACTAGCTTCGATTATAGCATCCTAAGTGGATGACCGGGATGAACAAATGATTAGCTACGACTAATGACATCCAAAGTAGATGACTAGGATGGAAAAATGATTAGCTTTGGCTAATGGCATCCTAAGCGGATGACTAGGATGAAGTGGATGACCAAATGATTAGCTTCAGTTAATGGCATCCTAAGTGGACTGCTGAATTTGGGAGTTATGATTAGTTTCAAGAGTTAATACGTTCATTGGGTACTATGTTCTGTATAAACCAAGTATAGAAAATAAATATGATTGTTATGCTTTAAATAGAGAATAATATTAGTTCGGCTAATGTTATTCGAGATGGATGATCGGGTTTGACTATGGTAATTAGCCTTGGTAATTGGTGAATTACTAACGGTGGTATTTATATAAGTAAGGAGAAATGATAGAATTATGCTCTTTTGGTCCATGAATGAAATGTAACGCTAATATTGTTTTATTATGTTTCTTTAAATTGCATATAATGCTTGAAATTATGTTGTGCTGTAACAGGAACATCATATCAGCATGGTGCATAGGGAAATCCATTTCACAGCTCACACATTTTCAAAAGAACTATATATTCACATGTTATGAGTGATATGAGTTCTATATGAACAAACATTTTAATCATTAAATTAGTCGTTCGACCCTTTTTGTAAAGTTTGGTAATGAAAAATTGAAATGGAACACGAATGTCAATGTGCGAACAAGTTGATATGATGTGTATGAATATACATATGAGGTATTCATCTAATGAGGATGTCGTGTTGTGAAATTACATGAGGTCAGGATAATAAAAATACTAGCTGTGTAACTTGTTGTTTGACACTCTTGTATGATCTCTGTGTACTAGAAGAAGAATGTGAAATTATGAGTATGTCAATACGATGTAATGTAAACCTACGAGTATGGAAATATAATATTATGGGCACATGTATTGAGAATCCATTTTATGAGAATGTTGATTTACGTTATCCTACGTAGATTGTGCCTTGTTAATGAACAGAACGCAATGATAAATCTGAAGAATGATATGGTGAAAAACATTTCGAAACCGAATGAAAAAAAATAAAAATATATATATATATATATATATATTCCATCAATTTTGGCCCTGGAAAGCTGGGTCGTTACACTCTGACCAATAGTATTCTCTTATTTATCAATGTTTTTTCACCCCAATCCATGATCTTAATTGGCTTGGTCTCGAGGGTCAAATCTTCCCTTACATTTGCTGATGTCTCTCTGGATGGTTGACTGCATTTATGAATCTACATGGTTGGCTGTTTCCCCTCGTTTATGGCTGGGCATAATTAATATGAAGGAAGGATGTTGTCTTCTGATTAGTTGAATCTCTTCAGTTTTTGCATGGATATTTTGGTTTATTCTTTTTGTATCTTTTTGTATGGAACAGAGGCCCTCCCTCTCCAAAATTGTTCTATAGTTTAGGTTCATTTCTCTGTGTTAGGTTGGGAACCTTGTAATATTTTGGTTCCTTTCGTAACATTTTTCGCTCTTCAGCTGCTTGCTGGTTTAGCTTTTAAAGGAATGTGTATACCTTCTCTGTTTTTACTTGTGTATATACTTGCTGGTTCTCAGCACTGTAAATTTTTTATCTATTAATATACTTACATTTTGATAAAAAAAAAATAGTGATACAAGGAACGCATTGTGAATCTTCTCTAGGTGTGCTGGTAGCCTCAAGCAGTAAGCAAATGGCCATACCTTAGCTATCACTTTAAATGGGCCAATGTACCTCAGAGCAAGCTTTCCTTCCATTCCAAACCAAATGATGCTCTTCCATGGTGCCACCTTTAAAAATACTTTATCCTCTATCTGGAATTCCAAAGGTCTCCACCAATTATCTAAATAACTCTTCTGTCTATCTTGTGCTTCATTCATTCTTTGCCTGATGACCCTCACTTTATCAGTCATTTATTGTACCATTTTAGGATCCAGGAGTTTCCTTTCTCCAATTCCAACCCAGCATATCGGAGTGCGACATTTCCTCCCATAAAGGGCTTCATATGGAGCCATCCTGGTAGAAGCTTGGTAACTATTATTTTCAACTGTTACTGTCCAACCGTTACTATCTAATTTTCAACTGTTACTGTCCAACCATTACTGTCTAATTTTGAACCGTTACTGTCTAATTTTGAATTGTTACTATCCAATTTTTCAACTATTACTGCCAAACACTCACCAGATTTTTAACTATATCTAAAGTTGTAAAACTTCATTTTAAGTGAGATTAATCTTGTTAGAAAGCTAAGACATGAGGCTAGAAGTTCTCTGAAGGGAGGAGAACCTAGTTTTTAAGATAGTCAAAATTGCTCATTAACTAATTAGTCCTACTGCCCTCCATAATCAGTCACGACTCAATCTCAGTTGGTAACCCATAACTAGAGTTTTACATCTCCAAATTGAGCAAGACCAGTTTTCTTGGTTAGCTAACATTCAAATCTAGAATTTCTATGTGAAACCCAATCCTAATCCCCTCATCCTCCTACTCGAAATCTCATCAAAAGTTAGGAGACAAGTCTGTCCAGATTCGTATCCCCCTCCCCTTCACACAATACTTTCATAAACTACATACCACACACATGAATGAACTTAATCTCAACAATAAGTACTTTTTCCCCAATTTATGTCTAAGAACCCTAACCTATGATTCAATATCAAGGCATCAATTCTTTATCGAATTAAAAAATAAATTTTTTTAAGATCATGTTCATACCTTACCCGATACAAATTAAGATTTTGATCTTCAACCAGTTGAAGATTTTCAACTCCCTCCTTTCTTTTCTTTTTGTTCAATTTCTTGGTAATCCTTTGCTCTCTTGATTTTTCAAGAATGGGTATAAAACTCCCTATCTTCTCTCCTTATGGTTCCTATAGATTTTTTTTTTTGATGAGGAGAGAGTATTTATACTTTATATTTTCCCTTATTTATATTTAGGCCCCCTTTTTCCTTTAAGTGTATTATTCTCTTCAATTAAATCCAACCCTCAACACTATTGGGTTGATTATAATGTCTCGAATTATTTCTTCCGGAAATTTATATTCAAGAATTTCTGAATTTCTATTTTTATTTAACCATATGCATGAATTTCTTCACTTTTACTTATTTATTATATATATAATTTTTTTTTCCCGGGGTTTACAATTCTTGAGAAAATTGTAACTCCTAATGTCATGGAAGTTGAGGATTTGGATGCAACTGAGAGAGGTGGAGGGTTTTGATCTACTAGTGTTTGAGCTTCATGTGATTTGTAATGTTTTTTGTTAAATGTTTTTGTTTCTTGGTGTTTAAATTTAGCAAACAAATAATGGACTAAGCAGTATAAGTTTTGGATTAGGTGAAGGAGTTCCTTTTATTAATGAAGACACCTGCTACAAGGCTATATATATTTTACTGTTTGCATTGATCAAATCACACTATCTTGCTGCTTAACCTCAAGCATTACTCCGTTGTAAGAAACTTGACCAACTAATTTCACAAATACATGGATGATAGGTTGTTCTAGCAAAAAATATTGTATGAACATTTCCTTGCAAGCTTACACACACACACACTGAATCTCCCTAATATACTAGTAAAAAGTTGATGGCTTCACCATTTTAAGTGAGAAACTTATAAAATAGAGAGAAAAACATTACCCCATCTTCATCATCTCTTTACAACAACTTCTTATTCTAAGTTTGCAAGTCATAAAAGAAAAGGCAAAAACCAATGAAGTGTTGGTCTAGAGGTTAGGCATCGCTATATCCCCGTAAGCGTGAAAACACAAGTTCGATTCTCGGGAAACACACTTGTTGGGAGGGGTAACCATGAACACCGAATGGGACTTCTAACCCTTTAAAAAGGGTGTGAGGACACCCAGGAAGCATTGGAAGAAAAAAAAAAGGCAAATCAAAGAAAATCCCATAAATCCATACAACATACCTAAATTGAAAATCCTATTTAAATATACTTTGTTGCTTCCGTTGCCGCTGTTGATGCTGATGTTGTTCGTGCTCGAGCTCGTGATCGTGCTGCTATTATTGTTGTTGGTGCTGGTGTCGGTGCTGGTGTTGGTGGCTGCTGCTAGTAGCGGTTGTGCTGCTGGTAGTGACTGTGTATGTTTTAATAAATTAAATGGGTTTTTGCACATGAAATATGCAAGAATATTTTGGATTTATTTGTCAAAAAATGATGATTCCATGATTTCAAATATTGTTGATAAAGATGTTAGATTGAAAAATTGAATATTTCTTTCTACCTTTTTTTATCATTGCTGATAAAGATGTTATAGCTTGGGTTTTTCTTTTTTTTGTTAATTTCCTAATAGAACAAGCCTCTTCCGAAAATCATGTTTAGGATATAAAATCACGGTTTTTTTTAGTACAATGTGGCCTTTTTCTTTCTTGAAAAGGAACTGTCCATTCTATTAACCAAACCCAGAACGTAAATTTAAATGCCAAATCAATGAAATGCACGTAAATTTTGTTCTTACCTGGCTACTTGTAGAGAGTCCAACATCATAAACCATGGTGAGATCAGTCTTGAAAAGTCCAAATGATCGCTCAGAACCAGGTCCAGGTTTCAAGTCTTCGTCATAAAGAGCAAAGAGGAATGTATCCACTGATTTTCCTGGCATGAGTGGAGTGCCCACCATCGATCGAAGGTGTGCAATCAAATTGCCTTGGCATTCTCAATGCTTGGCCCTACGTCGTTGTCATATCCTTTAAATGGCCATCCAGTCTCAGCCACCACAATCTCAACATTCTTAAAACCCATAGAATTCAGTGCAGAATAAACTGCATCCACCTGCAATTGATTAAATCACTTGTCAGTAGCATTTTTATTCGATCATCGATTGATACAAAATTTTCGCACTTGCAATTTGATTTACTCTCACCTGAGCATCGAACATGTTCATGTACCTGATCTTAGTGTTTCCATCCATTCGTCCTGCATTCGGCTGGAAAAGGAAAAAAGCGAGAGTCTCAGGCCTTGTATCGCCTCTGTAAGCAAAGTATGGGTAGGGATTGATTGCGAAAGGCGAACCATTCGCACTATTAAACTCCAACAAGCCCTTCATCTGATACAATTGTTATTTCTAAGGAACCTACTGGGTTGGAATCCAGTATTTTGCAATGGTTACGTATAGAAAAAGTAAGGTTTTACAGTGGAAACAATAGAGTAAATGGCATCTCCATTCATCATGCTTTCATTTCGATTTTTCAATACCAATTGTTACAACTATGCTGTATATATATACACAGTGTCTACTAACTTTACTGGCCTTAACCGCTTCCTTTTATTCAGGAACGAGAGCACACACAAGCCGTGTGCTTTGAATCAGTTATGAGAACAGTATCACTTAATGAAACGGGGCGTATGACTATAACGACTTTTTAACAATTTAAAACCTACCCGCCTTTCCTTGCATGTAATTAAGTAGTACATGTAACATCATCAGATCCCCATAACTTGGATCAAAGCTTCCAGAAGAAGGTGGCTCAGACTGCTTAAGCACTCCCATCGAATGAACTGTGGAGACCTTAATTTTACCCCCGAGCGATGCATCATCTAGAGCATTCTGTACATTTTGCATTGCTGGAAAGAGCTTGTTCATGAGATTCTGGTCATTGGAAGTCATGATGTAACGGCCCGGCCCAACTTGCCATATATTGTCCGCTTTGGGCCTTACCGCCCTCACGGTTTTGTTCCTGGTGACGCGAGCCCACTTCTGAGCCTGACGCCCCAAAACGCGTATGGAAGAGTAGCTACAGCGGAAGCTTGCCCACACTTGTCATATACTGTCCGCTTTGGGTCCCCCCCCTGGCCTGAGCCGCAGCCTACCACAAGGGTAGCAACCCGCACTGTTTTCAAACGCGTATAGCAAGTTGGCAACCAGCACAACTTATAAGGCCAGCAACACATCCCTCACCCGCCGATGTGGGATCTTACAATCCACCCCCTTAAGGAGCCCGACGACCCCGTCGGTACAACCGGACAGCCAGTGAGGTCGGCTCTGATATCAAATGTAACGGCCCGGCCCAACTTGCCATATATTGTCCGCTTTGGGCCTTACCGCCCTCACGGTTTTGTTCCTGGTGACGCGAGCCAACTTCTGAGCCTGACGCCCCAAAACGCGTATGGCAGAGTAGCTACAGCGGAAGCTTGCTCACACTTGTCATATACTGTCCGCTTTGGGTCCCACCCCTGGCCTGAGCCACAGCCTACCACAAGGGTAGCAACCCGCACGGTTTTCAAACGCGTATAGCAAGTTGGCAACCAGCACCACTTATAAGGCCAGCAACACATCCCTCACCCGCCAATGTGGGATCTTACACATAACCTCGTTGCCAACAGTGATGAGGATGATATTGCTAGCTGGAAAGAAGGGAAGCACGTTTGTCTTGATCCAGCTCTTGGCAAAATTGGGATCAGAGGCTAGTCCTGGAATGTCACCATTTGCAGTGCCAATAACAATTCCAATTCCGGTGTTGGCTAAGGCTTTGATTATGGAGGGGTCCGATCCATTTAATCGGACCTTTTGGATTGAAGTGGATTGAAGAAGCTTTGTGGTGGATGATGGTGGTGGAAGGTTGTCCGCAACTTGGCCATAGTTTATACCAATGAATGATTGCGAGTCTGCAGAAAAAGCAGCAAAATTTAAAGTAGATGATCAAACATCAATTTTTAAACGCCAAAACAGAACACCATCATTTTTTGTTTTCATAGACTGAAATGAAGACAGCTCAGTTAAGGTAATTTCTTTAGAAATGGAAGGAGGTAATTAAAATAGAAAGAGACGCAAACTTACTTGCGATTTTTACAATGTGTAAGGAGGAAAGGAGTAGGAAAGCAACAGTATAAGGAAGCACCACCATGGCTCAGGAGGAGCGGTTTCTATTCTGCATATTTTGGAACTGGAGTGGGCATTAAATATAAAATATGCTACAAGTCGAGGGCAGAGGCGTAAAGATGACTTCGGATATATTCTTATTATAGAATATGGGCGGTGAAACTTCAAGTAGAAACCAATTACTATATACTGGTTTGGTGGTCTGCACTACCCGGCGGGTTCACGTTTTAAAATATCATACAAATGTAGGATGTAAAAGCATTATAAAAGTATTGGGTGTGGTTGCAACATCAGACCCAAGAGCATTGAGTCTAATTGCAACGCCAAATTCAATAATAATTTTTAAAATATTAATAATAATATTACACTTGTCTATCAAAATTTTTGCTTTTTTAATCTTTAAAAAAATTATAGTTTTTCTTCCATAGTAATAATATTTTTTAAAAATTTAATAATAATAATAATAATAATCATTATTAATTAAATAATAATAATCATTATTAATATTAATTTTACACTTCAAATCAAATATATGGTTGTTTTTTGATATTGATAATAATTTGTTTTTCAAATTTATTAATTATTTTATTAATAATATTAATTATAATAAAAATAATTATATTTATAACACAAATAATACTATTTTTAATATTAATACTTTTAATTATAATAATAATTTTTATAACAATAACAACAATAATTTTTATATTAATACTTTTAATTATAATAAAAGTAATTATATTAAAAAACCTTGAGTCTTGATGCAGAATCCATTAGTTATGCGGACCCAAGTGCTTTGGGTCCTTATGCCCGACCCAGGTGCGTTGGGTCTTTGACTTAACCCAAGGGAACTAGGTCTTGACACAAGTCCCATTAGCCTTGGGTCCTTATGCCAAACCCAAGTGCTTTGGGTCTTGACACCACCCAAGAAAATTGTGTCCTGACACAGACCCAAGAGACTAAGTCTTGACGCATGATCAATAATGTTGGGTTAGGCAGGTCCTGATGGGGTACGACCCAACATTAATGGATCCAGCGGCGGCCGGACCCGAAATTATTTTGGCTCGGTTCAGTTCGGTTATTTTAGAACAAAAACTATTCAAACTGATTGGTTCTGGTTTGGTTCAGTTTGGCTCCGTTTTTTCCGGTTTTGGCTCGGTTTATTTTTTTTTTCTAGGTTCAGTTCAGTTCAGATTTTTTTATTTTTTCAATGGTGCCTTTTTAGTCATAAATTTTGTTTATTTATTTCATGGGATTTTTTTGAGTTGATGATTTCTTATATTTATATATTCTTGGCAATTATTTGTCCGAACTTGATCCAAGGCAAAGTTGGTGAGATAAAGTTTAAATTTATAGCATAAAAACATATTTAGAAGATAAAAGACCAAACATAAAAAAATAGCCTGGCTTTTCTATAATTCCAGCGAAAATATACTTTTGCCTCGCATATTAATTTAGTCAAACCAAACTGATTAATTATTCCATTCATTCATTTTTTTCGTTGCCTTGGTTAATCCTATATATAATTCGAAACTAATAGATAACTAGTTTATTTTTTCTTAGGGTTATGTGGATAAAATGAACTCAAATCGATTGGAAAGCTATGGTACGATGACAAACACATCAAAGCTAGCTTGTTAACGTATAGTTCCTCCAGCCCTAACAACTAACACTAAGCATTGTCAAAACTTTTGCATCTGCTTATAGATTCTTTGAAGACAAGTTCTCCTTCCAAGTTTCAAAGCTTCTCTGTAGAAATAAACATGCACAATTTTCCTTTATCTAAACTTACTAATACGTGGGCACAACGTAGATGACATTGAAGTTCACATAGCAATTTGATATATGGATTTCACACCATTAACACTTTGTGAGTCTCAGAAAAGAGGAAACTTCTCGTCTAATTCTCCGTTTCACTTGTAGGATTGAAGGGTGGAGAATGCTTTTCAGTTTTCAATACTTCTTTTCAACATGAACTTGGCCCCTAACGATCTACATACAGGATTTCAACGTCATCTATGTTGTGCCCACGTATTATAGAATAGGATTCTAATATAGAATGGTGTAATCATTACAGATACTCATGTATCTATCAGAATAGGATTCTAATATAGGATGTTGTAATCATTACAGTTACTGCAGTGTTCTACTGCCTCTATATAAATAGGAAGGTTGGCTAAGGCACAACCCAACACATTCCATTATTCTCAACTTGGTATCAGAGCCACAAAACCCTAAAATAAATTAAACCTACTTTTCTCACAACCTCCCAACCTCCCTTCTTCAATGGAACAACCGCCACATACATCTTCAAATTCTGCAGCACCAGCAGTCTAGCTTTCTTCTTCTCCGACAGTGCAACCCTCTTCTCTTGCAGTGCCTCCTCTGTTTTTCTCTGCTGCGTCACTGCCTGGATTCTCCTCTACCATGGCTAGTGAACGCCTCCTTTTGCAGCCCACATATGCTGCCTCTGCTTCCGCAAGCATTATCTCCCTTTCTCACACTCATCAAGTCATCTCTTTCAAATTAACAAACACCAATTATTTATATTGGCGTATGCAAATGCTGCCTTATCTCCTAGGCCAAGGAGTTTTTGGTTTTGTTGAAGGCTCCAACACATGTCCATCAACACATGTTCTTGCCCATGATGGTATCTCTCTTCAGGTAAATCCGCTTTTTCAAACCTGGAAACAACAGGACCAACTCATTCTAAGTGCTCTTCATTCCTCCCTATCTTGGAAGTTTTGCATCTTGTTGTTGGCTGTCAAAGTTCTTGTTCAGCTTGGGGCACTCTTGAGCGAGCTCTTGCTTCCACCTCCAACTCTCGTATTATGCAACTTCACGGCTCTCTTCAGGATCTTCGACAGGGTGATGAATCAGTAACTCAATTTATGCAAAAAGCGAAGGCCTTATTTGATGAATTGGCCGCTGCTGGTCGGCCAGTTTTGCTTGAAGATTTTAATTTATATGTGTTTCGTGGTCTTCGGGGAGAGTTTAAAGACTTAGTTACCAGTCTTATTACCAAGGATGAACCTTTATCATATGCAGATCTTCATAGCCATCTCCTCACACATGAATTTCTTCACAAATCTTCTGCTGCCATACATGCTCCTCTGCTGCCCACACCCAGCATTCCATCTTCTGCTCTTGTTGCGCAACGCCAAACTTTTGGCAATTCTGGCCGTAGCAGGGGCCGCTTCAACGGTGGCTGGCGTCCCAACCAGTCCAATAGTAGAGGCAACTGATTTGCTGGCTCTAGACCTGATCACCGCAGCTTCCAAAACTCCTCCTTCGGTGACAATAGGCAGGGCTCTTGGCAGCACAATAGGGGGCAGAATCCATGCTGCCAACTGTGTCAGAATTTCGGCCATACAGCTCCCCATTGCCCTCAATTCCAGCAGCAAGGTTATGGCCAACAACCTACTGCTAACCTGGTGCAGCGCAATATCTCCTCAACCGATTTTGTTGATTGGTTTCCAGATACCGGTGCCAATCAACACGTCACACCTGATCTTGCCACCTTGATCTCTTTAGAACCGTATCTTGGTAATGATAATTTGCATGTTGGTGATGGTAAGGGCCTTCCTATATCTCATCTTGGTCATACAAAAATATATACACCACATCGTTCTTTCACCTTATCTAATGTTCTTCATGTTCCTGCAATCACAAAACCTCTGCTCTCTGTTTAGAAATTTTGTCTTGATAATAATGTTTATTTTGAATTTCACCCTCGTGTGTTTTATGTCAAGGATTTCAACACCCATGAAGTCCTTCTCTCAGGTCAGAGTAAAGATGGTCTCTATGCCCTGACCAAGTCTTCCGTCACGTCAGTTCCTCAAGCCTATTGGTCTCCCTGCATTTCTGCCTCTACCGATTTATGGCATCGTCGACTAGGTCATCCTACTTCACGTATTTTTCAATTGTTAATCTCGAAAAATAAGATCATTTGTAACAACAAACGTCTTAATTTTCAATGTCAAAGTTGTCCTTTAGGAAAATCATCGCGTTTGTCTTTAGGACCTACGGGTCACAAAACTTCTGCTCCACTTGAATTAATTTTTAGTGATGTATGGGGCCCTACTCCTCTTTTTTCTTCAGATGACTATCGTTATGTTGTTATCTTTGTTGATGCTTAGACTAAATATGTATGGTATTATCCTCTCGTTGCCAAGTCTAATGTTTACTCTGTTTTTCATCAATTTCAGACTCTTGTCGAACATCAATTTTCATTAAAAATAAAATCTGTTCAAACTGACTGGGGCGGTGAATACCGAAAACTATCCACATTTTTTCAAACCATTGGTATTCATCATCGTCTGATTTGTCCCCACACTCATGAACAAAATGGAACAGTAGAGCGTCGTCATAGGCATATTGTGGAAACAGGTCTTACTCTATTAGGGCAATGTAAAGCACCTTTTTGATTTTGGAATTATGCTTTTGAAACCTCTGTTTATCTTATAAATTGCATGCCTACTTCTATTCTTGCCCATCGCTCTCCGTTTGATTGTTTATTTCAACGGTCTCCTGATTATTATTTTTTGCGTACATTTGGGTGTCTCTATTTTCCTTTTCTGCGTCCATATAATAATCATAAATTGGATTTTCGTTCCTCTCCATGTGTGTTTTTTGGATATAGTTCCTCGCATCTTGGTTATCGATGTCTTGACATTGCATCTCACCGTATTTATATTTCTCGTCATGTCCGCTTCCATGAACATGTGTTTCCATTTGATAATTCTGAACAGATTGCAAAGGTCTCCACCACAACCCCCACCCCACCCGCTACTGTCACCCTCCCAAATTTGCTAAACCACCCGCCGCCACCCACTTTCACTAGCCACCCAAACAGCCCACAACACTCCGCTTTGCCACTCCAAACAGCCACCCGACCACAGCCTCCACCCATCCCTTGGCCATCATCCTATGCTTGTTTATCTAACCCTTATGATGCAAGTTCAGATCATCAATTGGTCTCCTCTCCTCATGGTCTTGGGGCACTTTCTAGTCCCTCCTCTGCTTCGCCCTCGTTGGCCAGCACTCCTGCAGCTTCAGTCTCTACTTACAGCCCCTCCTCTACTGACAGTCCTGTGCTTAAGGCTGCTTCTTTATCATCCTCTCCCTCTGGTTTGTAACTTATGGTTGATTTGTCTTCTTATCAACTGCCACAGGTCTCCTCGCTACAACCATCTTCCCCTGCGTTTCAACAAGCACATAGCAGACATCCTATGACTCTTAGACCGCGGCAGCCGAAGACAGCTAATCTAGTTGCTTCCGCTACCGCTACTTCTACCTCCACATGGGTATTGTATTCTCCCTCTTCTGAGCCTTTTGCATTCTCTGATGCTGACCGGTATGCAGCTTTACACGAAAATCACACTTGGTCTTTGGTTCCATTTCATCCTTCGATGAACATTGTTGGCAGTAGATGGGTATATCTGATCAAACGTCGTGTTGATGGTAGTATTGAGTGCTATAAAGCGTGCCTTGTTGCTAGAGGTTTTACCCAGCAGAAAGGTATTGATTATTCTGAAACCTTCAGTCCAGTTATTAAGCAGGCCAATGTCCGATTGGTTTTCTCTATCGCGGTTTCGTGAAATTGGAAGATTCGTTAGCTTGATATTCATAATGCCTTCCTCAATGGTGTTCTTACTGAAGAGGTCTACATGAAACGGCCTCCAGGTTTTGTTGACTCTTCTCTTCCATCTCATGTGTGCAAATTGCACAAATCATTGTATGGTTTGAAACAGGCACCGAGAGCATGGTACACTCGTCTAAGTGATTTTTTGCTCTCCATCGGTTTCTGAGCTTCCAAGGTTGACACCTCCCTGTTTATTTTATCTGATGGTACTAATATCTTTTATCTCCTGGTGTATGTTGATGATATTCTGCTCACGGGTAGCAACTCTGCTATGCTCCATCACCTTATACAGTTACTCAGCTCTGAGTTCAAGCTTCGTGACTTAGGTGTTGTTCACTACTTTCTGGGTATTGAAGTTCAGTCTACCAGTATGGGTTTAATGTTGCGTGAACATAAATATATTCTTGACATCCTCACCCGAGCTGGTATGACTTCCTGCAAACCAGTTGATACTCCAGTCTCCCCTTCGAAAGTCATTTTATTACCGGATCATTCATTCTCTGATCCTACATGATTTTGTCAAATTGTGGGTGCTCTTTAATATCTTACCTTCACCCATCCAGATATATGCTTTGCTGTTAACAGAGTCTGTCAGTTTATGCATGCTCCTACAGATTCTCATTGGGCCGTTGTCAAACATATTTTACACTATCTTAAAGGTATGGCATCTTATGGTTTCCATATCACTCGAGGCTCCTCTTTTTCTCTACATGGCTTTACAAATGCAGATTGGGCTGGTAATATTGATGATCGCAAGTCTACGGGTGGCTATCTTGTCTTTTTTGGTCAGACGCTGATTTCTTGGAAATCCAGCAAGCAACGCACTGTTGTTCGCTCCTCTACTGAGGCTGAGTATAAAGCCCTTGCTGATGGTACCGCTGAAGTCATTTGGCTTCAATACTTGTTAACAGATTTGCAGGTTCCCTCAGTCTCTGCCCCTACCATTTGGTGTGATAATCTTGGTGCTACCTATCTCTCAGCAAATCCTATCTTCCATGCTCGTACTAAGCATGTTGAAGTGGATTATCACTTTGTCCGTGACCGTGTTGCCAAGAAAGAAATTCAGATTCGTTTTGTTCCCTCTCGGGATCAACTTGCCGATGTCTTCACTAAACTGCTTCATGTTGCATCCTTTACTGCTTTTCGATTCAAGCTTCGGGTTGATCCCCCACCCTCAGCTTGAGGGGGCATATTATAGAATAGGATTCTAATATAGGATGTTGTAATCATTATAGTTACTCATGTATCTATCAAAATAGGATTCTAATATAGGATGTTGTAATCATTACAGTTACTGTAGTGTTCTGCTGTCTCTATATAAATAGGAAGGTTGGCTAAGGCACAACCCAACACATTCCATTATTCTCAACTCCACGTATTAGTAGGTTCAGATAAAGGAAAATTCTACATGTTTATTTCTATAGAGAAGCTTTGAAACTTGGAAGGACAACTTGTCTTCAAAGAATTTATAAGCAGATGCAACGGTTGTGACAATGCCTAGTGTTAGTTGTTAGGGCAGGAGGAATTATATGTTAACAAGCTAGCTTTGATGTGTTTGTCATCGTTCCATAACTTTCCAATCGATTTGAGTTCTCTGCCTTTCCCTCTTGTTTTCCACATAACCAAAAGGCAGGTCAATGGTCCTAAGATAAAAAAACAACTGCAAATTGTTATACATAAAACTAAATCATGGGGGAAAAGTAATGTTCATGAAGACTCATTATATTGTGGATTAAAGCAGTGTAATAACATAATTATCTTTGTCACAAAAAGGTGCAAACACTGTAGAGGGAGGATAGGGTTATCTTTTTATTGAGATGCATTTGATATTAAAGAAATGATTTGAAAAAAAAAACAATCGGTGTAAATTTTAGTAGGGCATAGTGGGGCTGCAGATCCCAGTTGCTCGGCTGTCATGCCTTGCCACATATAGTGGACTAAGCAGTAAAAGTTTTGGGTTTGGCAAAGGACTTGCTTTTGTTAATGAAGACTGGTGTTTTTGTGATTTGTAATGTTTTTTCTTAAAATGTTCCTATTTCTTGGTGTTTAAATTTAGTGAACAAATGATGGATTAAGCAATAAAAGTTTTGGGTTTGGTGAAGGACTTCCTTTTGTTGATGAATACACGGGTGGATTAAGCAGTAAACTTAGTGGGGTTGTTGGAAGAGAAAATGGCTGATTGTGAGAAATCATAGTTCAAGGGATTTTTATCGAAAGTTTGATAGAAGAGATTCATGGCCCCACCTGGTTGGATCGGACCCTCATCAACAAGCAAAATCCAGATTAGCCTACAATTGTGCATCTGATACATCTGATTAAAAGTTTGGGTCTGAGGATAGTTTCTGAAGCATTTTCTTTCTTTATGCTCACATTCAGTATTAATAACGAAGAGAGCAAGATGGAAATTATTTGTGACTAGACAGAAGGAAAGGAATGAGTAAATAAAATACCTAAGAGCAAAACTTTTAATCAGCATGACTGTCATTGTACGCAGTTCACATAAATATCATCAGATAGAGACCACCACCTAGTCAAGAGGTTGTAAACAAATCCAACCATTTCTTTAACCTGGCGAGTACCAAACCCAAAGCAATAAGTTTTTGCTAAGAAATAACAGTAGTAGACATGTCAAAATGTCAGAAGGGAAAGCATCCATCTTACATTGATAGAAGCACGCTGTAGGATAAGCACCAGTTCTTCAGGAGTAAGAAAGCTGAACCACTGATGCGTGCCTTTAGGAAGCTGTACATCATTGGTTATTAATAACAACACAAAGCAAACAAAAGGATGGAATCAAACTATAATACATCGACAGATTACCTCCAGAAATTTTGGGAAGACTAAAACCTTCACACCGCCTCCACCACCAACTATAGCAATAAAAAGATTGCATGCACTGGATATTCCTAGACACAAAGTCCTTTGCTATAGGAAAAATAAAAGTCATAAAATGCTAGAACAGTTCCACTACCAGTGAAAACAGTGGGATTTTGGATTAGGTTTCTCATCTGTTTATATCACACCTCTTGGAGATGGTGTTGCTGGAGTTTTTGGTTTAGTCGGAGTATTAAGCATAATAGATCAAGTTAATAAAACTTTATAAACTATTGTTACGACGGAGATGAACCGAAAGAAACAATGGCAACGAGAAGGCATGGATAGGAACTATAAAAGAAGCATTGTGAAAAAATATTCACAATTCCACCAACAAAATCTACCAAAATTGAGGTTTCACATAAGAATCAAATTTCTACCAAATGAGCCAGTTGGTCTAGAGATAAAATATACAAAGACGGTAGGGGGAGGGGGGGTTGTCTTTTCATTGGAATGCACTTGGCATTAAAGAAATGGTTTAGGAAAAAACGGTTAGTGTAAATTTTGGTCGGGCATGGAGGGACTGCAGACACCTAGTGCTAGGCTGTCATGCCCTGCCACAAAGAGTTCCAAAGGCTCAGGGGTGTGGGGTTGTGCCCCAGGCTGAAGACACCTGGCGTTAGCCTGCCATGCCTTGGGTGCAAGGGCCAGATACGCGTGCTTGGCTGCGGACCCAGGCAAGCAGGTCGGCAGAACAGTGCGTCTGGGGTCTAAAGGGTTGTTGGGTTGTTGCAGCAGGACCTAAATAACCAAAGGGATTTGAAGGCACAAAATTTGTTTCACAGAAATCATCATCGAAAATTTCCTGAAAAACAAATGGAAATACACCTACAGGGGAGTTTTGGTCGCCGACCTATTTCTCTCTCTTCCACCGTTGGATCATGTCTATTTTTGGATATATGGTGTGCCTAGATGTTGCCTTCATTCTAGATGTTGGAGCTCAGAAACCCACTCTCCGGCAAGGTTTTGTTCATGTTGAACAATAGCTCGTCGATTTTTAGGTTAGCTCGGTTTTATTCAAATCTAGGGAGATCCAACTGTTGGATCATTCTGATTTTAAGATATATTGTGCATAACTCTAAGTTCTATATTCTGACTGTTGGGTTTGAAAATAAAAACTAAGGTGGATGACTTATTGCTTTTTGAATCTATTGCTAGTTTTGGCAAATTTTAGGAAGCTTGATTCAATACATGTTCTAATGAATTTAGAATCGTGTGGGTGTTAGGGTTTATGGAATATGTAATAGTAAAATATGTTCTTGTTATTAGTATTGTTATAGATTAATTGTGTTTTCTTTATATGAGGGGAAGAATGATTATTGTGTAAGAATAGGAAGGAACATTGCTATATGAACATGTTGATTGAATAAAAAGCTAACTTATTGGTTGTGTGGATATGAATGGGGTGGAACCATGAAGAAATTGGAATGAAAGAAATTTAGAAAATAAAACATATTTAAAGGATTTCCCCTTATATAAATGAAATTGGATAATGTTGTTTATGTTTGAAAATAAGTTGGAAGTTGAAAAGAATTTCTAAGGGATGAAAATCCTTGTTGTTCAAAATTTTAGCTATAATGGAGGGCTATTGTGATTATTAATTTTGAGCCTTAAAATAGAATAATATGGAATTGGTTTCTTCATAAAAGTTGTATTTCTATATTAGCCTTTCATAGAGATAAATCACGCCCAAAACTGAGTTTTACAGCTTTAGTTATGATTAAAACACTAAATAGTGTTCTGGGTTGATTAAGCTAAATTGATTGGAATTAGACAAATTTTAATATTTGCTTGGAATTGTTGTTAAGTGATGGTTTTAATAACAAAATTATAAGAATGAAAATGGGTAAGAGTATCAGATCTAAGGAAATTCCTTGTGATTGGTTTGAGAATACTAGTTGAACGAGAATTAAATGAAGTTTTGATGCTAGTTGTATTGTTGATAAAAACTAAATCCCTGGTGGTACAGGGGAAGTTGTGGGGACTGAACAATTGCATGGAGTGACAGCATGTGCACATACTCTATGTAGGTGCATCGCACCTTGTCTTTTTAAATTGTGTAAACTTATTGATAAATTTCAGTATTTATTGTTTTATTGCTTTTATAACATTGGAATGAATATAAGTACCGTGCGTGATTTGATGTGTATCGACTAGTTATGATATATTGGAATGGATATGAGTATCTTTTGTACATTTATATGTATCAAACTTGTGATGATAAGTCCAGTCAAGAGAGAGAATTTAGAGAGAGATGCTCTCCTCTCATGGAGCCAATTCTCTTGGAAGTGCTGGCGGATTCTGGAGCTTAATTTCCCTTTGATTTCCCCTTCTTCCTCACTTTGATCTCTTCTCTTATCTGTTTCTTCCACCTGATCCTATCTCTTGATTCTCGTCTATTCTTATTTTTCCCGCCTGAGTTTTAATTCAAATGGAAAAAACTAGACACAAGACTGCTACTACAGTGTCTTGTGGAAAAGACATCCTGCATACGCTTATTCCCAATGAACAAATTCATGATAACACTATTGTTCTTGGCCTCCAGGCTATCCCATCGGATGGTAATCTCAGTACATCTTCTTCTGACCCTTCTCCTTTGTCTTCGTCCAAGACCAATCCTCCCCCCTATGTTCTTCCCACCATCTTTGAGATTAGATCAGGTTCCAAGCTGGTGGATACTGTTACAGTTAAAGATTGCTTAGAAGATGAAGCTTTGGTAGATGAGCCTTTGGAAGAGGAACAATTGGACTTCAACTTTTCGGATGATGAGGATTGTTGTAATGGTTCACCCCTGCCTCCCCCCATGCTACTCCAACTCCTCCTACCACCGCAGGGGGTTGTGCACAAGCTACACCTTTAAAAGCTCCTTCCCCCATGCCCTCTGCCTCTGGTAGCCGTGTCTGAAGGGACCTTTTCTCTTCTGACAGACTAACCACTCACTGTACAAAGCTACAAAATTTTTCCATTAATCATCTCACCAAATCCTATGCCATTTCTCCAGAAGATATCCAACCTCAATATGAGGTCTAGAACTTATGTGTAGTTGGATATATTTCAGGTAAGAGCCCTGGTTATAGTGCCTTGAATGGTATCATTTCCTCTGTATGGAAATGTGAAGCTTCTCTCACTATTCATGCCTTTGGATGGCTAATCTATCAATTTAATCAAGAGGAAGACAAAGATTCTGTTCTTCGGGGTGGACCATATCTCGTGTACGGCAAACCTCTTATTCTAAAGCAGATGACGAAGTTCTTTGACTTCTCTAGTGAGGAGATGACGAGGGTTCCTGTTTGGGTAAGACTTCCAAATCTTCCCCTTTGTTGTTGGTCTCCAATATGTTTATCCAAAATTGCCAGTGTTCTAGGCAAGCCCATTCAATGTGATCATATGACCTCTACACTCTCTCGCTTGTCGTACGCAAGAGTCCTTATTGAACTTGACCTTAGTGAAGACACTCCACAGTCTATAGAGATATCCCTGCCATCTGGTCAGGTGCTACATAAGAAGGTTGTCTATGAATCTCTACCAAAATTCTGTAATTTTTGCAAGGCCATTGGTCATACTCGACTCCTCTATTCCAAAGCTGCAACAAGTATTAAATCTGGGGATTGTGCTCAGACTAACCAAACAAGTAAAGGGGGAGTCTTTAGTAGATTGAGCATGCAAATACAGAAACCTGCAAAGGTCACAACCAAGGAACCACAAGACCAAAGTCAGTCATTATCAGTTCAGACTCATATGACTGCACCAAACTCTCCTATTGTGATTTCTCAACCAGCTGAAGCCAATATTGATCCTGATGAAGGCTGGATCACTGTGGAGCCTAGGCAAAAGTCCACTAAACAGGTTCAACAACCCTACAAGGGGTATATAGTGAATCCTAATGAAAAAATGTCTGGTAAATCCCTCTGTCCTGCTCCTACTATTCCTACATGTTCAAATGTTACTAATACTCCACCCAGTTCTGGAATTGTTACTACTCATGTCAGCGCAGAGGTTGTTGCTCCTGCCTGTGCAGATATTGTTACTCCTATATGTTCTGATGCTTTAATAGGTGCTCCCATTCCGGGTGAAGGTATTCTGGCCTCTCGACCTTTTGTAATCCCTCTGTTGGGAAACTCAGTCAGGAACAATGGGAAACATAATAATAAGAGGACCAGTTTGGGTAGTAGAAGGGTCATCCCTTCTCCTGCCTCTATGATTATCTATAGTTGGAATGTCAGGTCTTAATAATCCTCTGAAATAGCATGAGGTGGTTGGCCTCATGAAGAAATGTCGTATGGATATTTGTGGTTTGCTTGAAACTAAATTGACCCTTTCAAAGGTAGTTAGCCTGCACAAATGGTGTCTTCGGGATTGGAAATATGTTTCCAACATGGACACAGCATCTATTGCTCATATAGTGGTCTTTTGGAATCCTTCCACAGTCTCGGTTGACCTGATTTCTTCCACTGCTCAAGCCCTGCATCTTTCTGTTCGCAATCTTATCTCCCAATACAGTTTTTAGGCCACCTTTGTGTATGGATTCAATTCTATCTCTGCTAGAAAGTCTTTATAGGAAGACTTAAGAGGATGGAACTCCCCATGCCCCTGGATGATTCTTGGTGATTTCAACTCCATTCTTTCTTCTACAGATAAGTATAATGGTGAGCCGGTCTCTTCCTATGAAACCTCTAATTTTTGTTAATGCTACTCAGACCTTGGCCTCCAGGATGTGAATTATACTGGTTGTCACTACAGTTGGTCCAATGGTACAGTATGGAGCAAATTGGATAGGGTATTGACAAATCCATATTGGTCTTCCCTTCAACAACTAACCCAAGTTTATTTTGATCCTCCTAGAGCTTTTACAGACCATTCCCCTGCAAAAGTTAGCCTGAATCATTCTGTTCAAGGTAGGAGGAACTTCAAATTCTTCAACATGTGGGCTTCCCATGATAAATTCCTTGAAGTAGTTTCTACTCATTGGTCCTCTGATTTATATGGCACTCCCATGTATCTTCTATGTCGCAGGCTGAAGTATCTCAAAAGACCTCTTAAGGAGCTTAACCAGTTACACTTCCAGCACATCTCTGAACGTGTTACTCGCCTTGAGACTGAATTGGCGGCTCACCAATTATCATTGAAACATGATAAAGACAATTACCATTTATTGGAGCAGGAAAAGCTTCTTAGATCAAAACTCTCACAATTGAAATTTGCGGAGAAACAATTTTTCAACTAAAAGATCAAATGCAATTTTCTCAAAGAAAGTGATAGAGGCTCCAAGTTCTTTCATGCACTGATGAATCATAACCATCACAGGAATTTTATTCTAGCCATTAGGATATGCCAAGGTCATCGAACCTCCTCCTTGGAAGAAATTGGAGACGTCTTTGTTCATTATTTTCAACAGCAACTTGGCTCATCCAATCCCACTACCCCGCTTGATAGTGAGGTTATTCAAAGTGGTCCATGTCTTTCCCTTGATTCTCATTCCTTTTTACTCTCCCCAGTCACTCTTGATGATATTCGCAAGGTAGTTTTCAGTATTGGGGATGACAAAGCTCCTAGTCCGGATGGATATTCCTCATGCTTTTTCAAACGTGCCTGGAATATAGATGGGGAAAATTTATGTGATGTTGTTCAAGATTTCTTCCTCTTTGGTCGACTCCTTTGATAGGTTAATCACTCCATCATTGCCTTAGTCCCTAAATCAGCCCATGTCACATCCCTATCTGAATTCAGACCCATTTCCTACTGCAATGTAATTTATAAGGTCATTGCAAAGATTCTGGCTGGTAGACTAGCTCATGCACTTACTGATATTATCAGCCCATTCGCAAAATGCTTTCTTGGGTGGACGCTTTATGAGTGATAACATCAATCTTGTCCAAGAGCTGCTCTGAACTTATGGCAGGAAACGTTCTTCTCCTAGCTGCCTGATGAAAGTGGACTTTAGGAAAGCATTTGACTCTGTTCAATGGAGTTTTCTTGAAACTCTTCTTCTACAGCTTAGGTTTCCAAATCAGTTTGTCTCCCTTCTCATGCAATGTGTCTCCACTGCTTCCTACTCTATTGCTGTAAATGGTGATATCCATGGATTGTTTCTAGGCCAAAGTGGTGCCCGACAGGGGGATCCTTTGTCCCCATATCTATTCATTTGTTGTATGGAATATTTTTCCAGGATGCTTAAACTAGCCTCGCAACATATAGGATTTCGGTTCCACCCTAAATGTCAGTCTCAAGGGCTTACACATCTTGCTTTCGCAGATGACATCCTCCTTCTTTCACGGGGTGATAATTCTTCTGTCAGGTGCCTTCTCCAGCAACTTCACCTCTTCGGTTAAACTTCAAGGCTGATTATAAATCCTTAAAAATCTTCTATATTTTTTGGTGAAGTCAGGGATGCTCACAGACAAGCCATACTTGCTGAATCAGGCTTCAGGGAAGGAATTTTCCCATTTACTTATCTAGGGGTTCCCTTGAGTCCCCACAAGTTACTAGCTAGTCAATTTACTCCTCTATTAAATGCCTTGGAGTTGATAGTTCAAGGCTGGATTGGTAAGCATCTCTCGTATGCTGGCCGCCTTGAGCTTTTTCGAACTGTGCTTTATGGCAAAGTTCACTTCTGGCTAAACATATTTCCCATGCCAGAAGTTGTTCTCCACAAAATCACCAGCATCTGCCGGAATTTTTTATGGACAGGTAGGAGGCATGGTTCTGCTCTAGTTGCATGGAAATTTCTCTGCCTACCTAAAAGGGAAGGAGGTCTTGGCCTTTTTGATCTTAGAGCTCGCAACAGAAGTTTTCTTGCTAAGCAACTTTGGAATCTTCATCTTAAAACAGATTCGGTTTGGATTCGTTGGGTGCATCACTATTATTTGTGCAATACTGAACTCTGGACTATTCAACTCAATCAGCAATCCTCCCCATTGTTGAAATCCATCCTTTTTATTCAGGATCTCATTTCCCAACATAGTGGCAGTGTAAGCGCAAGTGTTCAGCTGATGACCAGTTGGTCTTCAAGTCCAGGCCTCTTCCTAGCTCATGCCTATAAATTCTTTAGGCCAGTGGGCGCTCCTATTTCATGGCATCGGATGGTTTAGGAGAAATAGTCCTTGCCCAAGTACAACTTCATTTTATGGTTGGCTACTTTGGGAAAATTGCGCTCCTATCAATCACACTCGTGATCGATTAAAATTCATCCCTATTGACCTCACCTGTGTGTTCTGTAGGCGTGAGGAAGAATCCCACAGGCACCTATTCTTTCTCTGTGGATGGCCACACCAACTGTGGTCTAGGATCACAGCCTGGTTAGGGATATCTAGGGTTATGAACTCCTTGTCAAGTGCACTTCGCTCGTTTCACCCAAAGAAAAAGAACATGACTTATAGAATGAGAAGGGTGTCACTAGGAATAGTGGTTTACTTAATATGGGAGGAGCAGAATTGCAGAATTTTTGATGGAAATTCAAAAGATGTCAGTATAGTCTTTAGGAAATTCCAAGTCTTGTTCTACACCATCTTCCACTTTCATGAGAGGGATCACTCCTTACTATAATTTATCTAAGTAGAGCTTCTGTTTTCGTGGGTTGAAGTCTCTGGTTCTTGGCAAATTCCTTCAGCTCCGGTATTACATGTATGCATGCCCCATGCATACCTTGGTGGTTCTTTTTGTCTTTTGCTAGCGGGCCTGCGTGCTATAGGCCAGCTTTCTTTTGTATTTACATACTTGTCCTGTGTAAATGGTCATGTTGCTTGGTTTCATTTTGCTTGGTTATCCTTGGCACCTATAGTTTTTGGGTTCCTAACATTACCAAGGGTTTGGTATATTTGTATTATTCTCATGCGCTTCTAGGAGCCTGTTTCCATAAGCTTGTTCTGTACAGATGTTTCTCTCTTGCTGGTCATCCAGCTTGTTTATATTTTGATATATAAATTCTTACATTTAAAAAAAAAATTGTGATGATATTGTTGGGATAAATAAAAGTACCATGCATGCAATGGTATACCTCCATTAGTTAGGATGATGTTTGAACGAATATGAGTACCTTATGTGCATTGTTATGTATCGAATTAATTATGTTATTATTACGATGAATATAATACCTTACATTGATAAGCATCAAATTAGCCATAATAACCTTGGAATAGATGTTATATACCTCAGTATGGATTGGGTACACACAATGACTTGGAAATGGGGGGAGAAATGATAGATAATTGGTCACTATAATGTCGGTGGCTAAGGATATATTATAACGATCCTTGGCACTGCAACGAGGGTGACCAAGGTTATGTGAATGATGCTTAGTGGTCGTAGTGTCGATAACTAAGTTTGTGTGTGAATGATACTTAGCAACCATGGTTACAATGCATATGATAATAATAAAAAAGGAAAAAAAAAGAAAAGGGATCGGTACAAAGAGAAAATTCAGGTGACATTAATTAACTATTCGGGTTTGGATAACTAATGGTATCAATGAGGTTTCATATGTACCGACATTTCTGGTGACATTGATTAGCTATCCGAGTTTGGATAGCTAATGGTATCAATGAGGTTTCATTGGTACCAGCATTTCAGACGTTATTGATTAGCTATCCAGGGTTTAGATTGATAATGGTATCGATGAGGTTTCATCGGTGCTGACATTTCTTGAATTGATTAGTCAATCCCGAGCAATTGGGTGACTAATGATGTTAGTAAAGATTACTAACATCGGCATGGTTACTCCTAGTTTAGTGAAAAAGATAATTTGATTAACTATTTTGGGTCGAGAATAGTTAATGATATCAATGGGTCACATTGGTATTGACAACCATTTCTGGTGTGATTAAATACTCCAAGTAAGGAGGCAATGATGTTAAGGGTTCTTGACATCGGCAACTTTGATGGTAAACCAGATATGAATAAGATTATATTAACTATTCTAAGGAAGGAATAGTTAATGATACTAATCGGTTGTATTGACATTGGCACATGAATGCAATTGATTAGTATAGCCCAATATTAGAAGACTAATGATGCTAATGAGATTTATTAGTGTCGGTGATTACCTACTAGAAAATGAAAGGAAAAATATTGATTAGTTATTCCAAAAGAATAAGATATGTTAATGATACCAAAAGAGAAATATCTTGGTATAACATGAGAATTGATTTATAAGGAGATGGTGTTCGAAAATCGTTGAGTAGTGCCAACGATTATTTTGGGTCAATGTTGCTAGGTCGTTCTACTAAACATGACCTAATGATGTTGGGTCCTGCTACGCATCAGGACCAACGTTGCTGGGTTCTTCTACCAAGCATGACCCAATGATGCTGGGCTCAAATGGATACCTAACTGCTAGGTCATTTTGCCAAGCATGACCAAGTCATGTTGGGCCCTGCTACCGAGCAGTGTTGGGCCTAGATGGATACCCGACTATTGGGTCCTTTTACCAAGGTCTGAGTTTATTGGGCCTGGTGACACTACCAAAAGATTGATGTCTTATTCCAAGTGCAGGAGTGTTGAAGTAATAAAAAACTCAGCAAGACCGGGGTCGAACCACATGGAGGTGAATTATATAAAATTATAAACAACAAATGAAAAGGAGTTGAAGAGAACTTTTGAGATGTGATATTGGTGTGAGTATTAATCAAAGATAAAAGCAATTGTCAAGGTTAGAGGATCCACTAATAGTATTAGAAATAAGTATAGTATAAACTCTTTTTATTAACCAACTAGAAACCACGCACAAAGGAGATTCCAATTGAATGATTTATCCTTAATAGTTCATTATAAATTTTTAACATAATTATATTAATTATCTTATTTTAGTAACACCGTACTTTTAAATATTATAAGGAATTCATGATGTTAACTTATGTTAAAAACAAATCAAGTTCCTTTCATAGCACATGTGTAGGTTATACCATATGGTTGGCTATGAAAGTGTCAAGCATTTGTTGTACCAAGTGCTATACAACACAAATCTAGATTAACCATTTAACAAGCAAGGTATTAAAAATTAATAAGATAAAAATGATAAGACATGTTAATAGCTAACTTTCTTGGATATAAACATTGAAGTTCATATTGAGTTTATATTATACTTATCCTAACACCATTAGTGAAACCTTTCCACCTTGACATAATAAACTTAGCTAAACATAATGAAGAAGAGAAATATAAATAAACAAGATAATAACATAAATAAGATATAAGTTAACTAAGTATAGTAAAGGAAATGAAAAACATAAACATAAAATAAAAATAAAGATTACAAAATACAAAGAAAGTAAGTAATCTTGATCTGAACACCAAGAGGCCTAAATGCATGGCAAATGCCTCCTTTTATAGGCCAAAATTCAGAACTATTGATTTGATGGCTAATTGGAGTGGGTGGCCACCTCTTGACTTGATAACAATCTTTATCTTCTTGTCTGCAGAAAACATCATTGCTAACATCAGAATTTGAACAGATAGTCTTCATGAAAGTTATGGAAAATTGTCTTATTTTTCCAACAAAAATAGAATGAGGTCATTTGGACTTCTAGAACTCAAGATATTGGTTAAACACTTAACAAAATCTGGGCTGCAGGATAGATTCAGAATTCTCTTTTGATGCTAAGATTTGGACTTCCAATCAGCAGAATTGAGTCTTGTTTCTCATAAATGTTTTAGGCCTATGTCTTAGTTGTTTAACCATATAAACCAAACTGACATCCAAGATCTACAGCTCTAGATATGACACAATAACTTAATAGTGTTCCAATTTGAATTGAATCAGCATCTCTTTTCTAAGCTTAGCCTTTTCTTTGTCCTTTCACTTTCAATAGCTAATCACATAATCAAATCCTTTGAATTATGAATATGCTTGCATTTAAAATGAGCATTTACCATAAATTAAAGCTATCTTATATTATCAGACTTATTATTATAAAACATGTTATAGTTAAGGAGTTATTGATACTTCATGTGCAAAATGATGATGTAAATTCTTAATAAAAATACACTTTTAAGTACTAATCACACCCCCAACCAGCTTATTACTAGTTCCTAGTAATCAAAGCGTTAAAATAATTTGCAAGTTCCACAAAGCAAGGCATTCATCATTCAACTTCTATTAATCTATCTAAATAAACAAACTCTCATTAAATTTATATATTTGCTTCATACTGTTGAAACAAGATATTAATAAACCTTCTTTTTATGTGCTCAATGTATGAAAACATAGATGATAGGGCTTTCATTGGAAGAAAAAAAATATTTTATTTTAATGTTTTTCTATGGTTAACTTCCTTGGGTTAGGATTACTATTTTTTTTACTTTTTTTTTAATATATATACATATAACTTAAAACACAAGGCATCTTTAACCCATGTAACGAGGTTTTGGCTAATGACTCCCAGACTAGTTGGTCTTAGGGCATTAGGTGTTGAGACACCCCTACAAGCTTAGTAACTCGGGTTGTAGATACTGATATGTAGATAATGCAATATTTGATTCCCTTAAGCTTTTCTCCTTAACCCATAAAACAAGCACTTGGCCAATAGCTCTCAAGTCAGTTGGCTTTAGGGTATTAGGTGTTAAAACACCACTTCGAGCTTAATTGCTTAGGTTAGGGAGGCTACGAAACCAAACTTATCTACGTTTTTATTATCATAAATATTTTTTTCTTGAAAATTATATACTATCCCTTTCCCTTAGTTGTTACCTTTAACAAAAGAACATAAATAACTCCTTAGCTAGAGCATGTTTTATAATAACATATCTAATAATATAAGATACCTTTAATTTATTGTAAATATTCATCTTAAATGCAGGCCTATCACATAAATCAAGGGATTGATTGATGAGTTTAACTACTGAAATTGAGAAGACAAAGAGAGGGCTAAGCTTAGAAAATAGATGTTGGTTTAGTCCAAACTGGAACACCATTCGGTTATTAGATCATAACTAGAGCTGTAGAACTTGGATTTAGGCCTACTTTATATGGATGGAAAGCTAAGACATAGGCCTAAAACTTTCATGTGAGTGCAAGATTTAGAAAATCCATTTTCAAGTTCAAATTCTAGCAACAACGGAGAAGTCCAAATCTATCCTATAGCCCATACACTATTCAATGTGTTGTAACCCATTTTTGGGTCCCCATGAAAAATAAAATAAATAGCCAAAAGAGGTTAGAAAAATAACAGGAGGCAGAAGCGCTCATAAAACAGTAAGAAAATTGGTCAAGGAATTTAAAAATACAAGGATTGAATTTTTGACAGTATATTCTTGAAGGATGAAAGCCCTATTGAGAAGGAAAATTTGAATTTTGAGGAGAAAAGCCCAAATTTGGATGTTTATGGACTTAATTGGATTTTTATTTTAATTTATAAACGATTTGATTGCAAGAAAAATTAATTTTTAAGTCAATTTGGACTTTAATTAGAAGAAATTTAAGTTCTGGGGCCAAAATATATTTTTTAGGAATTTATTAGGTCAAATCAGGGGCTTAATTGCATAAATATTGAAGTTTAATGGCCAATTAGGGACTTAATTAAGAAAATCTGAAACCAGGGACCAAATTGGAAGAGGCGCGTAAATGGAGGGGCTGTAATTATTCGGTTCAGGGGCCTAATTGGAGAAATTGAAAGTTTATTAATCAATTGAGGGCTCAATTGCATAAATCAGAGGCCAAGGACCAAAGTGAAAAAGGCGGCCAACAAGAGGGGCGGGGACTGAATTTGGAGGGCTGATTTGAAGTTTGGCCCATTTAAATGAAACGGCGCGTTTTATCCAAAACGACGCCGTTTCATATATAGTAAAAAAAAAAAAAAAGACCAGAACGGTGTCGTTTTGAACGACACTGTTCATCTTCCTCCTTCCCCCCGAATAAACAGAAACAGAAGACGAAAACCTTTTTTTTCAAAACCTTCCCGCCTCTCTCTCCTCACCCCCACCACCACCGAACGAGTCAAATGGCCGACCAGTTGTTGCGTGATTGAAGGCACACCTGCTCTTTTTCTTTTTTCCTATAAATAGAGAGAGACCGAAGGAGAGAGAGAGACCCGAGGATAGAGGGAGAAGAGAAAGAACGAGCAAAAGAGAGTGGGAGAGCAGAAACAAACCGAAAACACAAAAACCAAAACCGTAGAAGGAAACGACTGAGGAAAAGAAGAACACCGAGAACTAAAGAAAACAGGGGAAAGGGGAAGTCTTTCGCCGCCGTCCACGAGCATAGCAACACCGCCCGGAGCAGCCGTCCACGAGCCATGCCACCGTAGCCCCGCCAGCAAACCACCGTCTCCGCCGCGCCGGGTACGCTCTCTCCCTTGCATTTTTTTTTCCCTGTAGGTTTCGTCTCCTGCATGCAGAATCATTCTGCATGCAGGGGACGGGGGGGGGAAATAATTCCCCCCGTTCTGTTTTCTCTTCTGGGCCTGACGGGTTCCGGCCCAGAAACATGTATATGGGCCAGAAGGATTCTGGCCCAACCCGGCGGTCTGGGCTGGGTCCGGCCCAAACCAAGTTTATACTTTTCTTGGGCCGAGATCGGCCCCTTCACTTATGGGCCGATCCCGGCCCAATGACTTGTGGGGCTGAGCCCGACCCAGTTAGTTGGGCCGGCCCAGCCCCTTTAATAATTAATATATAATTATATTATATTATTATATTATATTATGTGTTTATATATATATATATATATATTTTTAAAAAAATCTAAAAAATCTAAAAAAAAATGTTGTTGATTTCTTTTCATATATATATATATATATATTTTTAAGGGGGTTTGTATTTTTTTATATATATATACTGTAGAGGTATAAATTCAGTATTTAAAATATCCGATTTTCGTCGAGACACCCGAAATTTTCAAAGATAAATTTTCTTTTTTTTTGCTTTCAAAAATTTCTAAAATTCCTTAAAAATATTGTTGATTTTTTCCCGTACATCTTTTTAAAATGACTTAATATTAGTTTGTATTTTTATGCTGTGGAGATACAAATTCAGTATTAAAATACCTGATTTCGTCAAAAAAAATATATTGTTTAAAAAAATATATATATTTTCTTGCGTGTTGCATACGGCCAATACTCTAACATGTTTTGAATGTTCTTTTTATATAAAAAAAATATATTGGAAGCTTCGAAAGTGTGTTTTCGCATAGATTTCTTAAACACAAATTATTTTCTTGCATTTCTGGATTTTACAACATGTTTGTAAAACTCCAAAGGGTATTGGCCAATATTCCAAAAACTATAAAAATCTTATTTTTGGGGAGAAAATTTATTTATTATTCACCGCTAATGTTTGGATAAAGAAATCCTTAAAAGGATGAATATCCAAAATATTATTGGGAGTAATAAATCCGCACACATTCTTGAAAGAAGCCTTGATTATAATCGAGGACATTTCAAAATTTTAGTTTTTTTTATTCCACGATTTATGAGTCGCAAACTCTTGAAATACTAAGGGAAAAATGAGCTTTCAAAGCACATGGAATCTCCTTAGATTTCTATCCAAAATCAATTGACGAGCCTAGAAAATACCAACACCATAGCAATTGTAGAGCAAACCAAACACCAAGCAGCTTACCTTAGGTAGGGCGTACTAGGGGTGCTAATACCTTCCCTTTACGCAACCAGTCCCTTGCTTTAGAATCTCTAAAAGACTAGTTAGGGTTCCTAGTGACCAAAATACTAGGTGGCGACTTCAAAGAACCAAATCCGCAAAACAGAACAAAAAGAAAGTCGCCAGTCGAATGTCGCAAAACACAATATTTTTTTTTGTTATTTTTTTTTGGGGTGCGACAAAATGGCGACTCCACTGGGGACCCTTGGACTAAGCTTGATTTGTTTGTTTGTTTATGTTATGTGTTATTGGTTTTTGTTTTCTTATGATGCTTTGTTTAAAAGCTTTAGCATATATCTTTACATTCTATCATACATGGCATAGTCATGCATCACTTTATTATTATTATTATGTTTTGGAGGGCACACATATGTAACTTTAAGTTTAAGTGGGGGACTAGCAGCTTGCCTTATGACTTGAGTCAAGGTTTAAGTTTGTGTAAACCTCATCTCTTTGCTGAGTGTTTAGACTGATTGTGATTGGTACACGTACCATCCCACTATCTGCTAGACCTCCATATCGCCTTTACGAAGGTTGATCACTGGAACAGCAAGAGACCTTCTTTTAGAGACCCAATAGTAAACCTACCCTATGTCTCACGTAGAGAAACTAGAACCTATCCTTAGGGTGTATGTTCCAATATATCTTTTGCATCAAAACAAGTCTAAACCCCATGCATTTTTGAATTGCAGGACTTGTGAACGAAATGGCCATCATCACTAAATCTTCCATCTTAGAGTATGGAAAAAATTCTGAATTGTCACAATTGACTGAAGGAGACTGCCTTAGAAGCGATGCTAAGAAGATGTCACCAATCAAGAATCTGAATTGCATATTGAATGAGGTGAACAAATTAACGACTCATTTTCAGAATGTGGATGAAGATGCATTTTTTAGGAAATACGGACGTTTGATGGAAATTGCAAAGGTAAAAGTTTTAAGCCCAGCTGTGCGAGCTTTAGTTCATTTTTTGGATCCAGACTACCGATGTTTTTCCTTTGGAAGCATAGACTTGTGCCCCACAGTTGAGGAATATGGATTGTTGACCGAGTTTCCCAACGACCTGTATCAGATTTATTCTCCTTTAAGATCCGACAAGATCATCCCTGAACTGTCAAAGCTGCTCAGAATCTCCAGCTTGGAAAAGTTTCTGGAAAAGAATGGTACCGGTTTGAAATGGAGGATGCTAGAATTGGAAAAGAAGTCAGGAGTAGAAAAAGAGAGATTGATTGCCCTAGGTATATTTGGCCTTGTGTTGTTCCCAAGTCAGATTGGTTTAGTGAGTTTGGAGGCCGCTGCTACTTACGTGGAGTATGAGAATACACGAATCAATCCAGTGGCTGCTATTTTAGCCGAAACAATTTTGACACTTAACCATTGTAGGAGGGCCGGAAAAGGAGCAATGAGATGTTGCACGCAACTGTTGTATATTTGGATGGTTAGTCATATCGAGACAAAGAAACCTGTCTTCAATAATTTTTGGTGGTTCACCCAAAAACCTCTCAAGATAGTAGAAGAAGAAGAATGGGGAGATCTAGACAACCAGGGTTGGGTTGATAAATTAGAAGGTTTACCTAATAGCGAGTTTAAGTGGAGGGCCCCATGGGTAACGACAGTGAAGGTCCTAATGAGTTGTGGACAAAGGCGTTGGGTACCATTGGTGGGGATTACGGGTTATGTGAGTTATGCTCCTGCCTTAGTGGTAAGACAACTTGGGGGCATGCAGTTCGTTCCCAGGACTATGGGAATCGCTCAATTCTCTGGTTTGTTCAAAGATCCCATGGCAGAAGAGGTTTTGGAGATCATCAAACAAGATTGGAAGCATCTAGTGTTGCTGGAGATAGAAGGGTTGAGAGATCCAAGTGTGAGCGAAGGATATGTAAAATGGAGAGACTCAGCTACTTCAGCCACACCTTGCGTAGAAGCTAAATCTCCTCAAGCTATAGCGGAGCCTATTAAGAGAAAAAGGGTGAACATTGAAGATGATTCAGCTGCTTCAGCCATGCCTTGTGTAGAAGTCAAATCTTCTCCAACTGTAGAGGAGCCTATCAAGAGAAAGAGGGTTAGTAATGAAGAAGACTTGAGAAGGAAAGTGGAGAAACTACGAATAGAATTGAGCAAGAGCAGAAAAGACAAAGCAATGTTGGAAGAAATGATGCTAGAACAGGATAAAATGAGAACATTTCTAGATGAGCAAATACAATCTAGAGATGCAAAAATAACAAAGCTGGAGTTAAAGTTGGTTGAGGAGAAGATTGCTAGGGAAGGAAGTGAGAAGGAGCTTAAAGGGTTGAGTTTGGATTGGATGCAAAGTTGCTCTGAACTTGAAGCAATGGAGATGGACTTTAGCGATTGCCAAGAAAGTGCAGAATATTACCAAGAAAAATTTGCGCAAGTGCAATTCGAGCTGATGGATAGGATTAGGAAGTATGAGGATTTGAATAAGAAATATATGGAGTTGGAAAGCGAAAGGGGAGGATTCGAGGATATTAAAGCAGAGTTAGCAGTCAAGAAGAATGAGATAAAGGTTATGAGGATAAAGCTTGACAAAGAACGTGAAAAGTCGAGGTATTTAGACGAGAAGCTAATAGCAATGGAAAAGCACAAAGATCAAATCGACGCCAACAACACTGCTTTGAACAGAACCAACATGTTGCTCATAGAAAAAATGACCAAAACAGATGAGCAAATGGACGAAGCTGCTGCACATGCTCGAATTGTTAGAATCAATGCGCGGAATGTGGGAGGAGACATCATTCGCTATCGCCGAAGCCTAGCTGAAACTGATGCCTTTCTAGGGAAGATTGAGAACCGCAACTTTGCTTTCTTACCTTTGGCTAAAGAGTTTAGGGAGGAAAGGGATTAGCATGTTGTATTTGTTTTATTTCTAAATGTATTTTTATCCAAGCGTTAATGAAAAGGGCGTTGACCCATCTTCTTATGCAAAAATCTGTCTCTTGGTGAACATGATTCAAGCAAACGACTCGAAAGGCAGAACTCCTATCAAAGCAATGTGACAAGAGAATGCTTATAATGTGATGGCTGTTATTCGTTCACAATAAATACATTTTTATTGGCTGCATCCATACCCAATAAAACATGCATTTTTCAATCATGCATCCATCACAATCATACATTTTTCTCATACATCTATGCATGCATCTGCAGATTAAGAAACATAGGTCCCCCTCCTAGAATCCACAACACTCGACAAAGAGCAAGAATGGAAAACGAAGGAAGGTCACAACCAGAAGCTCAGTACCAAAGAGAACTTGAAGGAGTTCGGAATGATGTGGCGCACTTAACCAGTATGTTAGAGAAAATATTAAGAGCCAGAGATGGAGAGGGAACATCTACTCAACCTAATGAAGCACCAGCAGCAGCTCAAATTCCTGTCGCACCTATAAACATAGGGGCAAATACACCAACTAAGTAGAGTCCTGCTTGGCCCATCCAAATCCCTATTACAATGGATTTAACAAACGAAGATCCACATGACTTTAAATTCTCTAATCATGAAGGAGATGATAAGTGGACTGCACTAGAAGAGAGGCTAAGGGCAATTGAAGGAAATGATTTGTTTGACCCAATTAGGGCCGCTGAAGTATGTTTAGTGCCTAACATTGTTATTCCAAAGAAGTTCAGGGTGCCAGAGTTTGTTAAGTATACTTGGATGGAATGCCCGAAGACCCATCTCCGCTCATACTATAACAAAATGGCAGAGGTTATCCACGACGACAAAATGTTAATTTACTTCTTCCAGGATAGCCTGACCGGATCGGCCCTCAGTTGGTATATGAGGTTAGACAACATTAGGATCAAAAAGTGGACGGACTTGGCAGATGCTTTCTTAAAGCAATACAAGTTTAATCTAGAGATTGCTCCTGATAGGACCAATCTGATTAGCATGGAGAAAGGAACTCAAGAGTCCGTGAGGGCTTATGCTCAAAGGTGGCGTGACCAAGCTATCAATGTGCAACCTCCGCTAATAGAGACAGAAATGGTGACTTTGTTTGCCAATACTTTTAGGGCTCCATACTATGAGCACCTTATGGGTAGTTCAGCACAACATTTCTATGATGTCGTGCGGATCGCTGAGAGGATTGAACAAGGGATCCGAAGTGGGAGAATTGCAGAACCTCTAGAGAAGAGGGGTTTCATTGGAAAGAAGAAAGAAATTGAGGTGAACAACCTAGAAAGGAGAAGCAAAAACTATCAAATACCTACCCCCCGAGTCACTAGTATTAACTTTTCCAAACCCCCCACTCCAAACCATCCCAATCAAATAAAATTCCCAGCAAATAACCACAACAATTACCAAAGAAAGGATAAGCAACCCTCAGAAGAACAACTACCTCCTTTACCAATAACCTTAAAAGAATTGTATGCCAAGCTGTTGAGTATTGGGCAGATAGCTCCCCTACCCATACCACCTATGCAACCACCTTTCCCTGCCTGGTACAACCCCGAGGTGACTTGTGAATACCATGTTGGTCACGCAGGCCATAGCATTGAGTCTTGCTTTGCTTTTAAAAGAAAGGTGTTGCAACTGATCAAAGTGGGATGGGTCACTTTTGAGGATTCGCCTAATCAGAATTCAAACCCTTTACCTAAACATGTTGATGGTAGGGGATGAGTGAATACCATGGAGATTGGTAGCAAAAAGAGGGTGTTGAAAGTGACCATGGCCAAGCTATACTTGATGTTGGTGCAGTTTGGACATTTGGAAGAAACGACTGAGTACTGCACAGGGGAAAGTAACTTTTGCCCTTTCCATAAAAAGGAAGGGCATCACATTGATGAATGCATTGAATTTCATCAAAAAGTTGCAAGAATGCTAACTCTAGGAGAGTTAAGGATTGAGGCCGCAAGTGACAATGAAGAGGTAGAGATGATAGAGAATCAAGAGAAATATAGAATCCAATCAACAACTAATGGTAGCTCAAAATTGGTATTAACTAGGCCCTCATATGCAAGCAAAGTAGACTATGGAGTGATGCCTGGAGATTATGGTTATACCTCGAATATTGAAGCTCCTTTGCCGCTGTTCCAAACGGAGATAAGTGGGCTAACTCGGAGTGGTCGTTGTTTCACACCTGAAGAACTAGAAAGACAAAGAAAAGCTAAAGGCAAGGAGGTGTTGGACCTCGATAAAGAGTTTGAGGTGAATAAACCTGTGACTGAGGAAGAAACAAATGAGTTCCTGAAATTGATGAAGCATAGTGAGTACAGTATAGTTGATCAGTTGAAGAAGACCCCTGCTAAGATCTCCATCATGTCATTAATACTCAGCTCCGAGCCACATCGTAATGCTTTGCAAAAAGTACTGAATGAGGCTTATGTGCCACAAGATATTGAGCAAAAGACTATGGAACATCTAGTAGGGAGGATTCATGCTGCCAATTACTTGTATTTCATGAAAGATGAACTTGACGCTGAAGGAACTGGACATAACAAACCCTTGTATATCACGGTCCGATGCAAGGATTGCCTCGTCGGCAAGGTTCTCATTGATAACGGCTCGGCCCTGAATGTGTTACCAAGGCATATGCTAGATGAAATGCCGATAGATCCCTCACATATGCAACCAAGTGTGATAACGGCGAGAGCGTATGATGACTCATCAAGGCCAGTTAAAGGGTCAATTGAGGTCGAACTAGCTGTGGGTCCACAAGTCTTTCTAGTAACCCTTCAAGTGATGGATATCCACCCTTCCTATAACATGCTGTTAGGAAGGCCATGGATACATTCTGCGGGAGCTGTCACCTCTTCACTACATCAATGTTTAAAGTACATTGCCAACGGTGTCCTGGTTACTGTTAAGGCTGAGGAGACTATATCAATGGTAAGAAATGTGGGGGTTCCATTCATTGAAGCAGAAGATTGTAAGGACGGAAACCTTCATGCATTTGAAATTGTGAATACCGAGTGGGTGCCCGAGAACACTGTGTTGAGGAAGCCAGAAATCTCTGAAGCCACTAAAATGGCCGCTAAAATCTTTTTGAAAAACAAGATTCCTTTCCCATACGATATGGAACAAGGAAGGCTTGAATGGATGGGTATAGCTAAATTGAAAGCTGCAAAACAGAGGTTTGGGCTTGGATATAAGCCCAAGAAAGAGGATTACAAATGAGCTGCTGGTGCAAGAAGGGAGAAAAGAATGGCTAGGATTGAAGGAAGGAAGCCTGTAGAAGAAAACTTAGCCATCCCTCCAATCAGGATTTCATTTCCAAAGGCCGCATATGTGATACAACCTGATGGGGGACATGGAGACCTCTTTCAGAAGCTTTCTTCAATGAACATAAACACTTTGGAGGAAAATCAAGTCAAGGACATTGCTGAGAAATTTGAATCCGAAAGGAGGATTGAAGAGCTGCCACAATTAACCATCCACACTTTGGAAGAAGTCACCGTCAAGACTTTTGTTCGGAAGCTAGCCGAAGGGGAGAAGTTCCAGAATTGGGAGACCCAAGAAGCTCCATTGGTTTTTAAAATGTAATCAACAATGATTGTTGGATTATATTTTTATCTATGTTGTTTGCCTTTTTTTCTGTTTTGTTTTTATTCATTGACAATCAAGGCTCAAGATGTCAATTGGATTTTATTTTGTTGTGAGCCAATCTTTTAATTTTAATGAGATCATGCATTTTCAAAATTCATCTTGATGTCTTACTATGCATTTACACATCACTTTCCGCTTTCAGGAACCCTGAAAGTGGATCCTCCACAACAACATCTGCACTTTACATTGAGAATGAATGGCCAAAATTTAAAGAATACATAGTAGCTGTAGAAGATGAGGAATGGGAAGGAGGAAAACATATGGGAATTCATAAAATTAATAGAGCAACACGAACATGCTTGGAGGCCCGCTAAAGAGGAACTTGAAACCATAAATGTAGGCATTGAAGAAATCAAGCGAGAGCTGAAGATAGGGACTTTGATCACCCCTGAAGCAAAGGAAGAGTTGATTGCACTGCTCAAAGATTATGTGGACGTCTTTGCCTGGTCCTACGAGGATATGCCTGGTTTGGATACGGACATTGTAGTACATAGAATACCACTGATGGAAGGATGCAAGCCGATTAAGCAGAAGTTAAGGAGAACTCATCCGGAGGTCTTAATCAAAGTAAAGGCGGAAATTGAAAAACAATGGGACGCTGGTTTTTTAGAAGTAGTGAAGTATCCACAATGGGTGTCAAACATAGTGGTGGAACCCAAAAAGGAAGGTAAAATTAGAGTTTGCGTGGACTTTAGGGACTTAAACCGGGCTAGCCCTAAAGATAATTTCCCTTTACCACACATAGATATGTTAGTTGATAATGCAACACGCAGCTCCACATATTCCTTCATGGATGGGTTTTCAGGCTACAATCAGATAAGAATGGCGCCAGAGGATAGGGAGAAGACAACCTTTGTAACACCATGGGGAACCTTTTGCTACAAAGTCATGCCATTTGGTTTAAAGAATCTGGGGCCACTTACCGAAGGGCTATGGTGACTTTGTTTCACGACATGATGCACAAAGAGATTGAAGTATACGTGGATGACATGGTTGCTAAATCTAAAGAGGGAGAGAATCATGTCCAAATATTGAAGAAATTATTTGAAAGATTAAGGAAATATAAGTTGAGGCTTAACCCAGCAAAGTGTTCATTCGGGGTGAAATCCGGTAAGCTGTTGGGGTTTGTGGTGAGTGACAAAGGGATAGAAGTGGATCCTGAAAAAGTAAAAGCTATTCAATTTATGCCACCCCCCAAGACTAAGAAGGAGGTGAGAGGTTTCTTAGGAAGGTTGAATTACATCGCTCGGTTTATATCCCATTTAACCGCGACTTGTGACCCGATCTTTCGTTTGTTGAGGAAGAAGAACCCTGGAATATGGAATGAAGAGTGTGATAAAGCTTTTGAGAAAATCAAGCAGTACTTGCTAAATCCACCTCTGCTTGTTCCTCCAGTACCAGAAAGGCCATTGATATTATACCTAACAGTAACCGAAACCGCAATGGGATGTGTGCTTGGGCAACATGATGAAACCGGAAGGAAGGAAAGGGCCATTTATTACCTAAGCAAGAAGTTCACGGAATATGAGTCTAGGTATAGTGTGATTGAGAAGCTGTGTTGCGCGCTAGCATGGGCTACAAAGAGATTACGTCAGTATATGTTGTATCACACTACATGGTTAATTTCCAAGTTAGACCCATTAAGGTACATTTGTGAAAAGCCTTATCTATTTAGCCGAATTGCAAGATGGCAAGTTCTTTTGGCTGAGTATGACATAGTATATATGACAAGGAAAGCCGTGAAAGGGAGTGTTATTGCCGATCACCTGGCTGACCATGCTATGGAAGATTATGAGCCATTAAACTTTGACTTTTCCGATGAAGATGTGTTTGCAATCGAGGAAGAGAAATCAAATTGGTGGGTTATGTACTTTGATGGTGCTGTAAATGTATGTGGTAACGGAGCAGGTGCAATAATAATCTCTCCTGATAAGAAGCAGTATCCGGTTTCAGTTAAGCTACAGTTCGGGTGCACCAACAACACGGCTGAGTATGAAGCTTGCATTCTTGGTTTAGAGGCTGCATTAGAGATGAACATCAAAAAGATAGATGTATATGGAGACTCAATGCTGATCATTTGCCAAGTAAAAGGAGAATGGCAAACCAAAGAAGAGAAGTTAAGGCCTTACCAAGAATACCTGGCTAAGCTGGTTAAAGAATTTGAGGAAATAGAGTTCACCCATCTGGGAAGGGAAGGGAACCAGTTTGCAGATTCTTTGGCCACACTAGCCTCTATGGTCAAGATAGACTTTGGGCACAAGGTACAGCCAGTACACATCAATATCAGAAATAACCCCGCTCATTGCTGCTCAGTCGAAAGAGAAGTGGATGGAAACCCGTGGTACTATGATATCAAGAATTTCATCCAAAACCAGGCATATCCCATGGGGGCATCCAAAATCGACAAGAAGACCTTGAGAAGGTTGGCAATGGATTTTTATCTTGATGGGGAGATTTTGTATAAGAAATCATCTGATGGGACTTTGTTGAGATGTTTGGATGAATTTGAGGCAAAAAGCACGGTACGGGAAGTCCATAAGGGGATTTTCTCAACTCATGCTAGTGGACATGTGATGGCCAGGAAGATACAAAGAGCCGGGTACTTCTGGATGACATTAGAGAAGGATTGTATCGATTATATCCTGAAGTGTCATAAGTGCCAAGTATACAGTGACAAAATCAATGCTCCTCCGGCTCCTCTGTTTAATTTAACATCTCCATGGCCCTTCGCGATGTGGGGAATTGATGTGATTGGACCGGTAAACCCAAAAGCCAGCAATGGTCATAGGTTTATTCTCGTGGCTATCAACTACTTCACAAAATGGGTAGAAGCTGGGTCATTTGCTCATGTGACGCAAAAAGTGGTCAAGAAGTTTATTGAGAGAGATTTGATATGTCGGTATGGTCCACCAGAAAAGATTATAATTGATAACGCCCAGAATTTCAACGGCAAGATGATAATAGAGCTCTGCACTAAATGGAAAATCAAGCATTCCAATTCTTCGCCATATAGACCAAAGATGAATGGTGCGGTAGAAGCTGCTAACAAGAATGTCAAAAAGATTATTCAGAAGATGGTAGTCACCTATAAGGATTGGCATGAGATGTTGCCATTTGCCCTTCATGCATATCGCACCGCAGTTCGAACCTCAACAGGAGCCACCCCGTACATGTTGGTATATGGAATGGAGGCGGTGATGCCTTTAGAAGTGGAAATCCCATCATTGAGAGTGTTGTTAGACTCTGGGCTGGAAGAGTTAGAATGGGCAAAGGTTAGATATGAACAATTGAATCTGATCAGTGAAAAGAGGATAGCCGCGATCTGTCATCATCAACTCTACCAAAGAAGGATGGCTAAATCATATGACAAGAAGGTTCGACCTCGAGGATTCCACGAAGGAGATCTTGTACTAAAGAAAATATTACCTTTACCTGGAGAAGATCAGAGTAAATGTGTAACGACCCGGCTTTCCAAGTCCAAAACACAGTAAATTTTTTTTTTTTTTTTTATGCATTCAATCCACATGGTGCCGGCAATCAATAAATCTAAATTCTCACATCATCAAAATACAATCCATACAATCAACATTTCATTTCAAAGTGAATCTTACACAAACACGTAATATTAAGGTTGCTTGATTTGAAGTTCATATTAAAAATATATACATAGACATGAGTTTACAGACTTATCCTACTAATAGTCATCACAATTTTAAACAAAAAGGATCTAATAAAAGTTATACATTCAGTACATTGATCCATACAAAATACATTGTGATTTAAGATACATCTACATAATTCCTTGCAAAGTAGGTTCCCGTGTATCGGGTTTCCTAGACATCTCGTTGGTGTGAAGTCCCTGCAGTAGTACAAACATTTAAGAGAATGCAATACTTAATAATAATAAGAATGGTAACTAACGGTTTGACAATTAAATAAAACATTAACAATTATAATGTCTTCATGTATTTTCTATAACAACTAGTAGTACATATAGATACACAAGTTTTCGGATGCCATTCGCCAAAACTAGTCATTCATTTGTGTCGGCCATCCATCCGGATTCCATGGCGAAAGCTGCGTCGCTGCCGATCCAAAATCGGCAGCAGAAACTGCATTGCTGCCGATCCAGGAATCGGCAGCGAAAACTGTGTTGCTGCCGATCCAGAATCGGCAGCGGAATCTGCGTCGCTGCCGATTTCTGTATCGGCAGCGGAAATCTGCGTCGCTGCCGATCCAGAATCGGCAGCGGAAATCTGTGTCGCTGCCGATCTAGAATCGGCAGCGGAATCTGCGTCGCTGCCGATTTCTGTATCGGCAGCAGAATACCGTGTCGCTGCCGATCCAAAATCGGCAGCGGAACTGCGTCGCTGCCGATTTCTGCATCGGCAGCGAAGTCACTCTTTTTTTTTTTCTCGGCCATCCATCCGTTTGGATGCCATTAACCGAAGCTAATCAGTCCTTCATCCCGGCCATCCATTCGGACGCCATTAGCCAAAGCTAATCATTCTTTGTCCCGGCCATCCGTTTGGATGCCATTAGCCGAAACTAATCACTCCTTTGTCCCGGCCATCCATTCGGATGCCATTAGCCGAAGCTAATCAATTCTTTGTCCCGGCCATCCATTCGGACGCCATTAGCCGAAGCTAATCATTCTTTGTCCCGGCCATCCGTTCGGATGCCATTAGCCGAAGCTAATCACTCTTTTGTCTCGGCCATCCATTCGGATGCCATTAGCCGAAGCTAATCAATCTTTAATCAACATTTAAGCGTTCAACAATCTAATATCGGTTCTAACAATATGATAGTACTCAAGTTAAAATATTTCAAGATTCAACGTAAGAAAAGAAAGGTGCAAGTCACCTACCTGCTCCACCTGTGGGTCGTTCCTGTCTTGATGATGGTCCACTCCCGACCGCACCACCTAAGACATCAATGGTCACAAATTAGCACAGTTGTATTTATTTTATTTTTGAATCATATTCGTCATCACACTTATTCCAAGAGTTCATATGTTCACATTCAAGTGTTCCATATTTTACACCATCATAACATGAAATTGTTACTAGCATTTAAGTCATTCCTGCCTAGGAGGCTTATTGTAGGAATTCGGCAGCGAGAACTGGTTCGCTGCGGGCTGCCAGTTCGGCAGCGACAACTGTTTCGCTGCCGGCAGCCAGTTCGGCAGCGAAAACTGCATCGCTGTTGGTGCCACAATTTCGCTGCACAACGCACAACTCGGCAGCGAATATCAATTCGCTGCAGGAGGTTCAGTTGCGGCAGCGAAACAGAATTTCGCTGCGCAACACACAAATCGGAACCATCAATTTCAGCACATAGTTCTTCAACAAAATTCCAGCAATAACATCACAGCAGAACACATTAAATTCCAGCAACAACATCACAGCAGAACACATTAAATTCCAGCACTAACATCACAGCAGAATACATTAATTGCAGCAACAATCATCACAGCAGAACACAATAATTCCAGCACTAACATCACAGTAGAACACATTAAATTGCAGCAACAATCATCACAGCAGAAACACATTAATTGCAGCAACAATCATCACAGTATAACACATTAATTCCAGCAGAACACACACACATGCATGCTGGCCTACCCCATAGTTAAAGCCAGCCCTCTACCATGATTTGTTAGATGTTCTGAAATTGACTTTATTTCACTTCTGTTTGCTAGTTCTCCTAGTTAATTTCAGTTTCCTTCATAGCTGACTTAGGTCTTAGATCAATTTTTCTTAGGGTTTTTCTTCTTCATTTTCGTTTCTGATTTTAAGGGGAAGAGGAAGGGAGTTTCATGACCCATACCTCTGAATTTAACTAAGTTTGAGGAAGGTTTAACACTATTCTTTTCTCTTCAGCTGCTGGTTCTCCTCCTTCTTCTTCCTCTCACGTTTTCCAGCTCTCTTTTTCCTCTCTATGCAGCTGCCCACTCCTCTCTCAAGGTCTCATCTCTCCCTCACAAGCTCACAAGACACTCTCTAATGGTGTGATTCACGTTTCTATTGTGAAAGGGGAAGGGAAGAATGACATGCAACTGCTGGTTTGGGAAGAAGATGGGTCATTCTCTCTTCCCTCTTTGTATTTATACTACCCATCAAATGAATTGGGTTGTTTGGGGGTTGGTTTAGGTGTGTCCTTATCCTTGTTTGGTTTATCTAAAACCAGTTTTACCCCTCCCTCCCAGCTATGCGTCACTGTTGATTGAGAAATCGGCAGCGAAAACTGCATCGCTGCCGATTTCTGCCTCGGCAGCGAAAACTGCGTCGCTGCCGATTTCTGCATCGGCAGCGAAAACTGCATTCATCACCATCTCTCTCTCTCTCTTTCTCTTTAAATATATATATATTTTCGTTTGGGTGTTTACAAAATGGGCACCTAACTATGAGAGGCCTTACGTGGTGAAGAAAGCATTCTCAGGAGGAGCTTTGTTACTGTCTAGAATGGATGGAGAAGATCTAGTTAGGCCTGTGAATTCCGACTCTGTAAAGAAATACTACGCTTGATGTATTTCGTAATTTCCTAGTCAATAAAAATAAATTTCGTCCATTAAATCTCTTTGTAAAGAGTCCTTTTATATATATATATATATATATATATATATAACATATGATCTCATAGCATTTGAAATCTTTTGCTTAAAAGAACTTTTTTATGGCATGACTAAGAAAATGACTCCATCAATTGGAGAACCAAATCAAATCTACTTGACATATAGTTGCACATCACACTAGGGGGCAAAAGGTGCACGAAGTGCGCATAAGGGTCCATAGTAAACCCAAGCCCAAAAGGGGTATCATAATAAAACCTTCTAAAAAAGCATCTTTTATAAGATTTGCTAATTGCATTAAAAGTTTCAGTTTTCATGAACAAAACCAATTTTTTTCCCTTGGCACAAAACTCAATGGAGCAAGAAAGGGCCCCATAAGGAACCAGAGATCTCTTCACTAAAAGGTTATGAAGGATATTTCGGTTCATGAGAAAAGCTTGAAACAAGAGCGAAGAGGTTTACGACGAAAGGGGGACCTATGTTTCCAAGATAGGTAACAAAAACATACATGCATATTAACCATAATACATTGCTTTCAACATTTGTCAGATCGGGGTTTCATCACCACTTCTCGGGTAGTGCGTTTTCTAAACCCTACCTCATTTCGAGTGCGCCTTTGAGCCCTCACCAACATTTTTCTGGGTAGGTCACCCATCACAATGAGACCATATTTTTTTCTGGGTAGGTCACCCATAAGAATGAGACCATTCTCCATTTTTTTTTTTACCTGGGTAGGTCACCCATAAGAATGAGGCCATTCCTTCCCCTGGGTAGGTCACCCAAAGAATGAGACCACTCTTCCTTTTTCCTTGGGCAGGTCACCCATCACAATGAGACCATATTTTTTCTGGGTAGGTCAGCCATAAGAATGAGACCGTTCTCCATCTTTTTTTACCTGGGTAGGTCACCCATAAGAATGAGGCCATTCCTCCCCTTGGGTAGGTCACCCAAAGAATGAGACCGCTCTTTCCCTTTTCCACTCGGGCAGGTCACCCATCATAATGAGACCACACACACATTTTTTTGTATTGGTTATGGGTAAAGGAATCGCCAAATGGGATTCCAGGTTAAAGGAGATCACCAGATGGTATCTCGGATGGATTTCCATGTTGATCAAACTAAAGTAAGAATTCAGAGGATCGCTGGATAAGGATCTCGAGATGACTAAGTTTTGATCATAGTTTTTGGGCTAAGGAGGATTGTTGTAAAAGACAAAGTTTTAGATCAATAAAGCTTCGACCATATCAGTTTCGGGAATTCCGTTTTGGGTTTATCTTTATAACACTTACTGCGCAAAACCCATGCTCCGTAAGTATTATAAAGACGGGGCATCTGTTGTAACCCATTTTTGGGTCCCCATGAAAAATAAAATAAATAGCCAAAAGAGGTTAGAAAAATAACAGGAGGCAGAAGCGCTCATAAAACAGTCAGAAAATTGGTCAAGGAATTTAAAAATACAAGGATTGAATTTTTGACAGTATATTCTTGAAGGATGAAAGCCCTATTGAGAAGGAAAATTTGAATTTTGAGGAGAAAAGCCCAAATTTGGATGTTTATTGACTTAATTGGATTTTTATTTTAATTTATAAAGGATTTGATTGCAAGAAAAATTAATTTTTAAGTCAATTTGGGCTTTAATTAGAAGAAATTTAAGTTTTGGGGCCAAAATATATTTTTTAGGAATTTATTAGGTCAAATTAGGGGCTTAATTGCATAAATATTGAAGTTTAATGGCCAATTAGGGACTTAATTAAGAAAATCTGAAACCAGGGACCAAATTGGAAGAGGCGCTTAAATGGAGGGGCTGCAATTATTTGGTTCAGGGGCCTAATTGGAGAAATTGAAAGTTTATTAATCAATTGAGGGCTCAATTGCATAAATCAGAGGGCAAGGACCAAAGTGAAAAAGGCGGCCAACAAGAGGGGCGGGGACCGAATTTGGAGGGTTGATTTGAAGTTTGGCCCATTTAAATGAAACGGCGCGTTTTATCCAAAACGACGCCATTTCATATATAGTAAAAAAAAAGAAAAAAAAGAAGACCAGAACGGTGTCGTTTTGAACGACACTGTTCATCTTCCTCCTTCCCCCCGAATAAACAGAAAACAGAAGACGAAAACCTTTTTTTTCAAAACCTTCCCGCCTCTCTCTCCTCGCCCCCACCACCACCGAACGAGTCAAATGGCCGACCAGTCGTTGCGTGATTGAAGGTGCACTAGCAAAAGGCACACCTGCTCTCTTTTTTTCCCTATAAATAGAGAGAGACCAAAGGAGAGAGAGAGACCCGAGGATAGAGGGAGAAGAGAAAGAACGAGCGAAAGAGAGTGGGAGAGCAGAAACAAACCGAAAACACAAAAACCGAAACCGTAGAAGGAAACGACTGAGGAAGAGAAGAACACCGAGAACGAAAGAAAACAGGGGAAAGGGGAAGTCTTTCGCCGCCGTCCACGAGCACAGCAACACTGCCCGGAGCAGCCGTCCACGAGCCACGCCACCGCAGCCCCGCCAGCAAACCACCATCTCCGCCGCGCCAGGTACGCTCTCTCCCCTGCATTTTTTTTTCCCTGTAGGTTTCGTCTCCTGCATGTAGAATCGTTCTGCATGCAAGGGACGGGGGGGGAAATAATTCCCCCCGTTCTGTTTTCTCTTCTGGGCCAGACGGGTTCTGGCCCAGAAACATGTATATGGGCCAGAAGGATTCTGGCCCAACCCGACGGTCTGGGCCGGGTCCGGTCCAGACCAAGTTTATACTTTTCTTGGGCCCATTCACTTTTCTTGGGCTGAGATCGGCCCAGTCACTTCGCTTGGGCCGAGATCGGCCCAGTCACTTTTGGGCCGATCCCGGCCCAATGACTTGTGGGGCTGAGCCCGACCTAGTTAGTTGGGCCGGCCCAGCCCCTTTAATAATTAATATATAATTATATTATATTATATTATTATATTATATTATGTGTGTATATATATATATATATTTTTTAAAAAAACAAAATCTAAAAAATCTAAAAAAAAAAATGTTGTTTTCTTTTCATATATATATATATATATATTTTTAAGGGGTTTTGTATTTGTTTTTATATATATACTGTAGAGGTATAAATTCAGTATTTAAAATATCCGATTTTCGTCTAGACACCCGAAATTTTCAAAGATAAATTTTTTTTTTTTGCTTTCAAAAATATCTAAAATTCCTTAAAAATATTGTTGATTTTTTCCCGTACATCTTTTTAAAATGACTTAATATTAGTTTGTATTTTTATGCTGTGGAGATACAAATTCAGTATTAAAATACCCGCTTTCGTCAAAAAAAATATATTGTTTTAAAAAAATATATATATTTTCTTGCGTGTTGCATACGGCCAATACTCTAACATGTTTTGAATGTTCTTTTTATATAAAAACAATATATTGGAAGCTTCGAAAGTGTGTTTTCGCATAGATTTCTTAAACACAAATTATTTTCTTGCATTTCTGGATTTTACAACATGTTTGTAAAACTCCAAAGGGTATTGGCCAATATTCCAAAAACTATAAAAATCTTATTTTTGGGGAGAAAATTTATTTATTATTCACCGCTAATGTTTGGATAAAGAAATCCTTAAAAGGATGAATATCCAAAATATTATTGGGAGTAATAAATCCGCACACATTCTTGAAAGAAGCCTTGATTATAATCGAGGACATTTCAAAATTTTAATTTTTTTTATTCCACGATTTATGAGTCGCAAACTCTTGAAATACTAAGGGGAAAATGAGCTTTCAAAGCACATGGAATCTCCTTAGATTTCTATCCAAAATCAATTGACGAGCCTAGAAAATACCAACACCATAGCAATTGTAGAGCAAACCAAACACCAAGCAGCTTACCTTAGGTAGGGCGTACTAAGGGTGCTAATACCTTCCCTTTACGCAACCAGTCTCTTGCCTTAGAATCTCTGAAAGACCAGTTTGGGTTCCTAGTGACCAAAATACTAGGTGGCAACTTCAAAGAACCAAATCCGCAAAACAGAACAAAACGAAAGTCGCCAGTCGAATGTCGCAAAACACAATATTTTTTTTTGTTACTTTTTTTGTTATTTTTTTTGGGGTGCGACAGAATGTTCAACCAATTAGTCATCAAATCAATAGTTTTAATTTTTGGCCTATAAAAGGAGGCATTTGCCATACATTTTATTATCTTAGTTGTTCAGATCAAGATCTTGCTCTTGCTCTTGCTCTCATTGTTTGTATTTTGTAATGTTAAAGTTTTATTCCATGTTATATTTTCATTAATCTCTCTTTTATGCCTTTCATTTCCTTTACTATACTTAAATAATCATATTCTCCTCTTGTTTATTTATGTTTCTCTTCTTCATAATGTTTCGCTAAGTTTATTATGTCAAGGTGAAAAAGTTTCACTAATGGTGTTAGAATATGTATAATATAAACTCAACATGGGCTTCAATGTTTATATCCAAGAAAATTTGTTATTAACATGTCTTATCTTTTTATCTTACTAATTATTAATACCTTGCTTGTTAAATGGTTAATCTAGATTTGTGTTGTATAACACTTGGTACAACAAATGCTTGTCACTTTCATAGCCAACCGTATGGTATAACCTACACTTGTGCTATGAAAGGAACTTGATTTGTTGTTAACATAAGTTAGCATCATGAATTCCTGACAATATTTAAGAGTTTTGTGTTACTTAAATAAGATAATTAATATAATCATGTTAAAAATTTATAATGAACTATTAAGGATAAATCATCCGATTGGAACCTCCACTGTGTGTGGTTTCCAGTTGATTAATAAAAAAAGTTTATACTATACTTATTTCTAATACTAGTAATGGATCCTCTAAGCTTGACACTTGTTTTTATCATTGTTGAATCCTCGCATTAATCTTACATCTCAAAATCCTCTTTAACTTATTATTATTATTATTATTATTATTATTATTATTATTATTTATATAGTTAAACTCCCTGTGGTTCAACCTCGGTCTTGCTGGGTTATTTATTACTTCGACACTCCTACACTTGAGAGAAGACATCAATCTTTTGGTCGTGTAAAGTTTTTGGCGCCGTTGCCGGGGAGGTAAATTCTTGTATAAATTATAATATTTATTTTATTTTCTCTTTTCACTTTTCTTGTATCTAACTTTTGTTTCTTTTGTTTTCTTTCTTTTTATTTTGTTTTATTCTTCCTTTTATTCTCTTTCTACTCGTGCATAAGTATTTAGTCACGTACATTAAGTAGTAGACTTTGTTGGGTATCCTCATCATTTTTAGAAAATATAGCTGAAGAAGATAATCAGTCGCTTCATATTGAGAATAACCGAGTTAGAACACTTAGAGACCACATGAATCCTACAAGAACAAGTGCACCCTCATGTATAGTTTTCCCCCCTGATGCATCTCATTAATTTTAAATCAGGCATTATTCAACTTTTACCTTCTTTTCATGGCTTAGATCTAGAAAATTATACTTGCATTTAAGGGAATTTGATGAGGTCTATAACAACTATAATGGCTTAAATTGTAGCATGAACACCATAAGATTAAAGCTTTTTCCTTTTTCATTAAAAGATAAAGCTAAAACATGGCTATAAAATTTGAGACAAGGATGCACTCGTGTTTGGGATGAAATGAAACAAAAAATTTTAAAGAAGTTTTTTCCGTCTCACATAACAAACTCTTTCAAAAGACAAATCACCACTTTCACTTAAAAGCTAGGATAAACATTGTACCTATGTTAGGATAGATAAAATATGTTCAAGACATTACGTGTCAAATTTGTGAAACCAATGAACCTGCAACCAATGATTGTCCAACTTTGCCTTCTTTCAAGGAATGTCTCCATGAACAAGCCCATGCTTTAAATAGTTCCCAAAAACCCAATCATAACCCATACTCATAAACGTATAACCCTGGTTGGATAAATCACCTAAATTTTAGTTGGAAGAGTGATAACAACAATGCACAAACTTCACATCCACCGTTTCAAGCACACCATAATTTCTAAAATTCTCATGGATATGAACCTCTTTGTGCTCTACCTCCTAAAAGAAATCTTGAGGAAACATTGCATGCATTCATTAAAAAGCAAAGACAATCAACACTCAACTTGCTCAAAGCATGACAACAAATCCCAAGGGACAATACAATGCAAATGCAAGTAGTTCCGGAAGCCAACATATGGATCAAGTCAGTCATCACTCTTCCTAATGGTAAGGTTATTGAAAAACCCACTCTTGAACCTTGTGATAAAGATGATGAGTTAATCTATGAGGATAAGGAAGGGGTTGAATCTGAACATCACAAAGAAAAGATTGATTCCCCGCCAGCACTTCTATTTTCTCATGTCATGACCAAACAAAGGAAAGTCAATCACAAATCTAAAATATTTGAAACTTTCAAACAAGTAAGGATCAATATACCTTTGTTGGATACTATTAAACATGTAACTTCTTATGCTAAATTTTTAAAAGATTTGTGCACTGCTAAGAGATAACTGAATGTGAAAAAGGAAGCCTTTTTAGCCGTACAAGTAAGTTTCATTCTTCAGAACAATAATGCTTTGAAATATAAAGACCATGATTGTCCTACAATTTCATGCTTTATTGGAGAACATAAAATTGAAAGAACTTTACGTGATCTTGGTGCTAATGTGAATATACGTCCATATTCAGTCTTTTAAAGTCTCAATCTAGGTGAGTTAAAACCAACCTCTGTAACTCTTTTACTTGCTGAATGATCTGTAAAAGTGCCTAGAGGAATAATTAAGGACGTGTTAGTACAAGTTGATAAATTCATTTATCCTGTGGATTTTGTTGTCTTGGATACAGGACCTATTGAAGCATGTAATTCAATTCCTGTCATTTTAGGACGTCCACTTCTTGCAACTTCTAATGCATTGATTAATTACAGGAATGGGCTGATGAAGTTATCATTTGGAAACATGACATTGGAGATGAATATTTTCAACATTTGCAAGCAACATAAAGATGATAATGATTTATAGGAAGTGGACTCTATTGAAAAATCAGTTCATGATCAATTTCAAACCACTTTAAGTGAAACTGAGATTGATGAATTTGATAATTTGCAAATGGTCTATTTTCAGGAAGAATCAAAGGCATGTAATTGGAGAACATAAATTTAAGAATTGCCACCATGATCAATTGAGTCCATACCTTCAAGTGTTCAACCACCAAAACTTGATTTGAAGTCGTTACCATTCAATCTTAAATACTCATTTTTGGGAGAAAATGAAACTTTTCCGGTAATAATCTCTTCCAAACTTAATGCACATTAAGAAGGTAAGTTATTACAAACTCTAAAAATGCACAAACATACATTAGGATGGACCATAGCTGACATAAAAGGAATTAACCCTTTGATTTGCACACATAGGATTTATTTGGAGGAAAATGCCAAACCCTCTAGAGAAATGCAACGAAGGCTTAATCCTAATATGAAAGAAGTAGTGAAAAATGAAGTCATTAAGCTTCTAGATAATGGAATCATTTATCTTATTTCAGACAGCAAATGGGTAAGTCCTACCCAAGTTATACCCAAGAAGTTTGTAGTCACTGTGATAACAAATGAGAAAAATAAGTTAATTCCAACTATGAGTATTAGTGGTTGGTGCATCTGCATTGACCATAGGACACTTAATTCAATGACTAGAAAAGATCATTTCCCTTTACCTTTCATGGAGCAAATCCTAGAAAGAGTTGCAGATCATGAATTTTATTGTTTTCTAGATGGCTATTCAGGTTACAACCAAATTGAAGTTGCATTGAAAGATCAAGAGAAGACTACTTTCACATGTCCATTTGGTACTTTTGCATATAGAAGGATGCCTTTTGGATTATGTAATGCACCAGCCACATTTCAAAGATGCATGCTTAACATATTCAGTGATATGGTTGAACGTTTTCATGAAATTTTTATGGATAATTTTTTTGTTTTTGGTGATTCATTTTATCATTATTTGACTAACTTAGAAAAGGTTTTGAGTAGGTTTGAAGAGAAGAATCTTCTACTGAATTGGGAAAAATATCACTTTATGGTAACAAACGGCATTGTACTTGGTCACATTGTTTCATCGAAAGGAATTGAGGTTGGCAAATCTAAAATCAAGTTAATTGTCAACTTACCAACACCAAAATCTGTTAAAAATGTTAGATCATTTTTAGGACATGATGATTTTTACAGAAGGTTCATCAAAGATTTTAGTGTAATATCTAAGCCCTTGAGTAACCTTCTAACAAAGAATAATATTTTTGAATGGATTGAACATTGTGAAAAAACCTTTGTCAAACTTAAGAACTTGCTTACTTCTTCTCCTGTCATTCAACCTCCTGATTGGTCATTACCTTTGAAAATAATGTGTGATGCTAGTGATTATGCCATAGGTGTTGTCTTAGGACAAAGAAAAGATAAGAAACCCTATGTGATTTACTATACAGGTAAAACTTTAAATAGTGATCAAATGAATTACACTACCACTGAAAAGGAATTACTTGCAGTAGTATTTGCATGTGACAAGTTCAGATCTTATCTTGTTGGCTCACCTGTTGTTGTTTTTAGTGATCATGCAGCTTTGAAATATCTTCTTTCAAAAAATGATTCTAAGGCTAGATTGGTATGACGGATTTTGTTACTTCAAGAATTTGGTATCACAATCAAAGACAGGAAAGACACCAAAAATGTTGTCGCAGATCATTTGTCAAGATTTACAATAGATTCAAGATCTGACATCACACCAATCGATGACTACTTTCCTGATGAATCTTTATTTTTTGTCTCTACAATGCCTTGCTTTGCTAATATTGTTAATTTTCTTGTTTCAGGACATTTGCCAGTTCATTGGAGTACCCAAGATAAAAAAAAAAGTTTTTGAATTAAGTGAACTTTTATTGGGATGACCCTTATTTATTCAAATATTGTCCTAATCAAATATTTTAAAGATGCATTCCTGACAATGAGGTAAGTAGTGTCATTAAATTTTGTCATTTTGAGGCATGTGGGGGTCATTTCTCATCAAGGAAGACAACTACAAAAATCTTACAAAGTGGATTTTACTAGCCCACCATATTCAAGGACTCACATGCATTCTGCAAGACTTTTGAAAATTATCAAAAGTTAGGATCTATTTCAAAACATCACATGATGCCTTTAAATCCTATTCTTGTCATTGAGATCTTTGATTGTTGGGGTATAGATTTCATGGATCAATTTCCTCCATTATTTGGTTTCTTGTATATATTAGTCGCAGTAGATAATGTTTCAAAATGGGTAAAGTTTCTATCAAATGAGCCAGTTGGTCCATATATAAAATATATAAAGAAGTCACAATGCCGAATACACAACACCTTTCATCGTCCCATTGGATTGGGAACTGAGCACACCATGTAAAAGTGTAGATGAAGCTTGCTCATAAACTTAACTTCATTTCTTTTCTCTTTGGCTAAATTTTTTTTTTATTATAAAAAAAACATTAATAATAATACTTGACCAGCAAATATCCCCTAAACTGATTTTCTAAATTTTTTTTCAATTTACTCCACATTCGAACTTCTCCGTTGTTGCTATAATAATTGATCTGATTTTCTAATTATTTTTAGGACAAATTCGGACTTCTCCGTTGTTGCTATAATTTGGAATTGAAGACGACCTTTTTAAATCTTTGACTCCATATGAAAGTTGTAGGCATATGTCTTACCGAATCTGTCCAAATAATTGAGGTCATTTGGACATCTAGAACTCGAGATATGACCCAATTACCGAACAATGTTCTAGTTTGGACTGCACCAACATCTCTTTTCTAAGTTTGGCCCTCTCTTTGTCCTTTCAATTTCAATAATTAAACTCATCAATCAGTCCTTTCATTTATGTGATAGGCCTACATTTAAGATGAACATTTACCATAAATTAAAAGTATCTTATATTGTTAGGTATGTTATTATAAAACATGCTTTAGTTAAGGAGTAATTGATACTTTAAGTGCAAAATGATGAAATAAAACCTTGATAAAAATGCACTTTTAAGTACTAATCAGAAATCTTTGAAATTTTCAAACAGGTAAGGATCAATATACCTTTGTTGGATGCTATTAAACATGTACCTTCTTATGCTAAATTTTTAAAAGATCTATGCACTGTTAAGATATAACTGAATGTGAAAGAGAAAGCCTTTTTAGTAGAACAAGTAAGTGTCATTCTTCAAAACAATAATGCTTTGAAATATAAAGACCCTGATTGTCCTACAATTTCATGCTTTATTGGAGAACATAAAATTGAAAGAGCTTTACGTGATCTTGGTGCTAGTGTGAATTTACTTCCATATTCAGACTTTCAAAGTCTAAATCTAGGTGAGTTAAAACCAACCTCTGTAACTCTTTTACTTGCTGATAGATATATAAAAGTGCCTAGAGGAATAATTGAGGACGTGTTAGTACAAGTTGATAAATTCATTTATCTTGTGGATTTTATTGTCTTGGATACACGACCTGTCGAAGCATGTAATTCAATTCCTGTCATTTTAGGACGTCCATTTCTTGCAACTTCTAATGCATTGATTAATTGTAGGAATGGGCTTATAAAGTTATCATTTGGAAACATGACATTGGAGATGAATATTTTCAACATTTGCAAGCAACATAAAGATGATAATGATTTACAGGAAGTGGACTCTATTGAAAAATCAGTTCATGATCAATTTCAAACCACTTTAAGTGAAACTAAGATTGATGAATCTGATGATTTGCAAATGGTCTATTTTAAGGAAGAATCAAAGGCATGTAATTGGAGACCATAAATTGAAGAATTGCCACCATGATCATTTGAGTCCATACCTTCAAGTGTTCAACCACCAAAACCTGATTTAAAGTCGTTACCATTCAATCTTAAATACTCATTTTTGGGAGAAAATGAAACTTTTCCGGTAATAATCTCTTCCAAACTTAATGCACATTAAGAAGGTAAGTTATTACAGACTTTAAAAATGTACAAAATGCATTAGGATGGACAATAGCTGACATAAAAGAAATTAGCCCTTTGATTTGAACACACAGGATTTATTTGGAGGAAAATGCCAAACCCTCTAGAGAAATGCAACGAAGGCTTAATCATAGTATTAAAGAAGTAGTGAAAAATGAAGTCATTAAGCTTCTAGATAATGGAATCATTTATCTTATTTCTGACAGCAAATGGGTAAGTCCTACCCAAGTTATACCCAAGAAGTTTGTAGTCACTGTGATAACAAATGAGAAAAATAAGTTAATTCCAACTATGAGTATTAGTGGTTGGTGCATCTGCATTGACTATAGGACACTTAATTCAATGACTAGAAAAGATCATTTCCCTTTACCTTTCATGGAGCAAATCCTAGAAAGAGTTGCAGATCATGAATTTTATTGTTTTCTAGATGGCTATTCAGGTTACAACCAAATTGAAGTTGCATTGAAAGATCAAGAGAAGACTACTTTCACATGTCCATTTGGTACTTTTGCATATAGAAGGATGCCTTTTGGATTATGTATGCACCAGCCACATTTCAAAGATGCATGCTTAACATATTCAGTGATATGGTTGAACGTTTTCATGAAATTTTTATGGATAATTTTTTTGTTTTTGGTGATTCATTTGATCATTATTTGACTAACTTAGAAAAGGTTTTGAGTAGGTGTGAAGAGAAGAATCTTCTACTGAATTGGGAAAAATATCACTTTATGGTAACAAACGACATTGTACTTGGTCACATTGTTTCATCGAAAGGAATTGAGGTTGGCAATTCTAAAATCGAGTTAATTGCTAACTTACCAACACCAAAATTTGTTAAGGATGTTAGATCATTTTTAGGACATGCTGGTTTCTACAGAAGGTTCATCAAAGATTTTAGTGTAATATCTAAGCCCTTGAGTAACCTTCTAACAAAGGATAATATTTTTGAATGGAATGAACATTATGAAAAAGCCTTTGTTAAACTTAAAAACTTGCTTACTTCTTCTCTTGTCATTCAACCACCTGATTGGTCATTACTATTTCAAATAATATGTGATGCTAGTGATTATACCACTGAAAAGGAATTACTTGCAGTAGTATTTGCATGTGACAAGTTTAGATCTTTTCTTGTTAGCTCACCTGTTGTCGTTTTTAGTGATCATGCAGCTTTGAAATATCTTCTTTCAAAAAATGATTCTAAGGCTAGATTAGTATGATGGATTTTGTTACTTCAATAATTTGATATCACAATCAAAGACAGGAAAGGCACCGAAACTTTTGTCGCAGATCATTTGTCAAGATTGACAATAGATTCAAGATCTGACATCACACCAATCGATGACTACTTTCCTAATGAATCTCTATTTTCTGTCTCTACAATGCCTTGGTTTGCTACCATTGTTAATTTTCTTGTTTCAGGACATTTGCTAGCTCATTGGAGTACCCAAGACAAAAGAAAATTCTTGAACGAAGTGAATAACTTTTATTGGGATGACCCTTATTTATTCAAATATTGTCCTAATCAAATATTTTGAAGATGCATTCCTGACAATGAGGTAAGTAGTGTCATTAAATTTTGTCATTGTAAGGCATGTGGGGGTCATTTCTCATCAAGAAAGACAACTGCAAAAATCTTGTAAAATGGACTTTACTGGCCCACCATGTTCAAGGACTCGCATGCATTCTGCAAGACTTGTGAAAATTGTCAAAAGTTGGGATCTATTTCAAAACGTCACATGATGCCTTTAAATCCTGTTCTTGTCATTAAGATCTTTGATTGTTGGGGTATAGATTTCATGGGTCCATTTCCTCCATCATTTGGTTTCTTGTACATATTAGTCGTAGTAGATAATGTTTCAAAATGGATAAAGGCAATTCCAAGTTGAAACAATGATCACAAAACAATGATAAAGTTTTTGAAAGAAAATACTTTAAGTCGATTTGGAATCCCTCAAGCAATGATAACTGATGATGGAACACATTTATGAAAAAGTCATTTGAGTCTTTAATGAAGAAATATGGAATCACACACAAAGTTGCCACCCCTTATCACCTCACACAAGTGAACAAGTAGAACTTGCTAATAGATAGATCAAACAGATCTTGGAGAAAACAGTGAACCCTAATAGGAAAGATCGGTCTTTAAGACTTAATGATGCACTTAATTTTTTTTATTTTGTCTTTCTATGAGGTTAGTGTGGTTTGAAAGTTTGTAGAGGTAACCCAAGATGCCCTGGTTTATGGATTTGGTGGGTTTTTTGTTAATTGAACTTCACTTTTTATCATCTATTGTTTTCTTATATAGTTAAAAAAGAAATAGTTTTAGAAAAAAAATTATGTTATTAAACTTTATAAAATCTATGGACTTATTTATAGGGTGGGTTGGTTGACTTGGTTCGCGGGTCTAGCAAGTTTAACTTTTTTAAATTATTTATTTTCATCTTTAGATACTGGGTTAATTGAGAATTCAGTTTGATAATTGATTTCATTTTGTCTTGTATAAGGTTATCGCGATCTAAAAAAAGCATCTCGGTATTGGGTTGGTGTTTGATTTCACATTAATCTATTTTTTTTATCATATAGTCAAATAAATTATAGTTTGTTAAGAAAAAACAAATTATAATCTCAGTGGAGTCTATAACCCAGTTTACAGGTTTGGCGTTACTAGGCTTACCCAATTCACAGGTTTGACAAGTTTACCCACCGATAGGGTATGATTTTTTTGTTTTTGGTCTTTTAATTGTTTTTAAATTTTTTTTCAATTTCATCATTTTATATTAAATTGGTTGAGAAATGAATTGCATTATTGAATTTTGTTTGCTTTCTATGGATAATTGTCTCTAATAAGTGTTTATTTTTAGGTTGGTGCTCAATTTTGTGAGCATATGCTTTTATCATATAATTAAATAAAAAATTATTAAACCTAATAGAGTCCATGACCTAGGTTATGAGGGAGCCAAGGTCGATCCAATTTATCAGTGTCTCAATATTTTAAAAAAATTATCATCTTGAAATTCTTTAAAAAACTAAATCAAGTTTTTATTGATTGTCAAGGTTGCATTTGAACCTATGAAATTGATCCATTTAAGTTGAGTTAACTCTTACATAGCGTAACTAAAAACTTGAGTTAGGCAAAGAGTCAGGAGGTTTCAAAATTAACTCACTTTATCAGGTTGACTAATACTATTAAAAAAATCTTCATGCTTTAGAGAAAAAATAATATTTTTAAAAAAGATCAAACCCGCGGTGAAGCATGGGGAATATTCTAGTAAACTTGAAAGCATGGATCATGATGCATGGAACATTTATACGTGGTGACATGAACCGAAAATTGCTTTAATGCAGGGGAAATTAATGACATGAATGCCTCCCTGGAATGACCTTAATATTATGCCCATTTTGGATTTTATTAGTCCACTATAGGGATAATCAAAGGAACATTATGATTTTAAGTGTTTGAACTTATTGATTTTTAAAATTGGGTATTTGAACTTTATTTTTATTCAAATAAGTATATTCTTTTATTTTACACAATTAAGTGTCTAAGTGGATGTATATTAGTTAAATGTTTAGTGTCAATAAAGAGTTAAAACAAAAAATTTATATACATGAATTAATTTGTCTGTTAAAAAATTTGTTATCACAAGTTAACTAATAGCGTCCAGAAATCTAGTTTGCATGTCCAACACATAAACAATTAGTTGTGTTTTCTAGTCCCTAAAACCTCTTCCGAATGGATAAAATTTCTATAAAATGAGCCAGTTGGTCCAGATATAAAATATATAAAGAAGTCACAATACCGAATACGCAACACCTTTCATCATCCCATTGGATTGGGAACTGAGCACACCATGTAAAAGTGTAGATGAAGCTTGCTCATAAACTTAACTTCATTTCTTTTCTCTTTGGCTAAATTGTTTCTTTTTTTAAAATTAATAATAATACTCAACCAACAAATATCCCCTGAACTGATTTTCTAATTATTTTTTCAATTTACTCTTAAACAATAGAATTGATAGAGAAACATATAGAATAAAGAGAGAAAAACCCTAACTCATCTTCATCATCTCTTTATAACTTCCGATTCTAAGTTTGAGTTGAGAATAATTGGGAGGCTTAACCTAATGGTTAGCCAACCCTTTCTATATATATGTGTAGGGAAATATACAATAGCAATGGTGGAGGTATTTCCTATATAAGTACATTCTATAATATGCCCCCTAAAGCTGAGGGTGGAGGATCAACCTAAAGCTTGAAACGAAAAGCAGTAAAAGAAGAAGTAGGAAGTGGCTTAGTGAAGATATCAACAAGTTGATCTCGAGAGGAAATAAAACGAATCTGAATTTCCTTCTTGGCAACTCTATCTTGGACAAAATGATAATCGACCTCAACATGTTTTGTGCGAGCATAAAAGACAGGATTCGCAGACAAATAGGTGGCACCAAGATTGTCACACTAGATGATAGGAGAAGAAGCAGACGTAATCTGGAGATCTATTAATAAGTACTGAAGCCAGATAAGCTCAGCAGTGCCATCGGCTAAGGCTTTGTACTTAGCTTCAGTAGAAGAGCGAGCAACTGTGCGTTGCTTACTGGATTTCCACAAAATCAGCGTCTGACCAAAGAACACAAGGTAACCACCTGTAGATTTTCTATCCTCAACACTGCCTGCCCAATTTGCATATGTAAAACCATGTAAGGCAAAAGAGGAACTGCGAGTAATATGCAAGCCATGGGATGCCATACCCCGAAGATAATGCAGGATGCGTTTCACGTCAGCCCAATGAGAATTTGTAGGAGCATGCATAAACTAAGAGACTCTGTTAACAACAAAACCAATATCCAGGCGCGTAAAAGTGAGATATTGAAGAGCACCCATAATTTGACGAAAGCGTGTAGCATTAGAAAATAATGAATCGGGCAGAATGGTAGCTTTGGATGTAGAGATAGGAGTATCAACAAGTTTGCAAGATAACATACCAGCCCGAGTGAGGATATCAAATGTATATTTATGCTGGCGGAGCATAAGACCCATACTAGTAGACTGAACCTCAATACCCAAAAAATAATGAACAGAATTCAAGTCGCGAAGCTTAAATTCTGAGCTCAGTAGCTGAATGAGGTGGTGGAGCAGAAGAGAGTTGCTACCCGTAAGCAAAATATCATCAACGTAGACCAGAAGATAACAAATCAGCACCAATAGAGAAGATAAACAATGAGGTATCCACCTTAGATGCACGAAAACCAATAGATAACAGGAAATCATTTAGACTAGTGTACCAAGCCCGCAGAGCCTGTTTTAAACCATATAAAGATTTATATAAGCGACACACATGAGAGGGGAGAGCAGAATCAACAAAACTTGGAGGTTGTTTCATTTAGACCTCCTTGTCAAGAACACCGTTAAGGAAGGTATTATGGATATCAAGCTGATGAATTTTCCAACCACATGAAACGGCAATAGAGAAGACTAATCTGACGGTCACTTGTTTGATGACAGGACTAAAGGTTTCAAAGTAATCAATACCTTCTTGCTGAGTGAAACCCCTAGCAACCAGACGCGTTTTATACCTCTCAATGCTACCATAAGATCTGCATTTAATCTTGTACACCCACCGACTACCAACAACATTCATGGAGGGCTTAAATGGTACTAAGGTCCAAGTTCTATTTGCGCGTAAGGCTTGAATTTCCTCATGCATAGCACTATGCCATGCCTCATATCTATTAGCATCATTAAAAACAAGTGGCTCATGAGAGGGAGGAGAAACTGCTCGGCTGAAAGAGGCAATAGAGCTTGAGGCAGTGGCAGTGGACAACGCTGTTTTGGGCTGTCTTGGATGGAGGACCATGGGATGTTGACGAGCTGCTAGACATGGAGAAGTGTGACCTGTAACTAGAAGGTGCTAAAGAGGATATGAAGAGAGATCGACACAAAGCTGCAGACCAGCTGGAGACGCAATGGATGGACTGGTTGGTACTGCAGAAGATGGGGAGGCTGCGGCAGAGCTGGGATGTTCTGCAGTAGAGCCTGGTTGCTCTGTTGCAGCAGACCGAAGAACATGTGCATCTAATGATGGAGAACCTGTTCCTGCATAATAATCATTAGAAAGACAAGCATATGGTAACAGTATGGCAGTGTGGGATAGGGATGAAGGGGTGGCAGAAGCTATGGTTAAAGGGATGGTCTGGTGGGGTGCGGCAGAGGGTAGAATTGGATTATTTGGAGGAGCCGTTTGGGGAGTGGTAGGGGGAAAACATGGAGGAGGGTTCAAGGATGGAAGATAGGTAGGTGGTGTGGGAGGTACCGGTGAGGATGTTACCTGTTTAGACTTCTCAAAAGGAAAGACAGTTTCATGAAACCGAACATGACAAGAGACATAAATATGATGAGATTCTAAATCAAGACAGCAATAACCAAGATAGGATGAGCTATAGCCTAAAAACACACAAGGAGAAGACTAGAAATCTAATTTATGAGCATGATATGGACGCAAAAAGGGGAAACAAAGACACCCAAAAGTACGTAGGAAGTTATAATCAGGAGTGCGACGAAACAAACTCTCAAACAGAGATTTATTTTGGAGAACAAGAGTAGGCATGCAATTAATAAGGTATACCGATGATTCAAAAGCATAGTTCCAAAATCACAATGGTGCACTACACTGGCCTAAAAGTGTGAGGTCAGTTTCGACAATATGTCGATGACGATGTTCAACAGTGCCATTTTGTTCACGAGTATGAGGACAAATTAATCGATGATGAATACCAATGGTTTGAAAAAAATTATTTAAGTTACGATATTCACCACCCCGATCAGTTTGAACAGATTTAATTTTAAGAGAAAACTGACACTCAACAAGTGTTTGAAAACGTTGAAAAGTGGAAAAGACATTAGATTTTGCAACAAGCGGATAATACCATATATGTTTGGTATGCGCATCGACAAAAATAACAAAATAGCGGAAGCCATCAGAAGAAAACATAAGGGCAGGACCCCAAACATCACTAAAAATTAATTCAAGTAGGGCAGAAGTTTTGTGACCCGTAGGTCGTAATGACAAACGAGACGACTTTTCTAAAGGATAAGCTTGACACTGAGTAAGAGAACGTCTAGAAGTACATACGATTTTATTGCTAGAAACTAACAAATTGAAAATGCGAGGGGTTGGATGACCCAAACGACGATGCCACAGGTCGGTAGTAGCAGAGATGCAAGGAGACCAAAAAGCTTGCGGAACTGACGTAGTAAAAGACTCGTGACTCTGACCAGAAAGGAGAACTTCCTTGGTGACGAGATCCTTCATATAAAACATAAAAGCATGAACACTACAAGATTTAACAGTTTTACCAACGGAATTTTTCCGTCTGAGTAAGACAAATATTTCATCGGTAATCAATTTACCGAAGAAATCACCGACGGAAATTATCCGTTGGTGAATCTTTCGTCGGTAATTTTTTGTCCATCGGTAAATCCGTTGGTAATAAAAAAAAATTATTACCGATGGATTTACTGGCGGAACAGACGCGTTGGTAAAAATATTTTTCTATTACCAATGGATTTACCGATGGAAATTTCCGTCGGTAATTATATAAAAACATTTTAAAAAAAATTCAGTTTATAAAATTATAAAATAATTAAATTAGCATAAATCAACATTGTATAATATATACTCAAAATGCTTGGAAAAAAGAATAAGAAAATCAACTCGAACAAATTTGCAATAAATAAATAAATAAAAACATTCAACTAAAAAAATTCATATGAAAAAAATGAAGTTGCAATTGCTAAAAATTTAAAAATCCTATAAATAAATCAATTAGAAATTGATCTCATATGAAAAAAAAAATCTCACAACAACATTTATACAATTATTAAGAACAAAATCGATTAAAAATAAAATAAAAAACAAATATAATGAAAAAAATCATGAAAAAATAAGAAAAGAGAAAAATCTTACCTTAATATACTTGCAAGTGAAGCTAAGGAAAAAACATTTCATAAAACATATTAATTAAAAAAAATAAGAGGATAAAAGAAGAAAGAAGAAAGAAGAAAGAAGAAGAAGACATACCCGAGCATGGAGGAAAAGAGAAGGAGATGAGGAGAGAAAAGAAGAGAAAGAAATAGATATTGATGTTTTTTACATATAGTGAAGAAGAAGAAGAAGAAGAAATAATGAGTCTGTCTCTTGTGAAATAAGCGGATTCAGGTTTTTTATTGGGGCGTGTTACCGACGGATAATTGAATATTAATATTTTTTAATTATTCCGTCGGTAATTTCATCGGTAATATTTAATTTAAATTTTCAATTTCATAAAAAGTTTCCAGAAACCGCAAAAAATTACTGATGATTTTTCAATCCGTCGGTGATTCCGTCTCTAATATTTAAATGAAAATTTTAAATCAATTGAATTTTTTTAGAAAACCGTCAAATAACACCGATGATTTTCAATCCGTCGGTGATTTTGTCCGTAAATAACAACAATTAACAGTGCAATTGGAAGGTGAACAGTTTTGGAGCTCCCTGGAAAATACCGACGGAATTTTCCGTCGGTAATTCCCTTTGTAATTGACATGATGAACAGTGTTCACAGTTTAGCAATGGAATTACAGACGGAAAAAATTCCTTCGGTAATTCTGTTGGTAAAAAATGACACGTCATCATTTTTTTTTTGCTTTGTTTTAATTTTTTTTCACGGTAATTCCCTCGGTATATACTGAGGGAATATTTCCATCAGTAAAATCCCTCGAAAATTTTCCGACTGAAATATTCCCTCGGTATTTCCGTTTGTATTTATTGATTTTCTAGTAGTGGAAATTCAAAATAAACATGATTATCATGACATAATTTTTGAACAAATAACAACGGTTTGGTAATGTGAGGCACATGGAGAACATTAGATAATGTAAACATGCGTTTTGGGGAATGTAATTTAGTATGTCCAATATGGGATATGTCAAGGCCCTTACCGTCACCAACATGCAAATAATCATTACCAAGATAGGGTGTAGAATCGGTCAGAGTTCCAAGATTAGGTGTGACGTGTTGATTTGGGCCGGTGTCGGGGAACCAAGTCGTAGCAGAAATATTGCCAACAACCAGATGAGCAGAGGACTGCGGAGAGTTGCTACGAAACTGTGAACAATGGGGAGCTATGTGCCCAAAACCGGAGCACAATTGGCAGCGTACATATTGCTGTCCAGCACTAGAATTGCGCCTGGTTTGCTGCCAGTGGTTTGGCCGCTAATCTGCAGCAGATTGGCCCCTGTTTTGGGGGGTGGAACGGTGGCTGTGGGGACACCAATTACCTCTAGAGCGACACCTGTTGTGGCTGAAGTTGGGGTTGTGATGAGACATAGCATGGTGTGTAGAAAAATATGGTGTTGGCAGCAGAGGTGGTTGCTGCTGCAGAGAAGAAGAAGACAACAGAGAGGGAGCGACAACCATGGAATGGAAAGAGTTCTTGTACAGAAATTCATGAGTAAGAAGGTGGCTGTGAAGATCAGCATAGGATAGTGGTTCTGCCATGGTTATGAGACTCGTTACCAAGTCTTTGAACTCACCACGAAGGCCACGAAACACATAAAGATTGAAATCTTCAAGAGACATAGGGCGACCAGCAGCAACCAATTCGTCAAATAACGATTTGGCTTGCTACATGTATAGACTAACCGATGAGTCACCTTGCCGAAGATCTTGAAAGGAGCCATGGAGTTGCATGATGCAAGAATTAGACGGAAAGGCAAGCGCTTTCTCAAGAGTGCGCCAAACACAATGCGAAGTAGAACAATCTACCACTAGATGCAACACATCCACGGAGAGAGAGGAGAGCAAAGCACTAAAAATAAGTTGATCATGTTGCTTCCAACGAAGAAAAGAAGGGCTGATGATAGAGGAAGAACCAGCAAAGCTGTCAAAAATATGAGATGGAGGACACGACACTAAGCCGTCAACGAAGTGAAAAACACCTTGACCAAGGAGATATGGCTTCATCTGCATTCTCCAATAGAGATAATTTGTGTTCGTAAGTTTTAGCGAAACAAATTGGTGAGTGTTCGCTAAAAGAACAATAACTGTAGTGTGGGTTCCCATGAGAGGTAAAGGAACGACAGGGACTTGGGAGGAAGAATCAGAGACAAGCTTTGCAAGTAGAGGCTGCTGTGGGGAAGAAAAGGTAGCAGCGGCAGCAGCTTGGGGATGGTTGGCCGACTGTGCTGCACCACCTGTGGAGAGGGAGAAGTCGGCGGCAGTAGTAGAATCCATGTAGAGAAAGTAAAGAGAGGGCCGGCTGCAAAGGGAGGATGGGAGAAAAAAGTTCTGACGGCAGAAGGCTCTGATACCAAGTTGAGAATAATTGGGAGGCTTAACCTAATGGTTAGCCAACCCTTTCTATATATATATATATATATATGTAGGGCAAAATATAATAGCAATGATGGAGTTTACCACACAAGAGAATGTAGACAATATTTCCTATATAAGTACATTCTATTATAATAGTTTGCAAGTCAAAAGAAAAGGCAAATAAAAAAAAGTGATATGATAAAGATTATATTGACGTGTTATATATATTATGCGATTTGTGTTTCTTCGCAGATTAGATATTTTTATTTTTTATAAAAAAAATTATTTATACAAGTTTTTATTAAATTAATCCATAAAAAAATTAAAAACCACAAGCATTGCAGCATGATCACAAAACCGTGCAAAGAAACATCACCATAATTAGATGTATTGGAATCCCCTGATTTTAACGTACCTTTTTTTTTTTGGTAGAATTAATTTAATCTCACATTTTTACTGGATTTTAATAATATTCTGTGATGAACTAGCTGCAATCGAGCTATTTGTCAAGCTTATCTCGATGCAGTATTTAGAATAAAATGAAGCTTTTCATTACTAAAAAAAAGCTAGAAGAAGAAAACGAGGTAAGTTTTCTGAAACAAGTAGTTAAAAAATTCCGGGCACACATCAGCCATTCACCAACTCCCAGCTGCCCACCCATGAGATGATGTATATTCATGTGCTATTGAGAGAAACATACTCCTGCACTTAACATTTTGTTTTGGTCAGATTAATCCATTCAATTGAAAAACACTGGCTAGATCGTTCAAATCCCTAACTTAATGAAATTTAAACAATATTCGATCAAACTTTTCCAATGGGATTCTGATGGTATACTGCTAATGTATTTTGACCAGTCATTTATCTCGACTTCTCTCGTATGACTTGATAGATTTTTCAGCATGGACCTAATTAAAGCATCGATATTTGCCCCCTGACCTTTTCCATTGGGATTCGGTGGGGGTGAAGTTGGTCTACTTGCATGGCTTCCAGGCTATTGAACTGTAATTTCTGATATAGTACTAAAGAGACAACACAACTGTTGGAAGTTAAGCTGATTACTTATTGTTTAAAGCTGCAGAAGTGAATCCTGTGGTGATAACGAGAAGAATGAAGAATGGACGAAGAATGAGTTAACAGAAAAAGAGTCAGTTACAAACAGTTACAAATTCAAAAAACCGTTAAAACTGTTATAACTGTTTCTGTTACAAACCGTTGCTTACAGTTACAGAATCATAGCCCTCAATCAATGAATGGTTGAGATGAATTGATTCCTAAGTCTAGATTATGTTATTGATTACATACAAAAACGTGTATAAAAGGAAAGTCCTGCACTAATGGAAGATAAGAAAAAAAATATACAGAACTTCTTCATAATCTTCTCTGCACATTTAAAGCTTTCATCTTTCTTTCTTCTTTCTTCTTCTTCTCTAACAAAACACGAGAAAATCAACATGGTATCAGAGCACTCAAACTGATTCCTGAGAGGGGCGTAGACTGTGGAAAAGAGATTGATTAAACTGTTAATTACTCAAAAATGGTAGGATCAAGCTCAGCTAGAGGAGACTTAAGAACTCCACAGTTCAATGGCACGAATTATGATTTTTGGGCTGTAAAAATGGAAACTGTCCTCATAGCACTCGATCTATGGGAAGTAGTAGAAGATGGAATAAAATCTCATCAAGCACCTGAGATTGCAGGTGGATCAGGCGATGAAGAGAGTGAGGCTGATCAAATTATACTGCATGCATCCACGACATCCAGAGAAGAAAAAATCAAGAATGCAAAGGCTTTAAGCCTCATACAAGGACCATTAATAGATGATCTTTTCCCACGTATAAGAAATGAGAAAACTGCAAAAGGAGCATTGGACATCTTGAGCATAGAATTCAGAGGAGATAAAAAGGTTAGAGCAGTGAAACTTCAAAGAGTAAGAGCAGACTTTGAATATTTGAGAATGTCAGAAAGTGAAAGCTTAGATGGTTATCTAGCTAAATTCTTTGCAACTATAAACAACCTAAAATCATTAGGTGAAGATGTATCAGAAAACAGAATTGTGCAGAAATTGTTAATGAGTCTAAGCAGAAGATATAAATCCATTGTGTCAATTATTGAAGAGACACGTGATCTTGAAGTTCTAAGAGCAGAAGAAGTCATTGCTTCTGTTAAAGTATATGATAAGAGGGAGGATCTGCATGATGAAAGGGATAAGCTAAAAGGAACAGAAAAAGCCTTTAGCAGTTTTAAAATTGGAAACAATCAAGGCTACAATTCTCACAAGAGTTTCCAAGGCAGACCTACTCAAAAATGGCAACCACAAGACAGGAGGGGATCAAACTGGAATCCAAACAGAACTCTGAATAGCTACAGCAATTCAAACTGGAATAACACTGGTGGAGGGAGCAGTCAAGCAGGAGAAAAACCACAGTGTCAAGTTTGTCAAAAACATCATTTTGGATTGTGCAGGCACAAAGGAAAACCAAGATGTGGAAGATGCAATCGGTTTGGCCATATTACAAAAGATTGTGAAAGTCAGAATCACAAACAACTTGCAAATTATGCTAAAGAAGAAGGAGTCATCACTGGAACCATGTTCTATGCTTGCCATGCTGCAAGTTTGCAAGACCAAAAGATATGGTTTGTGGATAGTGCCTGCAGCAATCACATGACTTCTCAAGAATCTGAACTAATCAACATTGATAGATCAGTAACATGCAAAGTGAAGATGGGCTCAGGAGACCTTGTGCAAGCTATTGGAAAAGGTACATTGGTTGTGGAAACTGAGCATGGGAAGAGATACATAAAAGAAGTATTGCTTGTTCCCGGATTGGATGAAAACTTACTAAGTGTAGGCCAGATGATGGAGCATGGCTATTACATTCTGTTTGGAGGTAACAAGGCAGTAATATTTGATGATGAAAGCCTCAACAATGTTATAGCAATAGTAATCATGGGAGGAAATCGATGCTTTCCACTTTCACTTGAGAGTATTACACCTGCAGCAAGGAAAGCTTCAGTGACTGAGGATTCCTGGATATGGCATAGGAGACTTGGACACTTGAACTTTGCCAGCATGAAGAAGATGCAGCAGAAAGAGATGGTGTGTGGACTTCCTGTTCTGACTGAAGTAGAAGATGTCTGTGCAGGTTGTGCATCAGGTAAACATCACAGGGAGAAATTCATCAAAGAGCAAGTGTGGAGAGCAAGCAATCCACTAGAATTGATCCACACTGATCTGTGTGGACCAATGCAGAATGATTCTGTGGGAGGGAACAAATACTTCATCACATTCATTGATGATTACTCAAGAATGTGCTGGGTATACTTTCTCAGAAACAAATCTGGTGCACTGAATGTATTCAAAAAATTCAAAGCATTCGTTGAGTTGCAAAGTGGACACAAACTGAAGAAGCTAAGAAGTGACAGAGGGGGAGAATATACTTCCAAAGAATTTGAAGAATTCTATGAGAAGCAAGGAATGGAGAGGCAATTGACAGTTGCATACTCCCCTCAACAAAATGGAGTTGCAGAAAGGAGAAACAGAACAATTTGTGAGATGGGGAGATCCATGCTGATAGAGAAAGGAATGCCAGTAACCTTCTGGGCAGAAGCTGTTAATACAGCTGTGTATATACAAAACAGATGTTATACAACATTTGTTGCAGAAAAGACTCCTTTTGAAGCCTTCACGGGAAGGAAGCCAGGAGTCAAGCATCTGAAGGTGTTTGGTTGCTTATGTTACACACATATCCCATCATCACTAAGGCAGAAATGGGATAGCAAAGCTGGAAAGGGAGTGTTTGTTGGATATGGCAGCTGTGAAAAAGGGTATAGGATATATGATCTAAAAACTGAGAAGATTGTTCTCTCAAGAAGTGTGATTTTCAGTGAAGATAGAGCATGGAATTGGAAGGGAAATCTGATGAACCAAATTCACTTGTCCTTCAGTCATGAAGGAGGTATAATTGAAGATGAGAACCTTGAGGAACATTCTTATGCAGTTCAACCCGACAATGTTGAACATTGCAATCAAAATCCTATAGTTGAAGAGTCAACTGAGAAGATTGACAGTGATAACAGTCAACAATCTTCACCAAGCTCTACTCCAGTTAAATTGAAAACCTTGGAAGACATATATGCAAGGTGTCACATGTGCATCATAGAACCTGAGAATTATCAAGAAGCTGCTGGGGATAAAGCCTGGCAGGAGGCTATGAAGGAAGAGTTGGAAGTGATAGAGAAGAACAATACTTGGGAATTGGTGGAAAGACCAAGTGATAAACCTGTGATAGGAGTGAAATGGGTGTACAAAACCAAGCTTCATCTTGATGGATCAGTTCAGAAACACAAGGCTCGACTTGTAGCAAAGGGTTATGCACAGAAATCTGGAATTGATTACAATGAAACCTTTGCACCAGTAGCAAGGTTAGACACAATTCGAACTCTCATTGCACTTGCAGCACAGAAGGGGTGGAAGTTGTTTCAATTGGATGTCAAGTCAGCATTCCTAAATGGTGTACTTGAAGAAGAGGTATATGTTGAGCAGCCTGAAGGTTTTCTTGTAGAGAAAGCAGGACACAAAGTTTACAGACTCAGGAAGGCATTATATGGCTTAAAGCAGGCACCGAGGGCCTGGTATAGTGAAATTGATGCATATCTCTCTATGTGCAAATTCAAGAGGAGCACAAGTGAGGCTACCTTGTATACAAAGTCTGATCAAGAAGGTAACCTAATCATTGTTTCAATCTATGTTGATGATATAGTATATACTGGCAGCAGTGAAAGAATGCTAAGTGAGTTCAAAATGGAAATGATGCAGAGATATGAGATGTCTAATCTTAGACTTCTTCATCATTTTCTGGGCATGGGAATACTGCAATCTGAGCAAAGAGTATTCATCCATCAAAGCAAGTATGCAAAGTCTTTGCTTAAGAAGTTTGGCCTTGAGGACTGTAAACCAGTTTCTACTCCCTTGGTCACTGGTGAGAAATTGAAGAAGGTGGATGGGAGTGAGTTGGCTGATGAAGGTCTTTATAGAAAAATAGTAGGAAGCTTACTATATCTGACAGCAACAAGACCTGATTTAATGTATGCTGCAAGCTTACTGTCACGGTTCATGACTGGACCTACCAAAATTCACATGGGAGCTGCAAAGAGAGTCATAAGATATGTGCAAGGAACTCTAAGCTATGGGATTGAGTACGTAAGGGATCAATCAGCAACTCTTGTTGGATTTTGTGATGCAGATTGGGCAGGAAGTGAAGATGACAGCAGGAGCACCTCTGGTTATGCATTCAGTTTTGGAAGTGGAGCATTTTCCTGGGCTTCGGTTAAACAGAATACAGTGGCATTATCAACTGCAGAAGCTGAGTATGTCTCAGCATCTGAAGCAACAGCTCAGGCAATTTGGTTAAGATTTGTTCTTGATGACTTTGGTGAAATGCAAGCAGAAGCAACAACCTTGTTCTGTGACAACATGTCAGCAATTTCAATGGCTAAAAATCATGTTTTTCATCAAAGAACTAGACACATAAACAGGAAGTATCATTTCATAAGAGAGGCTCTGCAAGAAGGAGTGATAAATATGAAATTCTGCAGAAGTGAAGAGCAGCTGGCTGACATTTTCACAAAGGCATTACCCAAAGACAGATTCAAGCAATTAAGATCGAATCTTGGAGTTAAACCAGTAAGCAACTTAGGAGAGGCTGTTGGAAGTTAAGCTGATTACTTATTGTTTAAAGCTGCAGAAGTGAATCCTGTGGTGATAACGAGAAGAATGAAGAATGGACGAAGAATGAGTTAACAGAAGAAGAGTCAGTTACAAACAGTTACAAATTCAAAAAACCGTTAAAACTGTTATAACTGTTTCTGTTACAAACCGTTGCTTACAGTTACAGAATCATAGCCCTTAATCAATGAATGGTTGAGATGAATTGATTCCTAAGTCTAGATTATGTTATTGATTACATACAAAAACGTGTATAAAAGGAAAGTCCTGCACTAATGAAAGATAAGAAAAAAAATATACAGAACTTCTTCATAATCTTCTCTGCACATTTAAAGCTTTCATCTTTCTTTCTTCTTTCTTCTTCTTCTCTAACAAAACACGAGAAAATCAACAACAACGCCGTAGAACGTTTTCAACTGTGCTGAGGATCTTAAGAGAATGCATTGAACGGAGATGGATATTGTTGCTGCTGCTGAAAAACCTAAATTGAAAATCCTAATTAAATATATTTTGATATTGTTGCTGCAGCTGCTGATGATGCTGATGGTGCTTATGCTGACAATGCACCATCAGCATTTTGTTCTTACCTGGCTACGTGTAGAGAGTCTAACATCATAAACCATGGTGAGATCAGTCTTGAAAAGTCCAAATGATCGCTCAGAACCATTTTCCTGGCATGAGTGGAGTTGCCCACCATCGATCGAAGGTGTGCAATCAAATTGCCATTGTAAGCCTTGGCATTCTCAATGCTTGGCCCTACGTCGTTGTCATCTCCTTTAAATGGCAATCCAGTCTCATCCACCACAATCTCAACATTCTTAAATCCCATAGCATTCAGTGCAGAATAAACTGCATCCACCTGCAATTGATTAAACGTGTGCTAACTAAGTACGCTACAACACAAAATAATTATCATATGAATCAAATAAATATACAGCCCTTTTAATGCAAGTTTTCCATACTTTTTCCTATATTTTTATGTGGTTTTTTTTTTGGTATTTCATTGTTCAATATATTTATTTGACTCATATGATAAGAATTTTGTGTTGTAGCGTACTTAGGTAGCACACGTTTCTAAATCTCGAGGTCGGGGCTTATCTCCAACGTCATCTACGTTGCGCCCACGTATTAGTAGGTTCAGATAAAGGAAAATTGTGCATGTTTATTTCTACAGAGAAGCAGATGCAATGGTAATGTTCAGATAAAGGAAAATTGAGTTCTCTGCGTAATGTTCTTTTATTTTATCTCAACGTCATCTCAAGTGTTTTTTTTTTCTTAGGACCATTGACCTGCCATTTGGTTATGTGGAAAACAAGAGGGAAAGGCAGAGAACTAAAATCGATCCAAGTCCTTGGAAAGTTATGGTGCGACGACAAACACTAGAAAGCTAGCTTGTTAACGTATAGTTCCTCCAGCCCTAACAACTAACACTAAGCATTGTCACAACCATTGCATCTGCTTATAAATTCTTTGAAGACAAGTTATCCTTCCAAGTATCAAAGTTTCTCTGTAGAAATAAACATGCACAATTTTCCTTTATCTGAAGGGCACAACGTAGATGACGTTGAAATCCTGTATGTAGATCGTTAGGGTCCAAGTTCATGTTGAAAAGAAGTATTGAAAACTGAAAAGCATTCTCCACCCTTCAATCCTACAAGTGTAACGGAGAATTAGACGAGAAGGTTTCCTCTTTTTTGAGACTTAAAAAGGGTTATTGGTGTGAAATCCATATATCAAATTGCTATGTAAACTTCTGAAAATTGATTTGAGCTATGATTTGTATACACTAAACAACAACAAGGGAAATGGTCTCTTGTCTAGATCTCGTAATAAATTACTCATTCACTTGCAAGAAAGACATCTCATCAAACAACTGAAACCCAAATTTCACCAAACTTAGGTTAACTTTGCACTTTCCTATATTTGTGCGCGTATCTTCCTTAAGTACTAGACTTGTCTTATCCTAGATAAACTAAAAGCTAACCTTCCTCCCAAAAAAAAAAAAAAACCGTCTTCGAAGGTAAGAATTTGAGTATTTTTTTGGAGGGTGGTGTTGATGGGTGTGATAGTTTTTTTTTTTTTTAATGTACAACCCTTTTAATGCACAAAACATCATCATTAAAAGCAAGTTTTTCATACTTTTTCTGATTTTTTTATGTGAGTTTCATAAAAAAAAATAAAACAAAAAACTCAACATACCACACTCTTAAATACACACTTCATAAAATAACAGTACATCTTCAAAATTATAGGAAAAAAAATAGTAGAGGTAGTTCTTAACATAGTTGTTAAATTTGATTGGAGATTCAACCTAACCAGACTTAGAGTTTGAATTATTAGTTGGTTTAGTCAATTTACATCTATTATTTTTATCTAGAATAATGTTGTTTTTTTTTTATTATTATTCTTTGTTTTTATAGTTTCAACTAAGGTGGCAGATTAACGTAAGTTAGACTGAATTTAATAATTATGATAGCTAAACGTCAATTTTATTATTATTATTTTTTATAATGGCTTGTCTTTTCAGTAAACTCAATGTAATTAATATCTCTTTAATTTATCTCTTATGCTCTTGTACCATGGACTTATGAAGAGCAAAGTTCTGATTTGGTGTTTTTATAGGTTCAAGCATTGGCATCAATGAAAGACAAAGAAAGTTCTCTCCCATGCTGAGTTGGTGGCTGTTATAGACGGATGAAAATGACCTCCAACCTGGATTTGTTTCTTTTGTGTTGTAGCGTACTTAGTTAGCACACGTTTCTAAATCTACGTTGTGCCCCCGTATTAGTAGGTTCAGGTAAAGGAAAATTGTGCAAATGGTTTTGACAATGCCTAGTAGGTTTATTTCTACAGAGAAGCTTTGAAACTTGGAAGGAGAACCTGTCTTCAAAGAATCTAGAAGCAGATGCAATGGTTGTGACCATGCTTAGTGTTGGTTGTTAGGGCTGGAAGAACAATACGTTAACAAGCTAGCTTTGAAGTGTTTGTCGTCGCACCATAACTTTCCAATCGATTTGAGCTCTATGCCTTTACCTATTGTTTTCCACATAACCAAAAGGGAATAAAACCAACTGCAAATACACTTTAAAAATGGTTGAAAGCATAGTTATGTATTAGATTCGAATATATAGGATTAACCAAGGCAATAAAATAATAATAATGAATAGAATATTGACTAAATTAATATGCGATTCACATAGTTAGCAATTTTTTTATGTTTGGTCTTTTTTCTCTAAATTTGAACTTTATCTCATCAACTTTGCCAAGAATATATAAATATAAGAGATCATCAACTCAAAAAAATCACATGAAATAAATAAAAAAAACTGACCACTAAAAAGGCACCATTGAAATTTGTCGGATAAATAATATTACTCGCTCATTTACTATTATAGAATGTATAACAAGTATATATCAGAATAGGAAATTAATATAGGATTATTCCAATGTTGTAATCCCTACAGTTACTACCGTGTTCTGCTGCATATATATAAATAGGAAGGTTGGCTAAGGCACAACCCAACACATTTTATTATTCTCAACTTGGTATCAGAGCCCTAAAATAAATAAAACACTTTCCTCACAGCCTCCCCTGCAATGGAACAACCGCTCAATACATCTTCTTCTTCTGCAGCACTGGCAATCTAGTACTCTTCTCCGGTAGTACAGACTTCTTCTCCTGCTGCAGCTCCTCTACCTTCCTTTGCTGCCTCACCGCCTGGTTTCTCCCCTGCCATGGCTGGTGAATAACCCCTTTTCAACCCTCACAATACTCCCTTCTTGTAGCCTACATCTGATGCAACTACTGTTTGTTGTTGCACGCATCATCTTCCTATCTCACACTCATCAAGTCATCTCCCTCGAATTAACAAACAACAATTATTTATATTGGGGTATGCAGATGCTGTCATATCTCCTAGGTCAAGGAGTTTTTGGTTTTGTTGATGGCTCCAACACATTTCCATCTCCACATGTTCTTGCCAGAGATAGTACCTCTCTTCAAGTAAATCTGCTCTTTCTTCGCTGGAAACAACAGGACCAACTTATTCTGAGTGCTCTTCTTTCCTCCCTATCCATGGAAGTTTTGCATCTCATTGTTGGCTGCCAAAGCTCTTGTTCAGCTTGGAGTACTCTTGAGCAAGCTCTCGCTTCCACCTCAAACTCTCATATTATGCAACTTCATGGCTCTCTTCAAGATCTTTGACAAGGTGATGAATCAATAACTCAATTTATGCAAAAAGTTAGGGCCTTGTTTGATGAATTGGTCGCTGCTGGCCAGCCAGTCTCATTTAAAGATTTCAATTTATATGTGTTTCATGGTCTTCGAGGAGAATTAAGACTTAGTTACAAGTCTTATTACCAAGGCCGAACCTTTATCATATGCAGATCTTCATAGTCATCTTCTCATGCATGAATTTTCTTCACAAATCTTCAGCTTCCTTACATGCTCCTCTACTTCCCACACCCAGCACTCCACCGTCTACCCTTGTTGTGCAACGCCAGACCTTTGACAATTCTGGCCATAAAAAGGGTCGTTTCAATGGTGGTTGGCATCCCAACCAGTCCAATAGCAGAGGCATTCAGCTTGTTAGCTTCATACCTTATCACCACAGCTTCCAAAGCTCTTCCTTCGGTGACAATCGACAAGGCTCATGACAGGGCAATTGGAAGCGCAATAGGGGGCACAATCCATGCTGCCAACTGTGTCAGAATTTCAATCATATCGATCCCCACTATCCTCAATTCCAGCAACGGGGTTATGGCCAATAGCCTACTGCTAATCTAGTGCAGCGCAATGTCTCCTCAACTGGTTATGTTGATTGGTTTTCGAATACGGGTGCCAATCAACATGTCACACTTGATCTTGCCACCGTGACCGCTTTAGAACCGTATCTTGGTAATGATAATTTTTATATTGGTGATGGTAAGAGCCTCCCTATATCTCATCTCGGTCATACAAAAATATATACACCATATTGTTCTTTCACCTTATCTAATGTCCTTCATGTTCCTGCAATCATGAAACCTCTGCTCTTTGTTCAGAAATTTTATCTTGATAATAATGTTTATTTTGAATTTCACCATCGTGTGTTTTATGTCAACGTTCTCAACACCCATGAAGTCCTTCTTTTAGGTCAGAGTAAAGATGGTCTCTATGCCCTGACCAAGTCTTCCATCACGTCAGTTCCTCAAGCATATTGGTCTCCCTGCACCTCTGCCTTTGCCGATTTATGGCGTCGTCGACTAGGTCATCCAACTTCACGTATTTTTCAATTGTTAGTCATGAAAAATAAGATCATTTGTAACAACAAACGTCTTAATTTTCAATCTCAAAGTTGTTATTTAGGAAAATCCTCGCGTTTGTCTTTAGGACCTACTGGTCACAAAACTTCTACTCCGCTTGAATTAATTTTTAGTAATGTATAAGCCCTGCTCCCCTCTTTTCTTCAGATGGCTATTGTTAATTTGTTATCTTTGTTGATGGTTATACTAAATATGTATGGTATTATCCTCTCATTGCCAAGTCTGATTTTTATTATGTTTTTCATCAATTTTAGACTCTCGTTGAACGTCAATTTTCATTAAAAATGAAATTTGTTCAAACTAATTGGGGCGGTGAATACTAAAAATTGTCCACATTTTTTCAGACTGTTGGTATCCATCATTGTCTCATTTGTCCTCACACTCATTAAGAAAATGGCACAGTAGAGTGTCATCATAGGCATATTGTGGAAACAGATCTTACTCTTTTAGGGCAATGTAAAGCACCTTTTTTTATTTTGGAATTATGCTTTTGAAACCTCTATTTATCTTATCAATTGCATGCCTACTCCTGTTCTTGCCCATCGATCTCCATTTGATGGTTTATTTCAACCATCTCCTAATTATCATTTATTGCATACTTTTAGGTGTCTCTGTTTTCATTTTCTGCATCCATATAATAATCATAAATTGGATTTTCGTTCCTCTCCATGTGTGTTCTTTGTTTATAGTTCCTCGCATCTTGGTTATCGATGTTTTGACATTGCATCTCATCGTATTTATATTTCTCGTCATGTCCGCTTCCGTGAACATGTGTTTTCATTTGATAATTTTGAGCAGATTGTAAAGGTCTCAATCACAACCCCCACCTAACCCGCTACTATCACCCTCCTAATTCTGCTCCACCACCCACCACTACCCACTTCCAACAGCCACTAGTACTCAGCTCTGCCACTCCAAATAGCCACCCGACCACAGCCTCCACCCATCCCTTGGCCATCATCCCATGCTTTTTTATCTAACCCTTATAATGCAGGTTCAACTCGTCAATCGGTCTCATCTCCTCCTGGTCTTGGGGCACTCTCTAGTCCCTCCTATGCTTCACCCTCCTCTGCCAGTATTCCTATAGATTTAGTCTTTGCTTACAGCCCCTCCTCTGTTGACAACCTATGCTTGCGGCTGCTTCTTCATCATCCTCTCCAGAGTCTGCAACTTATGGTTGATCTATCTTCTTATCAGTTGCCACATGTCTCCTCGCTGCCACCATCTTCCCCTGCGTCTCCACCAGCAAGCAGCAGACATCCTATGATTCTCAGATCGCGGTAGTCAAAGATAGCAAATCTGGTTGCTTCTGCTGCCGCCACCTCTGCCTCCACACGAGTAGTGCATTCTCCCTCTTCTAAGCCTTATGCATTTTCTAATGTTGATCGGTATGCAGTTTGGCATAATGCTATGTGTAATGAGATCACCGCTTTGCACTCTAATCACACTTGGTGTTTAGTTCCCTTTAATCCTTCAATGAACATTGTTGACAGTATATGGGTATATTGGATCAAACATCGTGTTGATGGTAATATTAAGCATTATAAAGCGCACCTTGTTGGTAGAGGTTTTACCCAACAGGAAGGTATTGATTATTCTGAAACCTTTAGTCCAGTTATTAAGTAGACCACTGTCTAATTAATTTTCTCTATCGCAATTTTGTGAAATTGGAAGATTCATTATCTTGATATTCATAATGCCTTCCTCAATGGCATTTATACTAAAGAGGTCTACATGAAACAACCTCTAGGTTTTATTGACTCTTCTCTTCCATCTCATGTGTGCAGATTGTACAAATCATTCTATGGTTTGAAACAGGCACCGAGAGCATGGTACACTCATCTTAGTGATTTTTTGCTATCCATTGATTTTCGAGCTTCCAAGGTTGACACCTCCTTGTTTATCTTATCTAATGGCACTCATATCTTCGATCTCCTGATATATGTTGATGATATTCTACTTATGGGTAATAACTCTGCTATGCTTTATCACCTAATACAGTTACTAAGCTCTGAGTTCAAACTTCGTGACTTAGGTGTTGTTCACTACTTTCTGGGTATTGAAGTTTAGTCTACTAGTATGGGTTTAATGCTGCATCAACATAAATATATTTTTTATATCCTCACCCGAGCTGGTATGACTTCCTGCAAACCCATTGATACTCATATCTCCCCTTCAAAAGTCACTATATTACCGGATCACTCATTCTCTAATCCTACACGATTTCGTCAAATCGTGGGTGCTCTTCAATATCTTACCTTCACCCATCCAGATATATGTTCTGCTGTTAACAGAGTCTGTCAGTTTATGCATGCTCCTACAGATTCTTATTGGGTTGCTATTAAGCGTATTCTACGATATCTTAAAGGTATGGGATCTTATGGTTTTCATATTACTCGAGGCTCCTCTTTTGCTCTACATGGATTTATAGATGCAGATTGGGCTGGTAGTATTGATGATAGGAAGTCTACGGGTGGCTATCTTGTCTTTTTTTGGTTAAACGCCGATTTCTTGGAAATCCGGCAAGCAACGCACATTTGCTCACTCCTCTACTAAGGCTGAGTATAAAGCCTTAGCTGATGGTACCGCTGAAGTCATTTGGCTTCAATACTTGTTAACAGATCTGCAGGTTCCCTCAGTTTCTGCTTCTACCATTTGGTGTGATAATCTTGGCGCAACCTATCTCTTAGCAAATCCTATCTTCCATGCTCGTACTAAGTATGTTGAAGTGGATTATCACTTTGTCCGCGACTGTGTTGCCAAGAAAGAGATTCAGATTCTTTTTGTTCCTTCTCAGGACAAACTTACCGATGTCTTCACTAAATCGCTTCCTGTTGCATCCTTTACTGCTTTTCGGTTCAAGATTCGGGTTGATCCCCCACCTTTAGCTTGAGGGGGCATATTATAGAATGTATAGCATGTATATATCAGAATAGGAAATTCATATAGGATTATTCCAATGTTATAATCCCTATAGTTATTGTCGTGTTCTGCCACATATATATAAATAGGAAGGTTGACTATGGCACAACTTAACACATTGTATTATTCTCTACTTTTACAAACAAATTTAAACATATTAGAATACCATTCCTTTTTTTTTTGACGTTTGATAGTAACTTTAAAACTTGATGCGTTTTAGAAATACTTTAAATTTAACTCCAATTATATTACTTAGTTATAAATTACATCTCATATATTTTTATTTTATCATTTTGTCTAAAAATTACACAAATATACCTCATAATCCTTTCATCATCAAATATAGTTTAAGTTTTCTACAATTAGAATACCATTGTTTTGTTATGTACTTTTAATTTAAAATGCTAAAATAGACCTCAATATGTCCTATGTCCCATGATGCAGGGAGGAAATATTACAATTCTTGGTTTAATTATTTTTATTATAATATTTATTTAATTGATAATATTTTCTAGAATTAGTTACTTTTTATTTAATTATGAAAATGGTAATAGGAAATTAGTAATCTAGGATTTAACTTATATTATATTATATTTTAATTATTTAATATTATTAGGGTTTTCTAGGTTATATATTTAAAAAGTTGTAATAGTTTTTGATAATGAATGAATGAATAAAAATTGAATTTCATGAGTTTTTCTACAACTTTAAAATGCATTTTTTAAAAAGATTTTTTTAGTACTAAATAACCCTGTATTAACATGATATATGTTGTCCCATCCTAAAAGAAAGACAAATTTATATCAAATTATAGTGAAATCTTCTGTGTTCTTCCTCCACTTCACTAGCTTGCATAAAAGAGAAATTCACTATGTTTGGACGATAAAATTGTTCATTCTTGCATTATTGGAGTTTTATTTTGATCCTTTTCATAGAAATATTTAGCCTATACATGTAGAATGGACATAATATTTAACTATCACTAATAATGAATAAATTGAAGAATGATATTGTCTATTGTACATTACATTCTCCATAAAATAAAATAAAAAATTTAGAATTTCTGCAAGTTAAATTGAGATTACTCTTTATTACATTAAATGTACCCAGATAATTAAGTAGCTCCTTCACATGCGAATATCTAACATCTTTATTACACTAAATTAATTTTAATTTTTTAAAAAGCTAAACTAAATAAAACATTGATTATTCAATCTTATTTTTGTTAAAACTAGATAAATTTAAATAGGATAATAATAAATAAATAAATAACTTAGACTATTTTTATCAAGGGTTTGAATTTCTTGAGACAAAAAATTATTTGTTTAGTTTCGTTATATAGGTTTGATTTCTTAGTTCAATTTTGTTGGTTTCTAAAATGTAAAACCAAAATCAAACAGACCAATTTTCTTAAAAAATCTTCTAATTGGTTTTTTCATTTTGATTTATGGGGTAGAATTTTTCAATTAATTTTAAATCGATTTTTAAGAATATTCTGGATAATCTGCCTCTTACGTATAGTTAGGTTACAGGTTTGATTTCTATTTGAAAAATTAACTATAATTAAAATTGATCAGTATTTTACTATAGCATGAGCTATTGTGCACTATGAATGCTTTCACTGTGGATTGCATTATTCTACACTGTAGGTTGTGAGTACTTTTACTTTGGACTACACTATTTGGGTGGGGCATGGTGGGGCTGCCGCCTGCAGGCCCTAAGCGCCAGGCTAGAGGCAAGCCCACTGGGGTTGCAGACACTTGGTGCTTGGCTGCCAAGCTTGGGCGTTGGGAAGGCCATGCTCGCCTGGCCGCACCCTAGGCTACACCCGCCTGGCGCTTAGTCTACCTAGCCTTGGGCGTTAGGGGTAGACCCAAGTGCCTGGCTGCAACCTCAAGGTGAGCGGGTCTATAGCCCCACGACTCTGGGGTGTGCAAACCCATGAGGCAGGGTCTGCAGACCGGAGCGCCTGGCCTATAGACCCATATCAGCCTAGGCTCATTAAGGATAATATGTTTTAGGTTGGCTTTTTGGCTTAAGTGGTTAAAATTTTTAATGCCTTTATCATCTTCATGTATATGTGTAATGCGAATGTAATCTCAACAAGATTGTCGCACGTGTGCGGCGGCACGACGATCGTCCACCCTCAAGGGAAACTCGGAATATTTATTCCTAGAAAAAAATGGGGAGAGACAAGGAATTCTTGTCTCTATAAGTGAAAATATGGACTGGGAGTCGCCACCTAGTATTTTGGCTCGGGCCCAACCCACCTTAGCTGGTTACTGTGCATGAGCACAGTAACCAGCTTCACCTCGCCTACAAGCGTGCACCGTGCACGTCCTGCATGGCGAGGGAAGAAGCGAAAACAAAAGAAAGAGGGGGCAGTGTTTACCTGGAGAGGCGGCGACTCCAGCGACTTCTGGTGGCAGCGGAGGTGGAGGCAGAAACGGTGCCGGCGATGGCAGTGGCAGCTTCTCCCCTGTTTTCTCTTCTTCTATGCAGAGGGGATTTTTTTCTTTTCTTCATCTGCTCTCTCTCTCGGTCCTCTCTTTCTCTCCTTCTCTCTCGATTCTTCCCTTCTGTTTCTCCCTTGGTCTCCTCTTCTCTTTCTGTCTTTCCTCCCCTGTTTTTATAGGCAAAAAACAGGGGAGACGACTGTTGGGGCGGCCACTGTGGGCCGCCCCTCCACTATCCAAGTGGCCGAAAAAGTATGCAAGTGGCTGAATTGTGGGCGTCTTTTTGAAGCCATCGGGGAAAGAAGTTCGGCGAAAAGTGTAGAAGACAAAAATTCTTCTCTCCTGTTCTCTGCATGCGCAGGGAAGAAGACGATGGTGTCGTTTCAAAATGGCACCGTTTTGGGTTCTTTCTTTTCTTTTTTTTTTCTTTTTTTTTTAAACAGTGCACGAAACGGCGCCGTTTTGGTCAAAACGCGCCGTTTCATTTAAAAGGAAAAGGCACCAAAACGCGTCAGATTCAAATTTCGGCCCTCCATTTGCGCGCTTTTTACAATTTAGTCCTTGGTCTCGGATTTCTTCAATTAAGTCCCTAATTGGCCATTAAACTTCAATATTTATGCAATTAAGCCCCTGATTTGACCAAATTAACTTCCAAAAATTATAATTTGACCCCAGAAAATTAATTTCTCCTAATTAAAGCCCAAATTAACTCCAAAATCAATTTTTCTTGCAATTAAAATCTTCATAAATGCAATTAAACCTTTAATAAAATTTAATTGAGTCCATAAACTTCTGATTTTGCATTTTTCTTCCACAAATTGAATTTTCTTTATCATCGGGGCTCTCATCAGTCAATGATATACTGTCAAAAATTAATTTTTGATTTTTGAACATCCTCAATCAATTTTTGAGCATTTTTAGGGCCTCTGGCATTTTTTCACTGTTATACTTTTTGATAATATATTTTTTTGAATTTTTTTGTATTTTATTATTTTTTATGTGGGGACCCAAAAATGGGTTACAACAAAGATATAAAGTAAGTTATAGAGATACATATCATTGAAAGAATGCACAATCAAAGAATATAATGTTGAAGGCTCAAAAGCTTGCATTTGTATAATACTATAAAGTCAACATGGCATATTCTCAAAGTCAATCCCTAAACCAATTAAACCTTACAACTTACATGCACACTCCTTCATTTGATTCATATCTCCATCTATCTCAATTAATTCTCATATGTAATTCTCACATTCTCATAAACTAATATGAGTTTAAAAGATCAAACATAGAAATTTGTTTTTTTTTTTCAAACAACAAAGAAAATCAAAATAAGAAAACCAACATTCTCCCAGTACCCCCACACTTAAAATACAACATTGTCCTCAATGTTGAAATAAAAGAAAAGGACTATAAGAGAATGACAAAAGTAAAATGCGAAAAATAAAAGATAAGGGAAAAGGAAAGCAAATATGTTTTTTTTTCTTGTGCTGGGTTACCTCCCAGTAAGCGCTTTTGTTTTATGTCATTGGCTCGACATGTTGCATGCTCATTCTTCATAGATTGGCTCAGCTAACTCTAGAAGCGGATAGTTTTGCCATCCAACCTTCATAGAAAGGTTTCAAGCGATGCCCATTGACCTTGAGTACTTTGTTGGTTTCTAAACTTGTAATTTCAGCTGCACCATAAGAAAAAATATTAAAAACAACAAAGGGTCCAATCCAACAAGAGCACAACTTTCCAGGAAAAAGTTTCAAACGCGAATGATAAAGGACTTTGTCTCCAACATTAAACTCTTTTCTTGTAATCATTCGGTCATGGAGACTCTTAGTCTTTTCTTTGTAAATCCTTGCATTCTTATAAGCATCATTTTGTATTTCTTCCAACATAATTCCAATATTTTTGGGCACCAAAAAGATAGGCGCTACCCATTCACTATACGTGATGGGGTAAATGACTTCTGCATCATAGAGGACAATTTGCAAAGCTTGCAAATCTAATGCTGAGTCATGCATGTTTCAGGGTACACATATATGCCTCTTCATCTCTTCTATCTTGGTAAAATCATAGCCATATCTCAAAGCTACGCTTAATCCATCCTACTATCAAAATCACAAACTTGCTGCAGACACTTATCAACTTGGTCATAACATGTGATAGAATAAACATTGCTATAAGGATATGTCATTGCATCATGAAAATTAAATTCAATCTTTTCATCTTCTACTTCCATAGACAAAGTATCCTTACCACAATCAATCCTTGTATTCGCAGTTTTCAAGAATGGTCTCCCAAACAATATAAGAGTGTTGTTTGATGAATCACAAGAATTATGTTCCATATCAAGAATATAAAAGTTGCATGGAATGACTAAACTATCAATCTTGACTACGACATCTTCTATCACACCAAGTGGGTAAACAAAACTATGATCCGCAAGTTGTATTACAATGCTAGTTTTATTTAAAGGCTCAAGATTAAAAGAATCATAAACATGTTTAGGCATAACACTAATGGATGCACCTAAATCGCACAAGGCCCTTTTGAAACTAGCATTACCAATAACACATAGGATAGTAAACGCACTTGAGTCTTTTTGCTTCAAAGACATATTCTTTTGAACAACAACATTTACAACTTCACCCATACTTACCATTTCATAACCTTTCAGTTTGAAAGCTCTCTTGGTAGTACACAACTCCTTCAAAAATTTGGCATACTTAGGAATTTGCTTGATGTTTTGCTTGATAGCATCAAGCAAAGGAATGTTGAGTTCTATTTTCTTGAAGACCTCTAAAATCTCTTTTTCTTTGTCTTCTTTCTTTGACCTAGAATAACTCACAGGAAAGGGTGAAATTATTTTAAAACATGAATTCATTGAGTGAGGAGTTACCTTTGGAGTGTTGGTCGATGTTTTAGTTTTTTGGAGGAAGAGGATGTTCCTTCTTTGTACTCAATTTGATTTCTATATCTTCTTCTTCCTCCATCTCAATTTGTTTCGACCTTTTCTCTTCAAGTTCTTTCCCACTTCGCAGCATGATCGCACTAACATTTTTTATTGGATTCAATGCTTGGGATTGTAATTTTCCATTCATTTGTGCTTCCAATTTCCCCACACTTGAAGTTACTTGTCCCATTTGCTTCTCCAAGTTGTGAATACTTGACCTTGTTTCTTGTTGAAAAGACATGACATTTTGTTGCAAGGTCATACTGTTAGAAGCCAAAGTTTTCATCATCTCATGAAGATCATCACTGGATGACGACCCCATAACATTAGAGTTTATGAATGGAGGGGGCTGTCTTGCTTGATAATTCTGTTGAGATTGAAATCCATAGGGATGGAATGGTTGGCCTTGATTGCCTTGTTTAGGTGGGTTCCCATAGCATAAGTTTGGATGATCTCTCCATCCGGGATTGTATGTGTTGGAAAATGGATTATATTTATGTTGGGGTTGTCCGTTGAATCCTCCATCAACTGCATAAACCTGTTCAATGTAATTTTCTTGCATTGTTGGGCACATATCTGAGGTATGGCTTTGTAAGGAGCGTATGCTACAAGCTTTCACCTGTTGTACATTGCCACAAGCCAAAGAACGCACAAGAGAAGTAAAATCATTAACTTTATTCTCAAGGTTAGAAATACTTACCTCATTTACTATAATTTGATATCCATTAGCGTGCCAAATTGTTTCGAGTTGGCTACCATATTTGAGATCCATTAGCGTGCAACCTCGGGTGTTTTATCTAACAATGCCCCTCCACTTGCAGCATCAATGATACTACGGTCAGTAGGCATCAATCCTTTATAAAAATATTGAATGAGCAGCTGATTGGGTATTTGATGATGAGGGCATTGAATATATAGTTGCTCAAATCTTTTCCAATACTCGAAAAGTGTCTCTCCATGAGATTGCTGAATCCCACATATTTCTTTCCTTATGTTGGCAACTCAAGATATGGGGAAATACTTCTCAAGGAAGATCTTCTTCATGCCATTCCAAGTTCCAATTGAACCTGGGAGAATAGAGAAAAGCCATGTCTTAGTTGCCCCTTTTAAAGAGAAAGGGAAAGCTTTCAACTTAACCTGTTCTTCGTCAACTCCATTCGGTTTCATACCAACATAAACCATATGGAACTCCTTGAGATGAGTATGAGGATCTTCTCCTGTAAGACCATTAAATGTTGGTAGCAAATGTATAAAACTAGATTTAAGCTCAAAGTTTACATTATTGCCAATGTTTATGCACAATGGCTGATTTTCCATGTTAGGAGCAGCAAGCTCCTTGAGTGTTTGTTGTCGTGCAACAGCCATAATATTGAGGCGAGCTTCATTTCGTAACCTGTGTAAAGTTTTTTCAATTTTGAGATCTAATTGCACTTAACTTTGATTAGTAGAACGGGTTACTGGCAAAAATCATCAAGAAAACTCAAAAGAAACCAACCACACAAGAGATCGAAAACAATGCAAATTGTACGAAAATCCTACGCTAGAAAACTAAAACTGCCTAAAAACCCTAGAACACAGTGGAATTTGGCCTCCATAGAGCGGGGCTAGTGGTATACCACTAGTCCTGTTTAGAACATCGTTTCCCTTTGGAAAACAAAAGACCGATACCTAATTCCACCAAAAAATCTGTTTTGAACAGTACCACTACAAGCAAAATTTTGTTTTTTTTTCAGAAAAAGAAATAAAAATCATAGAAAATAAAAATAATAGCACAATAATCAACTAAAATTACTTCCCCGGCAACGACGCCAAAATTTGGTGTGATGTCGCGGTCGCACAAATTAATTACCCTAACTTCAAACACAGCACATAAGATAGTATAGAGCAAGCAAGGGGTGGATCCCACATGGAAGGTTGAAGTCAATTTTTTATGCTAGATGATATGCAATTTGGGGGGGGAGGTTTGGACGTTATCTAGGCTAAAGCAAAAGAAAATAGAAAACTATCAAACAAAATTTAATAAAATCAGAAAATTATCAAGAGAACAAACCTTGGTCGTAAGCACACATCCACCTATAGAAATCAAAACTGATCATGGAAACAAAACATCAATTTATATTTTGAATATTTATCTCTTCTTAACATTGGTTAGTTAACGGATCCGCCGTATAACTAACCCTAACCATCAAATAACCACATTGTCCGCACTAGTAATTTAATTCAATGGCAGCCTTAAGAACTTGATAAGTTTATTAATCAATAAAACATAACTGTCTGCAGTCTATGTTTGATTTGATTGAATGTTCTCCCTTAGATTAATAACGTAGATCCGCCATAATTATTAAACTCAGTTGCTTCACAAGTTCATAAACCACAACTCTGGTTTTGATATCAAATTTAGCAATAGATTGTCTACAATAAAAACTTAGAGTCCGCTCTAGCAATTAAAATAAACAATCATAGAAAAAATAAGCATAGAAGAACAAACATATTCATCATATAAACTGAAAAGAAAAGGTAAAATAAATCTCACAGTTCTTAAAATCCAAAGATTTCGTGTCCTTGCAACCAAGAAAACGAGTTTAGCCCACAGAGTAGTAATTCAATGATCTTTAACCAATTGCGATTCCGCACGGAATCTCCTTCCAATTTTATTTTTTTCTCTCTAGATTTAAAAATATTATCTCAATATATTTCTTAAATAAGATTTTAAGATATTTCCAATTTTATTTTTCTCCCTCTTGATTTTTTTTCCTTTTCTGTTATTGATTGTTTTTCATACTATGAAGAGGAAATAAATTAATGTAACTTTTTTTATATTATACAAAAGTTGGTGATGATAATTTTTTTTTCCATTTTAGGTTGTGTTGAATTTCTTTATTAAAGCATGTTTGGTTTTGCGTTTCAAAAATACTTTGAAAAAAATTAAAAAAATTTATTGTTTTCTTTACTTAAAATTAATATTTTTTATGTTTTTGTATTTTTTAAAATACATTAAAATTGGGTCTGGCTGAGTAATCATACCCAAGAAAATATATTAAGTTGAGTCCTGCCCAGTAGGATCCATTCGAGTTGGGTCCTGCCCAGGAAGGACACAAAATAGCTTTGGGTCCAGTCGCCGCTAGACCCATCAGTGTTGGGTCCTGCCCCATCAGAACCCGCTTGGCCAAAAATTTTAAAATCTATTATTACTATCAAAGAAAAATCATAGTTTGTTTTGAAAGATTAAAAAAAATAAAAATTTTGATAAACAAATAAAATATTATTATTAATATTATTGTTGAGTTTGACGTTGTAATCAAATTCAATGCTCTTGAGTCCGACATTATAGCCAGATCCAATGCTTTTATAATATTTTTACGTCTTATATTTTTATGATATTTTAAGAGATTAGCCTGCGAGTATTCTATAACAAGAATATAAAAGGTGGGCCACCAAACTACTATATCCTAATTGCTTTCTACTTGAAGCTTAACACCCATATTCTATAACAAGATTAGCCCGCGAGGTCATCGTTACTCTTCTGCCCTCGACTTTTAGCATATTCTATATTTAATGCCCACTCAGTTTCAAAAAATGCAGAATAGAAACCGCTCCTCCTGAGCCATGGTGATGCTTCCTTATACTGTTGCTTTCCTACTCCTTTCCTCCTTACAGACAGTAAAAATCGCAAGTAAGTTTGCGTCTCTTTCTATTTTAATTACCTCCTTCCATTTCAAAAGAATTTACCTAAACTGAGCTCTGTCTTCATTTCAGTCTATGAAAACAAAAAATGTTGGTGTTCTGTTTTGTCGTTTAAAAATTGTTGTTTGATCATCTGCTTTAAATTTTGCTGTTTTTTGTGCAGAATCGCAATCATTCATCGGTATAAACTATGGCCAAGTTGGGGACAACCTTCCACCACCACCATCCACCGCAAAGCTTCTTCAATCCACTTCAATCCAAAAGGTCCGATTATATGGATCGGACCCCCCCATAATCAAAGCCTTAGCCAACACCGGAATTGGAATTGCTATCGGCACTGCAAATGGTGACATTCCAGGACTAGCCTCTGATCCCAATTTTGCCAAGAGCTGGATCAACACAAACGTGCTTCCCTTCTATCCAGCTAGCAATATCATCCTCATCACTGTTGGCAACGAGGTCATGACTTCCAATGATCAGAATCTCATGAACAAGCTCTTACCAGCAATGCAAAATGTACAGAATGCTCTAAATGATGCATCGCTCGGGGGTAAAATTAAGGTCTCCACAGTTCATCGGATGGGAGTGCTTAAGCAGTCTGAGCCATCTTCTTCTGGAAGCTTTGATCCAAGTTATCGGGATCTGATGAAGGGCTTGTTGGAGTTTAATAGTGCGAATGGTTCGCCTTTCGCAATCAATCCCTACCCTTACTTTGCCTACAGAAGCGATACAAGGCATGAGACTCTTCCTTTTTGCCTTTTCCAGCCGAAAGCAGGACGAATGGATGGAAACACTAAGATCAAGTACATGAACATGTTCGATGCTCAGGTGAGAGTAGATCAAATTGCAAGTGCGAAAATTTTGTATCAATAGATGAACTAATAAAAATGCTACTGACAAGTGGTTTAATAAATTGCAGGTGGATGCAGTTTATTCTGCACTGAATTCTATGGGATTTAAAAATGTTGAGATTGTGGTGGCTGAGACTGGATGGCCATTTAAAGGAGATGACAACGACGTAGGGCCAAGCATTGAGATTGGACACCTTCGATCGATGGTGGGCACTCCACTCATGCCAGGAAAATCAGTCGATACATACCTCTTGGCTCTTTATGACGAAGACTTGAAACCTCGACCTCGTTCTGAGCGATCATTTGGTAGCCAGGTAAGAACAAAATTTACGTGCATTTCATTGGTATTTCGAGTTTTCAACAGCCAAGTGTTCTATTCCTGAGCTTTCTTTTGATTTGGCATTTAAATTTCAGTGTTTGGTTGGGAAGATGGGTTTTAAAACATCACTACGCATTTTGTTTGTTAACAGAATGGACAGTTCCTTTTCAGGAAAGAAAACGGCCAAATTGTACTGAAAAAAACCCCTTGATTTTAACTTCTGAACAAAAAAAATCCTGATTTTCTATCCTAAACATTATGATTTTTGGAATAGGCTTGTTCTGTTAAGAAATTAACAAAAAAAAGAAAAACCCAGCCCTTAACATCTTTTTAATTGGATGTCTCTATTAATGATGATAAAAAAAAAGGTAGAAAGAAATATTCAATTTTTTAATCTCACATCTTTGTCAACAATATTTGAAATACATGGAATCATTATTTTTAGACAAATAAATCCAAAATATTTTTGCATATTTCACCTACAAAAACCCATTTAATTTATTGAAACAGACCCAGTCATTAGCAGCAGCACCACAACAGCCACCAACAGATACAACCAGCACCAGCACCGGCACCACCAACAATAACAGCAGCACGAGCACAAGCACAAGCACAGGCACGGGCACGAGCACGAGCACAAGCTCGAGCACGAACACCATCAGCATCGGCAGCGGCAGCAACAAAGTATATTCAATTAGGATTTTTAATTTAGGTTTGTTTTATGGGTTTATGGGACTTTCTTTGATTTGCCTTTTCTTTTATGACTTGCAAACTTAGAGTCAGAAGTTGCAAAATGACGATAAAGATAGGTTATGGTTTTTCTCGCTGTATTTTATATGCTTCTCTGGTTGAGTATTATTAATAATATTTAAAAGAAAAACAATTTAGTCAAAGAGGAAAGAAAGGAAAAGTTAATTTTATGAGGAAGCTCCATTTACAATTTTACATGGTGCACTCACTTCCCAATCCAAAGGGACGAGGAAAGGTGTTGCGAAATATCTGGACCAACTGGCTTATTTGGTAGAAATTTGATCCTTATAAGTATCAAAAATCCCAATTTTGGTAGATTTCATTGGTGGAATTGTGAATATTTTTACATGATGCCTCTTTTATAGTTCCTATCCATGCAAACAACAATAAAATATATATTGCCTTGTTGCAAGTGGCTAACAAAGAGAAAAAAAGGAAATGAAATCTTAAAGAACACCTGTGTCTTCATTAACAAAAGAAAGTCCTTCACCAAACCCAAAACTTTATTGCTAAGTCCACCATATATTAGCTAAATTTAACACCAAGAAACAGAAACATGTAAGAAAAAACATTACAAATCATAGGAAGCTCAAACACCTCTTACAGGTTCATCAAAATCCTCGACTTCCATGACATTTGGAGTTATAATTTTCTCAAGAATCAACTGCGCAATTCTATCACCAACCTTTACCTCGAAATCAACATTAGAGTTGTTAAAAAAATAACCCAAACATGGCCTCTATAATCAACATCTATGATACCAACACCCACATCAATCGAGTGCTTCCATGCCAATCCTGATCTCGGTGCTAAAATAACAAAACTCAATTTTAGAAACAAAACCAAACAATCTGTGAACACAAATTAAATGGTAAAATTATTATTATTATTATTATTATTATTATTATTATTATTATTAAATTAATAAATTTGAAGAAAAATATTATTATTATCAAAGAAAAACAATAAGTTTTATTTGAAGGGATTAAAACTATAAAAACTTAGGGTATATAAGTTTAATATTATTATTAATATCATAAATATTATTAAATTTGCAATAAATTTTATTACTATCGAAAAAAACATAAATGTGATTTCAAGGGTAAAATCAATTATTTTTATTATTATTAACTTGAGTCTAGAATGGCATGTTAGACCCAAGTTGCTTGGGAGTGGCAGGGGACAGATTAAAATACCTTGGGTCTTGCAACTCTCCCTGGCCTAAAACAATTGGGTCAAGAGTCAGACCCTAGGTTAATGGGTCTGTAACAGAACCCAATGCTCTTGGGTCTTGCGTCTTCACTTAACTCTAATGGATTCGGAATACAGCCACACCCAAGGCTTTTGGATCCGCCATTTAAGAGGAGGCCAAAGCTTTTGGGCCTAGTGTTACAGCCGGACCCACATAAACTTGAGCAAGTTTATTGTTATTATTAATATTAAAAATATTATTATTTGTATTATAAATTTTATTGTTTTTATTATAATTAATATTATTAATATCTTAATTAAGAAATTTTAAAAATATATCATTAATTTTGAAAAAAAAAACCATAAATTTGATTTGAAGGGTAAAATAATAATAATAATTAAATTAATAAATTTAAAGAAAAATATTATTATTATCAAAGAAAAACAAGCAGTTTTAGTTGAGGGGATTAAAAACTATAAAAAGTTAGGTCAGATAAGTTTAATATTATTATTAATATCATAAATATTATTAAATTTGAAATAAATTTTATTACTATGAAAACATAGATGTTATTTGAAGGGTAAAATTAATTATTTTTATTATTCTTAACTTGGGTCTGGAAGGACATGCCAGATTATAGAGGTTAGATATAAGTCATGGATGATCATTCATGGATATATCGAGATTCACCCCAAGGATTGCAGACGATTGAATATTGTAATAGGGTTCAGGGTTTTATTAATTTCACAACATCTATTCTCAGAAATTTTACTAGATACGGTATTAGGTGTCCATGCAAGAAGTGTCAAAATAAAAAGTATCTGCATCCAGATGTTGTAATGATGCATCTTCTACAAAAAGGGTTTATGGAGAATTACCAGTGTTAGTATGCACATGGAGAAGTATTTGTTAGTAAGAAGAGAATGGGAGAAAGGGTGGTTGGGTCAACTTCTAGTGCTAGCAACGTGCATGAAGCGGCAAATGACAACACTATTCCTTATAGAAATATGGTTATGGATGTAATGATAATGAATCAAGGTAATGTCAGTCAATGTCCAATCGTAGAAGAAGAACCTAATGCAAATGCAGCTAGGTTTTCTGATTTGTTGAAAGATTCTGACGAACCATTCTGGGATGGCTACACAAAACCATAGTAAATTATCGGTCGTAGCACATGTGTTCACCATCAAGTCAGATCACGGGTTGAGTGAGGTTGGGTATGATAAAATTATTGAATGGGTGAGAAGCATTTTCCCTGAAGGGAACAGGCTAAAAGAGAACTTCTATACTGCGAAGTCCATGATGAAACCCCTCGGTTTAGGATACTAGAAAATTGACATATGCCCTAACTTCTTCATGTTATACTACCTTGAAAATGTTGAGATGATCGAGTGCATGACATGCGGACATTCCCGTTACAAACCCAGAACTGGCAGGGGAAAGACTCTAGTGGCATATAAAAAACTTAGATACTTCCCAATCACACCTAGACTACAGAGGTTATTTATGTCACCAAGGACTACTGAGCATATGACATGGCAGCAATCACATGATGCGGTTGATTGAGTGATGATGCATCCTTCTGACGGCGAAGTGTGGAAACTCTTTAACAGTGTGCATCCTCACTTTTCAACTAAATCAAGGAATGTGTGTCTTGGGTTGTGTACAGACGGATTCAACCCATTTGGGTTATTTGCTGCTCCTTATTCTTGTTGGCCGATCATACTCATAGTTTATAACTTGCCACCAGGAATGTGTATGGGGTTAGAGTTCATGTTTTTATCTACTATCATACCCGGTTCAAGTAGCCCGGGCTAGAATATAGATGTTTGTCTTTGACCATTGATTGATGAGTTGGCGTAGTTGTGGTCCTCTAGAGCTCTGACTTATGATATATCGAGGAAAGAAAATTTCCTTATGAGGGCGGCTTTGATGTGGACTATCAATGATTTTCCAGCTTATGGAATGCTTTCTGGTTGGAGCACGCATGGGAAACTAGCATGTCCATACTGCATGGAAAACAACAAGGCATTCAAGCTAGCAAACGGAGGTAAAGCTTCTTTTTTTTTACTGTCACCATCGCTTATTGCCACTTAATCATAGGTATAGAAAGAACAAAAAAGATTTCTTTGTTGGCAAGGTTGAAAATGATGTTGCATCCCCGCGTCTTTCTGGTGAAGAATTGCATGATGTTGTATCAAAATACGGTGACATTGTGTTTGGCCTTCAATTAGGTAAGCAAAAGTTTCCTAGTTTTGGTTTGACCCATAATTGGGTAAAGCAAAGTATCTTTTGGGAGCTTCCTTATTGAAAGACCAATCTACTCCGCCATAACCTTGACGTCATGCACATTGAAAAGAAGGTGTTTGAGAACATTTTCAACACCGTCATGGATGTGAAGGGGAAGACAAAGGACAACATCAAGGCTAGATTGGATATAGCTTTATACTGTAACCGTAAAAATATGGAGTTGGTTTATGATGAGTCACGGGTTGCAAAACCAAGAACAAGCTTTGTGTTAGAGAAAAGCGCACAACTACTAGTTTACAAATGGCTTAGGAGTCTACGTTTTCCTGATGGACATGACTTGAACATATCAAGGCTAGTTAATATAGAGGACTGTAAATTGTATGGAATGAAGAGTCATGACTGCCACGTGTTTATGCAAACAATCATCCTATTAGCTTTTCATGATTTGTTGCCAAAGGGAATATGGGATGCACTCACGAAGATCAGTCATTTCTTTAGAGATATATGCTCCAGCAAGTTGAATGTTGAGCACATTGAGAGGCTTCAAACGAATATTGTTGAGACACTATGCAAAATTGAGATGATTTCCCTCCATCATTTTTTGACTCAATGGAGCATCTCCCCATACATCTACCGTTCGAGGCAAAAGCTGGAGGACCAGTCCAGTATAAATTGATGTACCCATTCAAACGGTTAGATGGTACAGTTGTAATGTAATTCATATATAAAAGTATTTTATATGTTTTTCTTAATTGAAAATACTTGATTAATTCAATACAGGTACTTGTTTAATCTCAAGAAAAAGGTTAAGAACAAGACGCATGTTCAGGCTTTGATATGTGAGGCCTATATTGTTGAGGAGATCTCAACATTTATCTCATACTATTTCGAACCTCATCTAAGAACGAGAATCAATTGCGTTCCACGGTATGATGTGGCGGTGAAGTGCCTTCTAGTGGGAACTTGTCAATATTCTCCAATCCTGGACAACCCACACCTAAAAATGCCGTAAGAGGAAGATATTTGTTGGAAATAGAGTTCAAACAAGCACACAACTATGTTCTATTTAACTGTGATGAGCTAAGACCTTTTATTCAATAAGTTTATATATGTGTAATACTAATTAAACTTTGTCAGTAATATACTATTAATTATATATTGTAATATCATACACTCATTATCACTTGCAGGCAACATCAACAATATTTGCTCTCCAATAACTCACAGATGACCGAATCCCAGATCTTTCAATTACAAGATAAAGAATTTACCACGTGGTTCAGAACACTTGTAAGCACTATCACAAACCCATTCTAACTTGCAAAATTACTATATGCATGTCATTACGAGATTCTCGTTCATTTACTGTTTATTGATTTACATTACATACAAGGTTTATCAAATGGGAAGGAGTGTGGTTAAGTCATTGTCTTCAATAAGCCTAGGGCCTGAAAGAAAAGTTAAGTGCTACAACAGGTATTTTGTCAATGGTTATGTTTTCCATACTAAAGAATACAGGCATGAAAGAAAGACATACAACAACGGTGTTTGTGTTAAGGGATCAACTAGTAGTGAGTTAGAAGTTGACTACTATGGTAGATTAGAAGAGGTCGTCGAACTGCAATATTATAGCAAGCAGAATAGAGTGCTTTTATTCAATTGCTATTGGTATGACACGACTGACAGAGGAATCAAAGTTGATCCGCAATATGGTCTGGTCGAAATCAACTCAAAAGCTAGACTCTACAACATAAACGATGTCTTTGTTTTCGCAAAACAATGTTAACAAGTTTATTACACATACACCCCTTTCATTTAGAAAGGATCGATCAAGAGTGGATTGGTTGTCCGTTTTAAAAACGAAACCCAAGGGTCGTGTTGAGCTTGTTCAAGATGAGAAATCTTTCAAGTTAGTGAGTTAGTTGAACCATATCGAGGTGCTCCTTTGATTAACTTAGAAGAAAATTCAAATTTTCATGTTTTCGATGATAGTCTTGTTGATGTTGATGTAGAGGAGTTGAATGTTGTTTTGAGCTCTAGTTGACAAGCAAATGTTGATGAAGATGATGATATCCATATTGAAGATTGCGATGAAGGTGATGACTATTCAATTGATGACGAAGAAGAAGAAAATTCTGACTAACTATCAGAATGAAGCCTTATGTAAAACATTTTTTTCATGTAATATATATTATGGACGATATATTTTGTAACATGAAATATTTATTATTTAAGCATTGTTGTTATTGTTATGTGTGATGAACAGTTTATCATTTAAGTGTTTGCAGGAAGGTAAATAGGCAATACAAATATAATCTTTCTTGTACAATGCCACAATTACTAACGTCCATACCGACAGAATAACGTCTGTCGGCATTTCACAGAGAGTTCGAAAATAATTACTTGAAATGCCATAATTACCAACGTCAATACCGATGAAATAACGTCCGTCGGCATTTCACAAAGAGTTCAAAAATAATTACTTGAAATGCCACAATTACCGATGTCCATACCGACGGATTATATTTCATCGGTATTTCACAGAGAGTTTGAAAATTATTACTTGAAATGCCACAATCACCGACGACGTTGCTGACAACTTGCAGTCCGTCGGTAAGTGTCGGCGGATCAATATTACCGACAAAATTATCAACGAACTGTGCGAATTCCAAAGGGTGGTGCATTAAATGCATCTCTGACCGTGTCAGTTGCTGACGGACCGCGAAAAATATGGAGGGTAATTAAAAATATTGGTGTGGAATTCAAAAATTACTGACGGATTTTCGACACTTCACTGACGGAATATATTAAAATAATAATTATATTTTTTCCATCGGTGAATCCGTCGGTAAAATTGCCCTATAAATCCCAGCAGCCGCCCCTTTTGTTTATTTTTTCATCTCCTCCGTTTTTCACCTTCACTTTCGATTTTTTTCCTCTCAATTCTTCAAGGCTTTCACCTATAATTTCTAGAAAGTTTTCTTGTGAATCTTCATCAAATTAAAAGGTATGTGTTTCCTCTATTTCATTTTACTTTAAGGGTTTTTTTTTGTTTTAGCTATTTTTATTTTTGTTATGTTTTTTGTTTTGGCGTATTTTTATAATGTAGATAAAGTTTTGAAATCAACACATTATTAAGGTAAGCATATTTCATTCCTAAAGTCTATAGTGTTTTTTTTTTTAATTTATTGAATATATTTTATTATTGTATTGGCATAATTATTGAATAATTTGTTGAATTGTAATTGTTAATGTTGAATTTACCTTAGTATTAGTAATTGAATATGTTGGAATAATTAGTATAGAATGGGTCAATTGGTTGTGGCTATTTTCAATATTTGCAGGTTTGTGGATTTGGGTAGTATTCAGTATAGAGGAGGTGCTGTTGAATTTTTTTTAACATTTGAAAATTGTGTAGATGCGTAGAACGAAAACCACAGCTCATCGCTCATGTATGGTCGCAGCTAGTTCTTCTAGTAGCGAGGAGGATATTTCCTTAGGTGCCTCTCAAGAAGAGGCACCTACACCACCTGCGTCGTCAACCGATGCTGCTTCTTCCAGCGCTAGTTCACAGTGCAGAGGCATAGTAAAAGGACGACCTTTTAATGTAAGTTTGTTAAGGTTTTAGTCTTTTTTTAAAAAAAAATTATAACATAATTTATGAACTAATCACTATTTCATTTATTTTCAGGTTCACAAACATTGAGGCCGCCCGAGTAATATCATCGTCGTTTAAATCATCGATGGAGATTCCATTATTTCAATAGAGTCAGATATCCAAACATCCTGAATGGATGCCTCAAATCAATGCATGGTTTGACAGATTTGAGGTTGGTGTTAATTTATAATTTCTAGCTTATTTCTAATAAATTATTAATATAATTATAAATAAATTATTATTTTTTTAAAAAAATAATTATTTATCCACAAGACAAATTCGCTTGGGATAGTGAGCATGACACTGTTGTGAGGAGGGTGTGGGAAAATCATGCAGCAACTAGTAACATAAAAAACAATACAACATTTTTTTAGAAAAAAATTTATGTTTCAAAATTTAATTTCTTACTATGGAAGTAGGTTGTGTGATTTTTGGTATGAAGCACAAAAAAGGCAAAAAAAACCGCGAGAGATAATGGTCTCCAAGGCTAGAACGATGTGGCGATTTAGAGGGATTTCAAACTGATATACATCCCGGCAAATATATGGCCGCTCTATCTTGAGCACGTGATGTCTGAGTGGTTCACACGATGCTCAAAGTCTGGTGCTGGCAACCAGAATCGGCCAATTCATGGCTCGATGAGAACGCACACCGGCGACTCCATTTTGTTTGCTGCACATGCGAAACGGATGGTAAGATTAATTTAAATAAAATATATTATTAAATTAATTTTTTTCATTATAGGCTACATCTCTTGGACATGAGCCGAGCTCGATAAAGTTGTTTGTTGAGATGCACGTGCGAAGTCAAGACCACCAAAAGGGGGCTCCACAGTTCGTTGACAACCGTGCTCAACACTTTGTGGTATGTTTGTTCAACCATTTTATTTTGTAAGTTATTATTTTTATTGAATATGATGATTACTTTTTTTCATTTTCAAGAGACCTATAATAGCCAGCTGAGGGAGAGGTGTGGGGACGATCCTTCGACCCATCCGGAATTCGATTCAGAATTATGGATTGAGGTTGGATCGTCCGGTGGACCCGATAAAAATCAGGTTTACGGGATCTCCAACACAATGGCCGAGAACTTGCGGGCGGCCCATAGTGTCTCAACCGTTGGGAGCTCCCAATCAGTATCAAGCACCCAATCTAAGGAGTTCATGGCCTTGAAGCAACACACGGCTCATCTCACTGAGAAATACGAGAAACTCTCGGTGAATTATGAACACCTTCGCCAAATGGTCATGAACATGGCATCACAGAGCGGTGATCCATGTGCGCCTCCTCCTCCTCCTCCTCCTCCAGCTCCACCATTATGTTAATTTCTAATGATTATTATTTAATTTTAATGGTTAATTTAATATATATTTTTGAAACACATTCAGTTTGTAATGAATAGTATTTAACTTTATTTTTTGATGTTTAATAAAATATTTATTTGCATAATTGGTTTTTTTACTATTAATTTATATAATTTTATATTATGAATTGTAAATAATTTTTTAAAAAAATATTTAAAATTATGCAATAAAAAAATATAAAAAATACTCACCGAGAGTTTTATCGATGGAATCACTCCGTCAACATTTCACAGTTGCTTGGTGCAAATTTCATAATCGCCGACGAGTTTACTGACAAAATCAATCTGTCGGCATTTCACAGTAGCGTGGTGCATATTTCACAATCACCAACAAGTTTACCGATGGTAATAGTTTGTCGGTATTGAATTCACACACCGACGGTAATAGTCTGTCGGTATATTTCAAGCGGGAACTTTTTTTTTTTTGCATGCAATTTTCGTTTGTAAAACCATCGGCAATTGTTTTTTTTTTACCGACCGCTTTAGCGACGGAATTAGGTATTAAAAACAAAAGAAAAGCTGACAGATTGTTTTTGTTGGTATGTTTGTTGGTAATTTTATTACCCACGAACTATGAATCACACACCGATGGAATATGTCTGTCCGTAAAACTGTGAAATCTTGTAGTGCTCCTCCTCTACCGCCACTAGCCTCCTCTCTTCCTTTCCTTCAATTTGTTTTGCTTTTGATGCTTTAATCTTCACTCAAACCTCTTATTTTCTCTTATGTGTTTGCTTGCATGTGATTTTCTCCACTTGTTCTTTATAATAAGGTGGTGAAGAGAAGAGTGTCTCTTCTGTTTCCCCTCCTTTCTATTTGCCATCAGCCCTTTTATTCTTTTTAGGGCTAATAGGTCTTTTTTTTTCTTTTCTTTTTGCTTTTGTCCCCTATTTGTTTATACATTTTCAGTTTAGTCCCCTCACTCTTTTGTCTTTCCCACGTTAGGTTCCAATTTCTCCTTATTCACTATGTGTGTTTCATACTTCAAGTTAGAGCTCTTGTCTTTTACCAATGGATTCTTCTCTATCTACTAAATCTCTTGCATTTATGTTTTAAGGGTTTACAAAAAATACTCATAAATACATGTCTAAACCTCGGGGAATAAGTGTTTATGTAAATTGCAAACTAAATAAATGTAAAATAAAAACAGGAATTCAAAATTTTTGGATATAAATTTTCCAATGAAATATTTCGAGACATTATAAATTAACCTGGAAATATTGAGGGTTGAATTAAGTTAAAGCAAATGAACTAACCTAAGAAGTTGAGCGGTGGAATTATAAGAAATGAAAAGAGGTATGGCTTAATTATAAGAAGAAAAGATATGGGGGGAGAAATAATACACTTTAAAAAAATGGGGTTTAAGCGCAAATAAAAGAAATATGGAGTATAAATACCCCTCTTCCTTGCTCATCAAAATCGGCAGCACCTATCAAGAGAAAGGGAGTGAGTTTTTGAATTTATTCTTGCCAAACCAAGAGAAAACACCAAAATTCCAAGAAGCCATCCAAATTTAAGGGTTTATAGGTAAAGTAAGCACTTGTGGGCAAGAGATTAACAAGGAAATTTGAACAAAGAAAGTGAATAGAGGGTCGGCTACCATTTGAAAAGGGGGGAGTAAAACATTTTTTACTTGTTGAAGATTGAGACCTTGATTCTTACCAGGTAAGGAGTTCTAAACATGATCCTATAAGTTGTTTTAAATTCGATTACAAATTGATGCCATAATATTGAATTTTGGATTAAGGTTCTTAGACTTGATTTCGTGAAATGTATTAAATTCATGTGTTGTGTGTGATTGGGGGCATGAAATTATGATCATTTATTAAAGAAAATATATGGGAAATTAAGTAAGGGGTGGCCGACCATATGAAGAGATAAGAGAGAAAGGGAAAGTTAAATTCTGGACGTTGTGTGTAAATGGAAAGGTTGACGAATCTGGACAGATTCATCTCCTGACTTTCAGAGAGAATTCGAGTAGAAGGATGAGGTAATTAGGATCAGGTTTCTTCATATGAATTGTACTTTTGGATGTTGACTAACCAAGAAAGTTGGTCTTGCCTAATTTGGAGGTATAGAACTCGAGTTATGGGTCACCAACCAAAACTGGGTCATGATAGACCCTGTAGAGCAGTAGGTCTGATTCATTGACGAGTAATTTTGAGTGTCTTGGGGGTAGAATTGGGTTCTCTTTCCTTCAGGGGACTTGTAACCCCATATTGTAGCTTTCCAAAAAGACTAGCCTCGTTTGAAATGAAGTCCTAGAGCTCCTGGTATAGTAAAAAATTCGAGGAGAGCCAGAATGTGACCTCTACTAACATATTTGAAAATTTGCTAAAGTGACAATGTAGACACATTAAGGGTGAAAATTGGGTCTTTTCACCTTAAGGAACATGTGATGTTGCATTTTCATTTCCAAAAGAAATGAGCCATATTCAAAATGGAAATTTATAATGATAACTATGGTCGGACAAAGAATGACAATATTAATGGATGAAATGAGTGAACATAAAATATATAGAAAGGAATAATTAAAAGAAAGACATGTATTGGCTATTAATATGGTTACTATGAAATGTATCCTTGAATGAGGATAACTTATGAGATATGCATGTGATTACCAGGAGGGACCACAGGCGTGGTGCAGCAGCAACAATAGGGGAGCACGAGTAGAGCTTCTATTGCAAATAGGTGAACCACACATATACTTTCTAGTTAAATTCCATGATTTGATATCTTATTAATGTGAAATGTAAATTAAAAAATGTTGGATATTATGTGACATGATGAAAGTTTGCATAATGATGTTATTATTTTGGATAGTAGTTCGAATGTATTTATGTTCAAAGTGAATGATCCTTGTGTGAAATTACCAAGCGATTAAATTATCACCGACATAGGAAATATGAGTAGTGTGATATGTGGCTTTGACTAACATACATTTAGTGTATATTAGGATTATGGGTAAGAGGATTACCATGTATTGACTAACATAATTTAATGTATGTTAGGATCTTAGGTAAAGGATCACCATGTATTGGCTAACATACATTTAGTGTATGTTAGGATCTCGGGTAAGGGATCACCATGTATCGACTAGCATGTATTGACGAAATCACCGATGGATGGTGCACATTCCAATGCGGGCGACTGTCAGACTGCCTGGTCAGTCAACACAGTTACCGATAGAATCACCGACATACGTGGCAAATCCAATGCACCCGTGCTTTGACATCTTTTTACCGATGGCTGTGTCGATGAACTTTGAAAAATCTGGAGGGATTTCCACAATTTTAGTGCAAAATTAAAAAAAATAACGACAGAATTTAATGCCACCGCCCATAAAAATATTATTCTATGTTTCGTCGGTAAAATTGCAGTATAAAACCGACCCCCCCTTCGCGATTCATTTTTTCTCGGCACCTCTCGTTCATCTTCTCTTCTCCTCCTGAAAATCCTTTGCGTTTCTCATTGTATTTTTATTGTTTTGATTGTAGTTTTCAACATATTAAAAAGTATGATTCTCCTTTCTTTATCTTTCTATTTTTTTTACTTTTGTTACTTTAATTATGATTATTTTTTATTTAAAGGTACGATTGCAGCTAGTTCTTCTAAAAGTGAGGATGACTTATCCTTGGGTGCGGATCATGAAGAGACACCTGCGCCAACTTGTGATGTTGCCTCTTCTAGCACGGTTTCACAGCGTAGAGGCGGTGTGCCTTCACAGCAAAGTCAATTCACTCGCAAGTACCAGGCACAATGAAAGGATGGCCTTTCAATGTCAGTTGTTTAGGTCTTAATTTTTTTTTTACTTATAACATAATTTATGAGCAACTAATGAATATTTTATTAATTTTATTTAATTTCAGGTTCATAAACATTAAGGTTGCCCGAATAATAACATCGGCGTTTAAATCCTTGATGGAGATTCAATTATTTTAATGGAGTTAGGTTTCCAGACATCCTGAGTGGAGATCTAATATCGATGCATGGTTTCGATGATTTTAGGTAGGTGTTAACTTCTAATTTCTAGCTTATTTTTAATAAATTATTTTTATAATTTTATATCTTGTGCTATTGTTATTTTAAATGAATTATTTATACATAAACATAAATTTGAGTGGGATAGCGCGAACAACAATGTTGTGAGGAGGGTATGAGAGAATCACGCGTCAACTAGGTAACAATGAAAATAATATAATTTTTTGTTTTATAATTTTATATTCTAAATTCTAATTTGTTACTATGGAAGTAGGTTGCGTGATTTTTGGTATGACACAACAAAAAAAAAACAAAGAGATATGCGAGAGATAACAAAAAGACATTCCAACAAAAAATTTATTGCGCTGTAAAAACTTATTGTGAAGATATTTGGTTCGCTCTTTATATAGCCTTGCATTGTCGAATGCTTCCAATCAAATTTCTTCAAGTTCTTGCAGCTGTAATTTTCATTCTTCTCTCGCCTCTTTAGCATCAAGATTGCACTGTTTCACTGCCTAGAAGGCACGATGTTCAATTTCAATCGGTAAATGACATAACTTACCGAAAACCAACCTATACGGTGAAATTACGATTGAAGTTTTGTATGTTGTGCGGTATGCCCAAAGTACATCCTCTAAATGCAGGCTCCAATCCTTTTGGTTGGGGTTCACCATTGTAAACCCCAGAAAAAAAAAAAATAAAGGTTGCTTAAATTGAAAACTAACTACATGAGAAATAAAAGTGAAGAAATTCATGTTTATGGTTAAATAAAAGACAGGAATTCAAATTTTTTTTAATATAATTTAAGGGTGAGATAATTCGAGACATTATAATAAGCCCGATAATGTTGAGGGTTAGATTTAATTGAAGTTAATAATACAATTAAAGGAAATGGGGACGAAATGCAAATAAGGGAAATTACAGAGTATAAATACTCTCCCCTCGCCAAAAAACCATAAGGAGAGAAAATAGGGAGTTTTATACCCATTCTTGAAAAATCAAGAGAGAAACTCTAAAATTTCAAAAACCTATCCAAGATTAAGGGTTTATAGATGGGACAAACACTTGGGAGCAAGGGATTAACAAGAAATTGAACAAGAAGAAAAGAAAGGAGGGAGTTCAAAATCTTCAACTGGTTGAAGATCAAAATCTAAATTCGTACCGAGTAAGGTGTTCTAAACATAATCTTAAAAATTCATTTCAAATTCGATAATGAATCAGGGTTCTTAGACATGAATTGGGGCAAAAGTACTTATTGTTAAAATCAAGTTAATTCATGTGTGGTATGTAGTTTATAAAAGTATTATGTGAAGGGAAGAGGGAGACGAATCTGGACAGACTTGTCTCCTGACATGCGATAAGATTTCAGGTAGGAGGATGAGGGAATTAGGATCAGGTTCCTTCATAAAAATTATAGATTTGGATGTTAGCTAACCAATAAAACTACTCTTGCTCAATTTGGAGATGCAGAACTCCAATTATGGGTTACCAACCGAGACTGAGTTGTGACTAATTTTGTAGAGTAGTAGGATTAATGGGTTGATGAGCAATTTTGACTATCTTGAGGTAGAACTCGATTCTCCTTCCTCCAGAGAACTTGTAGCCTCGTGTCTTAGCTTTCCAACGAGATCAATCTCACTTAAAATGGAGCTCTAGAACTCTAGATATAGTTAAAAATCTTATGAGTGTTAAGACAGTAACAATACAAACAACAACGGTTGGACAATAACAGTTCAAACAGCAATGGTTGGACATCAACCATTGGATAGTAACCGTTCAAACAACGGTTGGACAACAACCGTTGGACAGTAACAGTTCAATGTCTAGACAGTAACAGTTGGACTGTAACAGTTCAAAGTTAGACAATAACAGTAGACTTTCACGTGAATAGTATATGTAAGAATATAAAATAATTGAGTCATACAAACACTTGCACATTGAGATACTAACTTTAAAAATATACATGATATATGTATGTTTGTTATTATGAGGAAATGAATATGCATTGAAAGTAATATATGAGTAATGAATGAATATGGATTCTCTATAATATCGGCTTGAAGGAATCATAACCAAAAACTTTCTTGTGACACAAGAGGAGCAACCAGGATTGGATCTTCTGTTAGGGGAGGTCATGAGACAGGCGGAGCAGGTGCGTGATTTTCCCTCCTATTTGCACTTATACAATTTAAATTCTTTTGGTGAATGAAATTACAATAAATAACATGTTCGATGTAAATAAAGTCTAGCGTATTGATAAGATTAGCTTCGGCAAATGGCATCCGTGATAGGACTACCAGGAGATGAATTACAAGATTAGCTTTGGCTAATGGCATCCGTGATAGGACTGCCCGGAAATGAATTACAAGATTAGCTTTGGCTAATGGCATCTGCAATAGGATTGTCGGGAAATGGATCGCAAGATTAGACTTTGTATGGTCACCCGATTCATGCAAGTAAATAAGAGTATTCAAATTAAGAATATGCAAATGAGTGTTAATTGGGTTTAAAAGATTACAAGCAAAATATAAGTTGTCTATTATAATTCTTATGGATCCAATAAAAAATTAATACTTCATTCATATACATTACATGAGCATATATATATTTCTTTTATCAATATAATAGTATGTTTATTTATGTAACAGGTCCATCAAATATCCATGGAGATCATTAGTATTAGGACTCTACTTTGTGGGCACAAGTTTGTTTTGCTCATAGGGAACAAGAGTCAAACCTGTCTTCTTGGGAACTACATGCACTAGACTAACCCATTGATTGTCGGATATGGGATAGATGATTCCTTGGTCAAGTAGCTTCAAAATTTCCTTCATTACCACTTCCTTCATGGCTGGGTTCAGCTTACGTTAAAGCTCTCTCATGGGTTTGGCATCATCTTTCAGTAAGATTCTATGCATGCAAATTACAGGCTTTATGCCTTTTATATCAACTAAAGTCCATCTGATAGCTAGTTTATTTTCTCTTAAAACCCTTAGCAATTTTTCTTCTCTTGTTGCCGTGAGATCATTTGCAATGATCACCGATAATGTCTCACCTTCTCCTAAGTACACATACTTCAAATGCTTGGGCAAAGACTTCAATTCCAACTTTGGTGCTTGTTCAACAGAGGGTAAATCCCTTTCATAAGAATTTGATAGTTGTAAAGGAGAGTTTACTAACCTTCTTGCCATTCGAAATAGTGAATGCAAAGACATAATTGTTTCCTTTATGTCTTTATTATTCTCCATCCTTGCATCCCTATCCGTCTTGCTTTACTATAATACAAAGTTCAACTTATCTTGCAAAAGTTTTTGTTCAAAATCATCTTGCATAATGGGGTCTGTTACATCAACATAAAAAATAGATTTAGAGTCATCAGGATATTTCATGGCATCAAAAATATCAAATTTAACTATTTTCCCATCAAACTCATAAGATAAAATTCCGCACATCGATCTTAGCTCTTATTGTTCCTAACAATATATGAGTTGAGTTTGATGCAAATTCATCATCCATGTTTGTAATGTAAAAATCCACAGGAAAAACCAACTCATTTATTCTAATTAAAACATCCTCAACAATGCCTTCTGGGTATGAATTTGACCTTTCTGCCAATTAAATTATTACCCTTGTTTCTTTTAAGGGTCCTAGATTCAGAACCTTATAAATTGAAAGTGTCATAACATTGATCGAAGCTCCTAAATCAAGCATAGTTCTTTTTACCCTATGATTTCCAATCACGCAAGGTATAGTGAACATATGTGGCTCCTTGCATTTTTTAGGCAATTTTCTTTATATGATTGCGAACACATTCTCTCCGACTCTTATTTTCTCTTCAATGTTCAATTTCTTTTTGTTGGTGTATAGTTCCTTGAGAAATTTTGCATATTGTGGAATTTGCTTGATTGCATCCAACATTGTAATGTTAACTTCAACCTTCCAAAAGGTTTCAAAAATATCATGTTCTTACTCTTCCTTCCCTACCTTCGCTAATCTGCCAAGAAATGGAGGTGCAAGATTATTAATGATAGGAAAGATGGGCTTGCCACTTAATTCAGTTCTTGGTGCATCCAAGATTGCTGGTTTTGTTTCCAGCTTGTTATTCTATGTTTCTACTAATTCTGGCGTTGAAGTTGGCAGCATATTGGCTGTTTATTCTGGTGTTGCAACAGGCTGGGTAGTCTACACTGTAGTGGCTGCTGAATCTGGCTTTGTTCTTTGGTGCTGTTTTCAGCTTGTTGTTCCTGGTAAGTGCTGAATCTGATGTTGTTGATGGCTGTATGGTCTGCACAATAATAGCTGTTAATCTTGGCATTGCAGCTAGCTAGGTAGTCTGTACCATAGTAGCTGATGAATCTGGCTATGTTCTTGGTGTTGTTTCCAGCTTGCTGTTCCTGGTAGCTGATGATTCTAGTGTTGAAGTTGGCAGCATATTTGTTGCTGATTCTGGTATTAAAGCTGGAAGTATAGCAGTTGCTGAATTTGGGGTTGTAGTTGGTGGTATTTTGGCTGTTGATTCTGGCATTGCAACTGGCAGCATGGTCTGCACTTCTCTTCCACTTCTAAGAGCCATGGTACTTGCGTTTTCTCTTGGATTAATTTCAGCTTAAGATGGCAACTTCCCTCTATTTGTTTCAATGCTCCTCACAGACAATGCAAGTTGTGAAATTTAAGTCTCTAAATTCTAGATGCTAGCTCTGGTTTCTTGTTGGAACATTTGTGTATTAGTGGCTAAATATTTCACAATTTCTTCTAAAGACATACCTGAATTTGATGTTTGGTGAGGAGGAAAAGTTGGATTTCCATTGGCATATGACCGGAAGGTTGCTGATTTGGAGGCTGACCATACTTTAGGTCTGAGTGGTCTTTCCAACTGGGGTTGTATGGTTTGAGTATGGTTCATACTTCCTTGGTTGATTACCAAGCCCTCCTATTGCATTCACCTAAGGGGCTACATCTTCTTGAAGTTATGGGCACATTAGTAGAATGTTCTGGGACTGCACAAATGACATACACTTTGGATTGCCTAACTTCTCCTGGCGCTACTTGTCTCACAAGAGAAGTTAATTCTAAAAGTTGTGTCTCAATATTAGAATGCATCACCTCATTTACCTTTCTAGGAGTGTGATCTGTTATGATTCCAAATTGCTGTGAGTTTGTTGTCATTTTAAAGATCAAATCTCTTGCTTCCACAAGAGTCTTTTCTACAAGTGCACCACCAATTGCGGCATCTATCATGCTTCGGGCCATGGGATATAATCCTTCATAAAACTATTGCAATAACAATTGGTTAGAAATTTGGTGATGTGGACAACTTGTGCTTAACTAATCAAAACGTTCCCAATATTCATATAATGTTACATTATTGTTTTGGCGAATTTCACTAATTTCTTTATCAATTGTTCTAGCTCGTGAGACTGGAAAGAGTTTTTCCAATAACTTTTTTTCAAATCATTCTATGTCAATATTGATTATGAAGGAAAGTAATAAAGCCGGTCATTTGTCTTCTCTGCCAAAGTGAATAGGAAAACCCTTAATTTATTTTGTTCTTCATTCACTCCTTGTGGCTTCATGGTTGAACAATGGAATTCCTTCAAATGCTTATGGGGTCTTCACCTGCAAAGCCTCAGAAAGTTGGTAGTAAATGAATCAAACAAGATTTTAACTCAAAGGCTACATCAATTCTTGGAAATTCAATGCATAATGGTTGCTGGTTCACATTGGGAGTTGCTAACTCCCTTAATATTCTATGTTCTACCATGTTTTCAAAAACTACTGCTTCTTTTTCGTTTTCAGAATTGCTCGTTACGGTTGGCAGGTTCACCTCTTGCCTCTTTGCCTTTCTATTTACTCTTACGATTCTCTTAACTTTTGGATCAAAAACTAGTTCACCTATATGAGAAGATCTTGGCATAAATTAGTTTACTATTAAAAGAAAATTAGATTAAATCTTCCCGGGCAACAATGTCAGATATTTGGTCGGTCATCGGAATCACCAAAATATAATTTTGACTTAACTATCATAAACAAAATATATTTATAGTATGATCATGAAAATGGTCACACCTAAGGGAAATTTCGTTTAATCTTCCTAGAATACACCAAAATGAGAAAGAGTGGGGGATTTGAATGAAAAATTCAAGAAACAATAATTATGAAAATAATAAATTGATATGGTGTTAAATCAATTCAAGGGTCCACACATCCATTTCTATAAACATATTGCTCATCGAAGTAAAATAAATATTCTTTCACATGAAGTAAATGAATTTAATATCCCTTAAAGCAGAGGAAAATCAATGAGATTACGAGTACATTAATTAAGAAAAGCTCTCTAATCAATCTCTTACCATCAAGCGAATGTAATATTTTGAAAGCACTTTTCATTCACATGGCAGTAGTCTAGGAATAAAATTCATGCATTTATTCTAAGTAAACGTTCAAAAGCTTGACAATTTAACTTAGTTTATTCTTCCCTGATAAATCAAGATGAGAGTTGCAACAATCAAATTAATTATTTTGCTTCTTACTCTAATCCTTAACAACAATTATGGATCGAAAGAAATTAAAAAGAATGCATACCATCTCAAAACAATTCAATAAGATTGAATAACAATCAATAGCATAATTCTGAACAATGAAAAATAAATACTTGAATCTGAAAGAATTACAATGATAACGTTACTTCTAACAACGTGCTAATGGAGATGGTGTGTATCCCTCTTGAACCGAATTTAGTAGTTTAGCTCATGGTTGCTGTCACACGTACCCACGCGGCGTCGTTGGTGATTTTTGTTCGTTTACTAGATTCTTTGGGTTGGGAGTCACCACCTAATATTTTATTCAAGGTCACTAGGAAATCCAGATGTACTAGTCTTGTTAGAGATTCATGGGTAAGACACTAGTTGTGGCTAGGGAAGGTATAAGCACCCCTAGTGCACCTTACCTGAGGTAACCTACTTTGCGATTTGTCGTGATAAAAAAGTTTTAAAAATTTTATCTTTTCATCGGATATTAGAAATACGACTTATATGTAAGTTTATAATCCTTTAGCATGAGCAAATCAAAACATAAATTCTTCTTAATTCTTTATCTTTTTTATGTTTTATCATTCAAAAGCATTGATAAGAAAAAATACAAATGCTAACATACACATCACTTTTTACTATGTTTTTCTCACGTACCCATATTTACATGTTACAAATAAATAAAAATTCAAATTAAACAAACAACACATTGAAACAATTTAATTTACAAAATAGACCCCCTACAGGTAAAACAACTATTGCTAGAACCCGGGAACAGTGCTGGGAATTTCTGGATTGCCGGAACTGTGGTGGATGGTTTCTGGGTCGAAGAAATAGTGTCGGTGTGGCCGCCACTAGCGGCGCGTGGCATGTGCCGCCGCGAGAAAAACTGGGAGACAGGAGGGTCTAGTGACATGACCAAAAGATTGATGTCTTCTCCCAAGTGTAAGAGTGTCAAAGTAATAAATGACCCAGCAAAACCGGGGTCGTACCACAGGGAGGTTAATTGTATAAATTATAGACAACAATAATACAACAACAACAACAACAATAATAGTAATAATAATAATAATAAAGAAGATGAAGAAGAAGTTGATGAAAACTTTGAGATGGAAGATTAATGTAAGGATTAAATAATGATAAAAACAAATGTCAAGGTTAGAGGATCCACTAATGGCATTTCAAACAAGTATTGTATAAACTCTTATTATTCAATTGGAAACCACACACAAAGGAGGTTCCAATCAGATGATTTATCATTAATACCTCATTATAAATTACTAACATGATCATATTAACTATCTTATTTAAGTAATACCAAAGTTTTAAATATTGTCAGGAATTCATGATGCTAACTTATGTTAACAACAAATCAAGTTCCTTTCATAGCACATGTGTAGGTAATATCATATGGTTGGGCTATGAGAGTGCCAAGCATTTATTGTACCAAGTGTTATACAACACAAATCTAGATTAACCATTTAACAAGCAAGGTATTAAGAATTAGTAAGATAAAAAGATAAGACATGTTAATATTAAACATTAAGGTACATGTTGAGTTTACACTATACTTATTCTTACACCATTAGTGTAACCTTTTCACCTTGACATAATAAACTTAGCTAAACATAATGAAGAAGAGAAACATAAATAAGATACAAGTTAACTAAGTAAAGGAAAGGAAATGAAAAGCATAAACAAGATATTAATGAAAGCAAAACTTAAGAATTACAAAAGAAATATAAAGAAAGAGAGCAAGAGCATGGTCTTGATCTGAACACCAAGATGCCTAAATGCATGGCAAATGCCTCCTTTTATAGGCCAAAATTTGGAACTATTGATTTGATGACTAATTGTTGAGTAGGTGGCCAACTCTCGACTTGGTGAAAATCCTTATCTTCTTGTTTGAATAAAACATCATTCTTAACATCAGAACTGGAACCACCTATACATATGAAAGTTCTAGGAAATTGTCTTATCTTTCCAGGAAATAAGAATTGAGGTCATTTGTACTTCTAGAACTCAAGATATGGTCTGAACACTGAACAGTGTCTGGGCTGTAGAACAGATTCGGACTTCTACGTTGTTGCTATAATTTGGACTTGAAAATGGCCTTTTTAAATCTTGGACTCCACATGAAACTTGTAGGCCTATGTCTTACCAAATCTATCCAAAAAATTGAGATCATTTGGACATCTAGAACTTGAGATATGACCAATTACCAAACAGTGTTTCAATTTGGACTGCATCAACATCTCTTTTCTAAGTTTGGCCCTCTCTTTGTCCTTTCAATTTCAATACTTAAACTCATCAATCAATCCTTTCATTTATGTGATAGGCCTGAATTTAAGATGAACATTTACCATAAATTAAAGGTATCCTATATTATTAGGTATGTTATTATAAAACATGTTTTAGTTAAAGAGTTATCGATACTTCAAGTGCAAAATGATGATATAAAACCTTGATAAAAATGCAATTTTAAGTACTAATCATCTGGCTTCACTTCTTACCCTCTTCTCTTCCCTGCCTGCGGTGAGAACCACCGTTGCCTACAAAAGAAAAAAAAAATGCAAGCCAAGTTTCTAGTTCTTTCTCTTTTCTTTTCTTTTTCAAATCTATTCACTTCCCTTTTTAGATCTACTCCTCTCTCTACATATCTGCCCTTTTTTGGTTTAACCTTCTTCTCCGTTTCCAGTAGCTAATGAAAATTTTTAGCTCAACCACAGTGAAACACAATTCAATGAACAAATGCATTCTAAAACGAAAGGAAGGAACATGTTTTGAATAAATAGTGTATCCTGGATAACTTTAACTAAGGTAGATAGCATGAAAACATTTACTACAAATCATGTGGGGAAAGTACTATAGTTTTCCTCACAAAACACTATAAAGCTACAATGTTTCCCCACATTGTTTTTACTACAAGATTTCAGAGTTTTACCGACAGAAATATTTCGTCGGTATGTGATTAAGAGTTTGTTGGTAATTTTTTTTACCAACGGACTCCCCGATAAAAAATGTCTGTCAGATTTCCTTTCATTGGTAATACCTAATCCGTCGCTAAGTCGATTGGTACAAAAAAACAATTGTCGGTGGTTTTACAAATGGAAATTGTGCGCCAAAAAAAAATTCCTACTTGAAATATACCGACAGATATATTTTGTCAGTGATAGTGGCATATCTAGTAAATATTTTCAACTCCCGATTAAATGTTGATGGACTATATCCCTCTGTAAATTTGTCGGTGAGTGGCATTTCCACCATTTTGGTAAATGCCGACAGAATTTATCTGTTTGTAAATTAATTGGTGATTGTGGCATTTCCACCAAGCTATTGTGAAATGTCGATGGAAACACTCCGTCGATAAATTCGTCGGTGCGATTGGCATTTCTCGCTCTTTGTCAAATGCCGACGGATACAGTCCGTCTGTAAATCCCTTGGTGATTATTTTTAAATATTTTTTAAAAAAAATTATTTAGAATAAATAATATAAAATTATATAAATTAATAGTAAAAAAAACCAATTATGCAAATAAAATTTTTATTAAACATCAAAAACAAAAAATAAATTTTAATAATATTCATTACAAATTGAATGTGGTTCAAAAAAAATATTAAATTAACATAATGGCGGAGCTGAAGGAGGAGGAGGAGGAGGCTGGTTGTTATACGGCCAAAAAGAAGGCACACATGTATTATCACTCTGTAATGCCATGTTCATGACCATTTGGCAAAGCTATTCATAATTCACTGAGAGTTGCTCATATTTCTTGGTGAGATGAGTCGTGTGTTGTTCATAAGTCGCTGATAGGTGCTCGTATTTTTTGATGAGCTAAGTCGTGTGTTGCTGCAAGGCCACAAACTCCTTAGATTGAGTGCTTGGTACTGATTAGGAGTTCCCAATGGTTGAGACACTATGGGCCGCCTGCAAGTTCTCGGCCGTAGTGTTGGAGAGCTCATACATCCAATTTTTATCGGGTCCACCGAACGATCCTACCTCCATCGACAAGTCTAGATCGAAATCCGGATTGGTCGAAAGATCGTTCCCATTTCTCTCATTCAATCGACTATTATAGGTCTCTTGAAAATGAAAAAAGAAATCATCATATTCAATTCAATAAAATTAATAACTTAAAAAAAATGGTTGAACAAACATACCAAAAAGTGTTGAGTGCGGTTGTCAACGAACTGTTGCGCCCCCATTTAGCGATCTTGACTCTACACGTGCATCTCAACAAACAGCTCCATTGGGCTCGACTCATGTCCAAGATACATAGCCTGTAATGAAAAAAAATTAATTAAGTAACAAAAAATTAATTAATGATATATTTCATTTAAATTAATCTTACCATCTGTTTCGCATGTGTAGCAAACGGAATAGAGCCGCTGGTGTGCGTTGTCACTGAGCCATGAATTGGCCGGTTCTAGTTGCCAGCACCGAAATGTGAGCATCGTGTGAACCGCTTAGATGTTACGTGCTCAAGATATTCTGGCCATATATCTGCCAGGATGTATATCGGTTTGAAATCCCTCTAAACCGCCACGTCATTCCAGCCTTGGAGACCCTTATCTCTCGTGTTTTGTTTTGTCATTTTTTGTGCTTCATACCAAAAATCACGCAACCTACTTCCATAGCGAGAAATTAGATTTTGAAACATAAATTTTTTTCAAAAAAAATCTTGTATTATTTTCAATGTTACCTAGTTGCCACGTGATTTTGCCACACCCTCCTCACAACAATGTCATATGCACTGTCTTAATCAAATTTTTCCGATGTATAAATAATTAATTTTAAATAAAAATAATAATTTATTTATCATTATATTAATAATTTATTATAAATAAGCTGGAAATTAGAAAATAACACCAACCTCAAATCATGGAAATAATGGAATCTCCATCGATGATTTAAACACCGATGATATTACTCGGGCGGCCTCAATGTTTATGAACCTAAAAATAAATTAAATAAATGAAATATTCATTAGTTGTTGATAAATTATGTTATAATTAAAAAAATAACTAAAACCAAAACAAACTTACATTGAAAGGTCATCCTTCCAGTATGCCTCATACTTGCGGGTGAATTGATTCTGCTACGAAGGCTCTCCGCCTCTGCTCTGTGTGAAACCGTGCTGAAAGAAGCAACATCGGATGACGACGCAAATGTCTCTTCTTGAGAGGCACCTAAGGATATGTCATCCTCGGTACTAGAAGAACTAGCTACGACCATATATGAGCGAGGAGTTGTGGATTTCATTCTACGCATCTGCATAATTTTATACGAATAATTATATAATCAAATTTGAATGTAAAAAAAATTTGGTAGCACCTCCCCTATACTATAGACTACCCCAACTTTTTAAACCTGCAAATATTGACAATAGCCACAACAAATTGACCATATCTATACTAATCTTGCATATAACATAACATCTATACAAATAACATCCATACTAATTACAAGGTAAATTCAACAATAACAATTAAAATTCTACAAATTATTCAATTATTATGGAAATACAAACAATAAAATATATTAAAAAAATTAAAACAAAAACTCTAGACTAACAATTAAAATTAATGGAAATAATTAAACACAAATCATGCAATAATATAGTAAAATTGAAGAAAATAATTAAATTTATTCCAACATATTTAATTACTAATTACAAGGTAAATTCGACATTAACAATTACAATTCAACAAATTATTCAATTATTATGGCAATACAAACAATAAAATATATTCAAAAAAAAACTTTAGACTAACAATTAAAATTAATGGAAATAATTAAACACAAATCATGTAATAATAGAGTAAAATTGAGAGAAAATAATTAAATTTATTCCAACATATTCAATTACTAATTACAATATAAATTCAACATTAACAATTCAACAAATTATTCAATTACTATGGCAATACAAACAATAAATTATATTCATTAAATGTTTTTTTAAAATTAGACTTTAGGAATGAAAATGCTTACCTTAATAATGTGTTTATTTCAAGACTTTATCTACATTATAAAAATACACCAAAACAAAAAACATAACAAAAATAACAATAGTTAAAACAAAGAAAAAAAAATCTTAAAGTAAAATGAAGTAGAGGAAACACATACATTTTAATTTGATAAAGATTCAAGTAAAGATTATAAGCAAAACAAACAAAAGTCTTGAAGGAAATGAGAGGAAAAAAATAAAAAAAAATGAAAGGGGAATAACGGAGCAGATGAAAAAATGAACTAAAGGGGTGGTTACTGGGATTTATAGTGCAGTTTTACCAACGGAATCACCGACGGACATTAAAAAAAATATTATTTTAAATTATTCTGTCGGTGATGTTTTGAAAAACCGTCAGTAACTTTTTAATTACCCTCCATATTTTACACAGTTTGTTGGTAATTCCATCAGCGAATACACGCGGTCAGAGAAGCATTTAATGCCCCATCCTTTGTAATTCACATCATCTGTTGGTGATTTTGTCAAGAATTATGACCTGCCGACAAAATACTGACGAACTGGAATCTGTCTACAAAGTCGTCGGTGATGGTTGTGGCATTTCCAGCGATGCTACTGTAAAATGCCGATGGACTAAAATCCATCTGCAACGTTGTTGGTGATGGTTTTGGCATTTCCAATGATGCTACTGTGAAATTCCACGGATTGGAATCTGTTTGCAATGTCATTGGTGATGGTTGTGCATTTCCAGTGACGCTATTGTGAAATTCTGATGGACTGGAATCCGTCGGTATAGACGTCGGTGATAGTGCAGTGTGCAAGAAAGATGATGTTTGTATTGCCTATTTATCTTCCTGCAAACACTTAAATGATAAACTATTCATCGCACAAAACAATAACAACAATGCTTAAACAATACAAACTTATAAAATTAATATTTCGTGTTACAAAATATTACAATATATAAACAATATATTATTAACAAAGTTTAATTAGTAGTACACATATATATACTTACTAAATAAAAGGTCTTAGCTCATCACAGTTAAATAGAACATAATTGTGTGCTTGTCTGAACTCTATTTCCAACAAATATCTTCCTCTTACGATATTTTTAGGTGTGGGTCATCCAGGACTAGAGAATATTGACAAGTTCTCACTAGAAGGCACTTCACCGCCATCATCATACCGTGGAACACGATTGATTCTCATTCTCAAATGAGATTCGAAATAGTACGAGATAAATGTTGAGATCTCCTCAATAATATAGGCCTCACATATTGAAGCCTTAACATGCACCTTGTTCTTAACATTTTTCTTAAGATTGAACAAGTACCTGCATTGAATTAATAAAAAAATTTCAATTAAGAAAAACAAAGAAAATACTTTTATATATGAATTACATTGCAACTATAATATCTAACCGTTCGAATGGGTACATTCATCCATACTGGACTGGTCCTCCAGCTTTTGCCTCGAACGGTAGATGTATGGGGAGATGCTCCATTGAGTCAAAAAATGGAGGGAATATCATCTCAAGTTTGCATAGTGTCTTGATGATATTCGTTTCAAGCCTCTCAATGTGATCAACATTCAAATTGCTGGAACATATATCTCTAAAGAAATGACTGATCTCAGTGAGTGCATCTCATATCCCTTTTGGTAACAAATCACGAAAAGCTAATAGGATGAGTGTTTGCATAAACACGTGGCAGTCATAACTCTTTATTCCATACAATCTACATTCCTCTATATTAAACATCTTTGATATGTTTGAGGCATGTGCATCGGGAAAACGCAGAGTCTCAAGTCATTTGTAGACTATTAATTATGCATTTTTCTCTAACATGAAGTTTTTGCTCTTGGTTTTGCGACCCGTGACCCATCACAAACCAACTCCATATTTTTATGGTTACAGAACAAAGCTATATCCAATCTAGCCTTGATGTTGTCCTTTGTCTTCCCCTTCACATCCATGATGGTGTTGAAAATGTTCTCAAACACGTTATTTTCAATGTGTATGACGTTAAGGTTATGGCGAAGCAGATTGGTCTTCCAATAAGGAAACTCCCAAAAGATACTTTGTTTTACCCAATTATGAGTCAAACCAAAACTAAGAAACTTCTGCATACCTGATTGAAGACCAAACACAATGTCATCGTACTCTGATACAACATCATACAATTCTTTACCAGAAAGATATGGGGATGCAACATCCTTTTCAACTCTGCTAACAAAAAAATCTTTTTTGTTCTTTCTGTACCTGTGATTCGATGGCAAGAAACGACGGTGATAGTAAAAAAAAAAAAAAAAGCTTTACCACCGTTTGTTAGCATGAATGTCTTGTTGTTTTCTATGCAGTATGGACATGCTAGTTTCCCATGCATACTCCAACCAAAAAGCATTCCATAAGCTGGGAAATCATTGATCGTCCACATCAAAGCCGCCCTCATAACAAAATTCTGTTTCCTCGATATATCATAAGTCAAAGTTGATCCGAAGGACTATAACTGTGCCAACTCATCAATCAACGGTCGAAGACAAACATCTATATTCCAGCTCAGGCTACTCGAACCAGGTATGACAGTAGATAAAAACATGAACTTCGGCCTTATACACATTCCCAGTGGTAAGTTATAAACCGTGGGTATGACCGACCAACAAGAATAAGAAGCAGCAAATGACCCGAATGGGTTGAATCCGTCTGCGCACATCCCATGACGCATGTTCCTTGATTCAGATGAAAAGTAAGGATGCACACTGTTAAAGTGTTTCCACGCTTCGCCGTTAGAAGGATGAACCATCACTCCATTAACCGCATCATGTGATTGGTGCCATGTCATGTGCTCAGCAATCCTTGGTGACATAAATAACCTCTGCAGTCTAGGTGTGATTGGAAAGTATCTGAGTTGTTTATATGCCATTTTTAGGTTTGTAACAAGAATGCCAACATGTCATGCACTCGGTCAGCTCTGTATTTTCTAGGTAGTATAACATGCAGAAGTTAACGCACATGTCAATTTTCTGGTATCCTAAATCGAGGGGTTTCATCATGGACTTCACATTATAGTTCTCTTTTAGCCTGTTCCTTTCAGGTAAAATGCTTCTCGCCTATTCAATAATTTTGTCATACCCGACCTCACTCAACCCGTGATCTAACTTGATGTTGAGCACTTGTGCTACGGCCGATAATTTATTGTGGTTCGTGCAACCATCCCATAATGGTTCGTTAGAATCTTTCAACAAATCAAAAAACCTAGCTGCATCTGCATTAGGTTCTTCTATGATTAGACATTGATTGACATTATCTTGATTCATTCTCATTGCATCCATAAGCATATTCCTGTAAGGATTAGTGTTGTCATTTGTCGCTTCATGCACATTGCTAGCACTAGAATTTGACCCAACCACCCTTTCTCACATGCTCTTATTACGAACAAATACTTCTCCGTGTGCATACCAACACCGATAATTCTCTATAAACCCTTTTATGTAGAAGATGCATCATTATAACATCTGGATGCATATACTTTTTATTTTAACACTTCCTACATGGACCCAACCACCCTTTCTCACATGCTCTTATTACGAACAAATACTTCTCCGTGTGCATACCAAAACCGGTAATTCTTTATAAAGCCTTTTATGTAGAAGATGCATCATTACAACGTCTGGATGCATATACTTTTTATTTTAACACTTCCTACATGGACGCCTAATACCGCCTCCGATAAAATTTTTGGGAATAGATATTGTGAATTAATAAAACCCTAAACCCTGTTACAATAATCCATCCTCCGCAATCCTTGGGGTGAATCTCGATACATCCATGACTTCTATCAAACCTCTATAAAATTATAATGACAACATGTATTAATTAACTATGTTAAGTAAATAAATTTGCAAAATTATATATTGGTTTACCTCGAAATTATCCAACAAACTAATTACAACTTCTAATAAATATTAAATATTCATTATCAATTATCAATGTCCATACAAATTAATACATATAAATTTACAAAAATTACAACTCCGCAATGCCATTGATAAAAATTAAAATGGACCCGTTAAATAAACTATTAATTATTTCAAAACAGCACATGTAATTCGGTAATTCAATAAAGTTTCAATAATTTACAAACAAATACAATTTTACAAAATCTAAAACAAACCATAACAAGTACAAAATTATACATTCATATACTACAAGTTTGTTTGAGAAATAACAGTAAAACATGTACATATACTAACAAATACATATACAAAAAAAAAATGACATTTAAATGTTAAAATTTAAAAAGATAGAATTACTTACAAAATCTGATAAAATTCATCGATAAATCAGAACACGGATGTTGTAACCACAAAACTTCAAGAAATATGACTAGTGCTGAGAAGAGGGAGAATTTTTTTTTTTTTAGAGGGGGGGCTGGTTGTTTGTAGTAGGGGAGAGTTGGGATGGGGAAGAAGAAGAAGAAATAGGGGAGGAGAGGGTCGGCAGAGTAGTCATATATTAACTTTTGCCAATGGACTCACTGACGGAATACTTCTGTCGGTGATTCCATCTACCATTCTGACGGTGAATAGTTCACGTCACTATATGGAGATTCCTGTTTGAATCCCTTGATGATTTCGTCTGTAATTTGAACGGTGAATTGGTCACGTCACTCTACGGAGCTGCCGGTTTGAATCCCTCTATGAGTTCGTTGGTAAAATCAATCACAAAAACTTCCATGTCAACGAACCGCCCTTTAAAAAAAATTAAGAATAGTCCGTCTATAATTCCATCAGTATATACCGACCGAAGTAGTCTGTCGGTATATACCGACGATATTACAGACAGAAAATATGTCGTCAGTAATTATGAACACAAATTACCGACGAAAGTATTCCATCGGTAATGCTGATGGTATTAAGCGAATTTTTGGTATTGTTTTTTTTTTCCCTTAAACATAGTTCTTTTTTTTCCTTATGATTTTTTCACAAATATTTTTCTCAATTTTATTTTTTAATATTTAAATGGTTGAAAATTTAGCTTTGTAATTTTTTTTATTTTTTCTTTTTATGAGGTTAGCGTGGTTTGGAAGTTTGTAGAGGTAACCTAAGTTGCCCCAGTTTATGGATTTGGTGGATTTTTTTTTTAATTGAACTTGGCTTTTTTAAAGTCTATTTTTTTCTCATATAGTTAAAAAAAATAGATTTCGAGAAAAATCATGTTCTTAAATTTTATAAAATAACAAAAATTAAAGGGTGTAAGGAAACCACCGTTCACCCACACACATTACATTGTGAATGACACTAGTAATCCACAGTGTTTTCCTTTCTTTCTTTTTTTCTTTTTGTTTTTGAATTTTTGTTATGATTTGTTTTTCAAATTTGTTTTTGTCGATTTCATCTTTTAATATTGAGATGATTGAAAATTTGGCTCCATAATTTGTTTCCTTTTTCTTTATCTTTTATAAGATTAACATGGTTTGCGAATTTGTCGTAACCCAAGTTGCCATAGTTTACAAGTTTGGTGAGATTTATTTTTCTTAATTGAACTTCACTTTTTATCATCTATTGTTTCCTCATATAGTTAAAAAAACTATAGTCTTAGAAAAAAAAATTATATTATTAAACTTTATAAAATCCATGGACTTATTTATAGGGTTGGCTGGTTGACTTGGTTCACGGGTCTAGCAACCTTAACTTTTTTAAATGATTTATTTTCATCCTTAGATACTGGTAATTAAGAATTCAATTTGATAATTGATTTTGTTTTTTGTTTTATAAGGTTATCGCGATCTAAAAAAAACATCTCGGTATTGGGTTGGTGTTTGATTTCACATTCATCTATTTTTTTAATCATATAGTCAAATAAATTATAGTCTTTTTAGAAAAAAAAACAAATTATAATCTCAATAGAGTCTATAAGCTAGTTTACAGGTTTGACATACTAGCTCGGCTAACCCAATTCACAAGTTTGACGAGTTTACCCACCTATAGGATATGATTTTTTTGTTTTTGGTCTTTTAATTGTTTTTAATTTTTTTTTTAATTTCATCATTTAATATTAAATTGACTAAGAAATGAACTACATTATTGATTTTTGTTTGCTTTCTAGGGATAATTGTCTCTAATAAGAGTCTATTTTTAGGTTGGTGCTCAATTTTATGAGCATATATTTTTATCATATAATTAAATAAAAAAGTTATTAAACATAATAGAGTCTATGACGTAGGTCGTGAGGGAGCCAAGACAATCCAATTTATCAGTGTCTCAATATTTTAAAAAAATTATCATCTTGAAATTTTTTAAAAAACTAAATCATGTTTTTATTGATTGTCAATGTTGCATTTGAACGAATGAAATTGATCAATTTAAGTTGAGTAAATTAACTCATTTAATTAGAACTATTAAAAAATTCTTCATACTTTAAAAAGATTAATATTTTAAGAACATGATCAAACCCGTGGCGAAACATGGGGAATATTCTAGTAAACTTGAAAACGTGGATCATGATGCATGGAACATTTACACGTGGTGACATGAACCGAAGATCACTTTAATGCAGGGGTAATGACATGAATGCCTCCCTGGAATGACTCTAATATTGCGCCCATTTTGGATTTTATTAGTCCACTCTAGGAATAATCAAAGGAACACTGATTTTAAGTGTTTGAACTTATTAATTTTTAAAATTAGGTATTTGAACTTTATTTTTATTCAAATAAGTATATTCTTTTATTTTACACAATAAAGTGTCTAAATAGATGTATAGTAGTTAAATGTTTAGTGTCAATAAAGAGTGAAAATAAAAAATTTATATACATGAAGTAATTTCTCTGTTAAATTTTTTTTTATAACAAGTCAACTAATAACATTGTTCAGAAATCTAGTTTGCATGTCCAACACATAAACAATTAGTTGCATTTTCTAGTCCCTAAAACCTTTTCTGAATGGATAAAATTTCTATCAAATAAGCCAGTTGATTCAGATATAAAAATTATAAAGAAGTTACAATGTTTAATAAGCAACATTTTTTATCGTCTCATTGGATTGGAAACTAAGCACACCATGTTAAAGTGTAGATAAAACTTGCTCATTAACTTAACTTCATTTCTTTTTTTTTTTGGCTAAATTCTTTTTAAAAAAAATTAATAATAATACTCGACCAGCAAATATCCCTGAACTGATTTTCTAATTATTTTTTTAATTTACTTCTAAATAATAGAATTGACAGAAAAACATATAGAATAAAGAGAGAAAAACCCTAACCCATCTTCATCGTATGTTTACAACTTTTATAACTTCTGATTTTAAGTTTGTAAGTTATAAAGGAAAAGGCAAATAAAAAAATAATCTCATAAAAATATATACAACAAATCTAAATTGAAAATCCTAATTAAATATATTTTGATATTGTTATACTGATGATGATGATGCTGATGGTGCTTGTGCACCATCAGCATTTTGTTCTTACCTGGCTACGTGTAGCGAGTCCAACATCATAAACCATGGTGAGATCAGTCTTGAAAAGTCCAGATGATTGCACAAAACCAGGTCCAGGTTTCAAGAGGTATGTATCCACTGGTTTTCCTGGCATGAGTGGAGTGCCCACCATCGATCAAAGGTGTGCAATCAAAATGCCCCGAGTAGAATTACGAAACAACAGCCCTGAAATCAAAGAGCCTTCTCATAAAATCCCCAAGCTCCAACAAATTGGCGTCCACGAAGCCGCTCCAATCCCATCATCTCTCCTGAAAGTGAAAAAGCTCTCTGAAAGCGCTGCTTTGCCCTCTAGATGCTCTCTGCTTGCTGCTGGCTATGATCTCTCCAGGTATTAAGCAAAACCCTCTTCTAGTGTTTTTGTTTTTCAAAGGATGCAAGATTATTAGCAAATTCGTGGGTTTTTGTTTCTAGTGTTGTGCAGCGCCTCAGAGACAGAGGTTCCAGCTAGAGGGAAAGCCCTTATCCCTACAGATTTGAGCATTGCTATACCTGAAGGAACTTATGATCGTATTGGTAAATCTCACTAAGTACTTTTTAACTTATATTCACAGATGGTTTGGTTTTGTTTCTAAAACTGAGTTTTGCTGTTTTAGCACCCAGATCGGGATTGACATGGAAGCACTCGATTGATGTGGGTGCTGGTGTCATAGATGCTGATTACAGAGGCCTTGTTGGGCTTATCACTCTAATGTTGATTTCAAGGTAAAGATTGGCGATAGAATTGTGCAGTTGATTTTTAAGAAAATTGTAACTCCTGACTTCATGGAAGTCGAGGATTTGGATGCAACTGTGAGAGGTGTTGGACGGTTTGGATCTCCTGATGTTTGAGCTTTCTATGATTTGTAATGTTCTTTCTTAAATATTTCTGTTTCTTGGTGTTTAAATTAGCAAATAGATGGTGGATTAAGCGATCAAAGTTTTGGGTTTGGTGAAGGATTTCCTTTTGTTAATGAAGACACAGGTGTTTTATGGTTTCATTTCCTTCTTTTATCTTTATGTTAACCATGTGCAACAAAGCTATATATATTTTATTGCTATTTGCATGGATATGAACTATAAAAGAAGTATCATGTAAAAATATTCACAATTCCATCAACGAAATCTACCAAAATTGGAATTTCTGATACTCATAAGAATCAAATTTCTACAAAATGAGACAGTTGGTGCAGACACCTTTCCTCGTCCCATTGAATTGGGAACTAAGTGCATCATGTAAAAGTGTAAATGGAGGTTGCTCATAAACTTAACTTTTTCTCTTAAAAAAATTAATAATAATACTGAACCAAAGAAACATATAAAATAGAGGAAGAAAAAAAATAATCTATCTTTATCGTCTCTTTGCAACTTTTGATTCTAAGTTTGCAAGTGATAAAAGAAAAAGCAAATCAAAGAAAATCCCATAAACTCATACAACAAACCTTGAAAATCCTAATTAAATATTCCTCTGAAAACTCCAATTCTAAAAATTTTCAATTCTAATAAAACCCACAAGAAAACACTCCATCTTTTGCTGCTCATGCTCGTGCTGTTGCTGCTGCTCATTCTCGTGCTGCTGCTATTGTTGTTGGTGATAGTGGCTGTTGGTGGCGGCGGTTGTGGTGCTGCTGCTGGTGACTGGGTATGTTTCAATAAATTATATTGGTTTTTGGAGGTGTAATTTGCAATAATATTTTGGATTTATTTGTCTAAAAATAATAATGATTCTATGTATTTCAAATGTTCTTGGTAACGATGTTACATTAAAAAATTGAATATTTCATTTTATATATATATTTTTTTTATTATTAATAGAGACATACAGAGCGATTAAAAAGATGTTATGGGCTGTTTTTTTTTTTTCTTTCTTGAAAAGGAACTGTCCATTCTATTAACAGACAAAATGCGTAGTGATGTTTTAAAAACCATGTTCCCAACAAAACAAACAGAAATTTAAATGCCAAATCAAAGGAAAGCTCAGGAATAGAATACTTGGCTGTTGAAAACTCGAAATACCAAAGAAATGCACATAAATTTTGCTCTTACCTGGCTACTTTTAGAGAGTCCAACATCATAAACCATGGTGAGATCAGTCTTGAAAAGTCCAAATGATCGTTCAGAACCAGGTCCAGGTTTCAAGTCTTCGTCATAAAGAGCAAAGAGGTATGTATCCACTGATTTTCCTGGCATGAGTGGAGTGCCCACCATCGATCGAAGGTGTGCAATCAGATTGCCATTGTAAGCCTTGGCATTCTCAATGCTTGGCCCTACTTCGTTGTCATCTCCTTTATATGGCCATCCAGTCTCAGCCACCACAATCTCAACATTCTTAAATCCCATAGAATTCAGTGCAGAATAAACTGCATCCACCTGCAATTGATTAAACCACTTGTCAGTAGCTTTTTATTCGATCATCTATTGATACAAAATTTTCGCTCTTGCAATTTGATTTACTCTCACCTGAGCATCGAACATGTTCATGTACTTGATCTTAGTGTTTCCATCCATTCGTCCTGCATTCGGTTGGAAAAGGCAAAAAGCAAGAGTCTCAGGCCTTGCATCGCTTCTGTAGGCAAAGTAAGGGTAGGGATTGATTGCGAAAGGCGAACCATTCGCACTATTAAACTCCAACAAGCCCTTCATCAGATCCCCATAACTTGGATCAAAGCTTCCAGAAGAAGGTGGCTCAGACTGCTTAAGCACTCCCATCGGATGAACTGTGGAGACCTTAATTTTACCCCCGAGCGATGCATCATTTAGAGCATTCTGTACATGTTGCATTGCTGGTAAGAGCTTGTTCATGAGATTCTGGTCATTGGAAATCATGACCTCGTTGCCAACAGTGATGAGGATGATATTGCTAGCTGGATAGAAGGGAAGCACGTTTGTGTTGATCCAGCTCTTGGCAAAATTGGGATCAGAAGCTAGTCCTGGAATGTCACCATTTGCAGTGCCGATAACAATTCCAATTCCGGTGTTGGCTAAGGCTTTGATTATGGCGGGGTCCGATCCATATAATCGGACTTTTTGGATTGAAGTGGATTGAAGAAGCTTTGCGGTGGATGCTGGTGGTGGAAGGTTGTCCGCAACTTGGCCATAGTTTATACCGATGAATGATTGCGAGTCTGCACAAAAAGCAGCAAAATTTAAAGCAGATGATCAAACATCAATTTTTAAACGCCAAAACAGAACACCATCATTTTTTGTTTTCATAGACTGAAATGAAGACAGCTCAGTTAAGGTAAATTCTTTAGAAATGGAAGGAGGTAATTAAAATAGAAAGAGACGCAAACTTACTTGCGATTTTTACAGTCTGTAAAGAGCAAAGGAGTAGGAAAGCAACAGTATAAGGAAGCACCACCATGGCTCAGGAGGAGCTGTTTCTACTCTGCATTTTTTGAAACTGGAGTGGGCATTAAATATGGAATATGCTACAAGTCGAGGGCAGAAGCGTAAAGATGACTTCGGGTGGTGAAACTTCAAATAGGGGTACTTGTAACGTATACGTAGGAGTCAGATTATCCAGAATATTCTTAAAAATCAATTTAAAATTAATTGAAATAATCTACATTTTAGAAGATTTTTTAAAAAATTGATCGTTTGATTTTGGTTTTACATTTTAGAAACCAAACAAAATTGAACACAAAAAACAAAAACTGTATGTAACGAAACTAAACAAATCATTTTTAAATAAAAAGTATCTATTTCCTCCTTACATCATAGGACATATTAAGATTTATTTCAGCGTTTTAAATGAAAATACTTAACAAAACACATGCAAATTGTTGAAAAAATAAACAATAATTGATAATGAAAGGATTATGAGGTATATTGTGTATTTTTTAGACAAAATAATAAAATAAAAATATTTAAGATTTATTTTATAATAAAATAATATAATTAGAGTTAAATTTAAGGTATTTCTAAAACACGTCAAGGGACTATCAAATTTCAAAAAAATAAATTATATTTTAATATGTTTAAATTAATTTATAAATCAACAAGTAATATTATTTATCTGAACATTTATTAAAATGAATTCTTTAAAATTTTAATCATGCCTATTTTTACTACTTTATACACACACACAGTGTTTTACTGGGACGCTTAAAACCATGCTTCTCCTCCCAAAGCACACAAATTTCAATATTGCTTTTTTATTCATTAAACTTTTTATTTATTTCATGTGATTTTTTTTAGTTGTTTATCTCTTAAATATATATATATTCTTGGCAATTAAAGGTTTTGATAAGGTTTCTGAACTTGATCCAAAGTTGAGTTTATGAGATAAATTTAAATTTATAGCATAAAGATATAATTAAAAGAAAAAAGACCAACCATAAAACAAATAGCATGGCTTTTCTAGAATTCATGTGAAAATTGTACTTTTATTTACAAATCCTCCATGGACTTATCTTTTGGTCCTTTTAGTTTTAGCATTTTATAATTTGGTTCAAAACTTTATTTTATTTATGTTTTAGTCCTAATCTTAAAGGAGAGATAAAATTATTGAAAAACAAGGAAGGAAAGAGAAAGTGATCGGTTGACTATATTTTAGCAACAAAAATTCCATTTGACGAGAAAATTTTATTAGGATGTTTTTTACTCGTCCTCTTGTTGAAAAAAAAATAGATTGAGCCTCAAGATCTATTTTAAATTTGGTGATTTCTCTCTCTCTTTTTATTAAAAGTTGGTTTGATGTTAGATATGAGTTTATTGATGTTTATGAGTTATTTTCTAGGTGTTTTCATGTGGAAAAAATGATTAAAAATAGTTTTTTTGTCCAAATGAGCCAGACTTGGATTTGTTTTGAGTTGAGGTGATTTCTCAGTTATTTTGGGCGATTAAGAGTTGGTTTGAGGTTAAATATGGGTTTAATGAGATTTATGGAGTGTTTTGTAGATATTTTAGGTAAATAAAAGGGTTAATAAGTTATTTTGATCTAAATGAGTTGAGTTCGGTTTTTGGCCACCTAATGTGCCTAGAGTAACAACAATAGATACGTCGTTCTCCACTTCGTGTGTGCTTGGCTTTTCTTTTACCTTTATTTTTTTTATATATTTTTCTTTCTGTTTAAATTGAATCTCATAAATAAATTAAAAATATATATGAAATATGTTTTTTATTAAATACCATTCAATTTTTACTTTATTTTCCAATAAGATTGTGGCATTTGTTTTATATAATATTAGCAAATGTTATTTTGTACAACCTTTTTGTAAAGTTTTATTTGTGTGTTTTTTTAAAAAAATTTTATTTTGTCACTTTTCTGTGCTTCTTTGTTTTTATTATTAAATAATTAAATAAACAACAAATTTCACAAAGTAAAGTTTTTATACGTAATTGAGTTCATGACCTAGGTGATAGGTTTGGTGAGTTGACCTAGGTCGTTCCAAAATATTATTGTCTCTATATTGTTTTTTTTTAAAAAAAAAAGGAGTTAAAATGACATTCTCTTGATTTGTTTTAAGTCAATATTATTTTATAAAAATAAATTAATTTAATATACATTTGGGATATTTTTTTATAAATTAAATTCTTTGTTTGTTTTTTAATGATATTATAACATTTTTTTTAATAATATAGTAAGCACTCTTTTTGTACAACCCTTCATGAATTTTTTTTTTTTTGCTTAAATGTTATTGAGTTGTTTTCATGTGCATCTCTACTTTTATTATATCATAATTAAATAGAAAATAGATTAAAAATTTTTTTATTAAACCTAAATGGATCTGTGACCCGGATCGCAAGTTTAACAAGTTAACTTAAGTTAACGCAGGTTGATTGAAAACATCTTCTAAATGTTTTTTTTTTTCAAAAAATTAAACAAAGTTGTCTTGATTTTTTTAAGTCAAATCGTGTTTTTACCAGGTTGTGTTTTGACCTACCATGTTAACCGGGTCATTTCATGTCAACTTCAACTTGATTTAATTTGAAACTAGGGTCAAGTAAGGAATCAAATATAAGGGTCTCTAGATCGGCCCGCTGAGCTAGATTAGATTTTGAATATTAGCCAAAATATTCTCCAAATCAACCCACAATTTGTGTATCATTCTTATATATATATTTTTAAATGCATTTGCGTTCAAATTATCAAAACTTTAGTTTTTTTTTAATTTAAACTTGCTTTTATGATTAGGGTTAGGTGTTGTAGAAAAATATTATTGTAATAAAATGCCAAGAAAAATGGAGCATTTAATAAGATAAAGATGTTTTAATTACACACAAAAAAAGATATATATATTAAAAGAAAAGGGAAAAAATTGTTTCAATAGAATTAAAAGTATTACTCTATTAAGAGCAATGTTGACATAAAATTAAATATAAAAAAAAATAATGGCTTTGCACAGCACGTGCTCGTATCTTTTAATTTACATCTATTTCTTAGTTTCTTGATTTAGTCTTTGATTATTGCTAATATTTTTTTTAATATTTATTAATGTATATAGTTATCAATTATTTTATTAGACATACATGTCAAACTTTAAGTTCACAATTAAAAAACATTATGTTAAAAAAACTAAAAAAACTTTAATAGTTTTATTATTTATGTTATAAATTATTTTTATTTTTATTTACAATGAAGCTTGGCTAAGTTCACTAATTATTACAAAATAAACTAAAAGGTGTGGCCATTTCACTGTTATCATTTACTATGCAATGTCTCACTTTCTAGTAAACTGGAACAATTCACTTCTTTACATTTTCATTTTGATCCTCAAACCATTTTTTTCCTTAATTGTATCATTTTGAGCTCAAATTGAAACCTAATTAATTCTTATTTTTAAGAAATGATGAAATTGAATGATAGAGGGCAAACATGAAAAAGACGGGGAATATAGGTAGTGACTTCAAACTTTGAACAAAAAATTTTAGTTTGGTCACCCTAACTTTTCAATTCATAAAAATTCAAATCCTTTAGTTATCAAAAATTCAAATTTCATATAATTTTTTTATTTTTCAGTCCTTGGTTTGTGAAAAGAGAAAAATAGTTGCTAGATTTTAGTGTGCATAGAGAAAGTTGTTGTCTACACTAATCCTAACAACAAAAATGGTTGATCTTTGTGCCAATGACTTTTATTTGATGAGAGAAGTTTGATTGTTGTTGTTTAGAACTTTAATATTTTCTAAAAAATCAAATTGAAGTCGAAGAAATTTTTTTTACCTGGTTTTATTGTGTTTTTGGACCTTTTTTTGGGTTTTCTAGGTTGATAAATTGATTTCTAGATGTTTTAAGGGTGTTACAAGGTATTTTTAGGTTAAAATAGGTTGAAATATGAGTTTTTAGATCAAAAAAATACTTTACCCTAATTTCTCAACTTTTATTATAGTGGTCGAAATTTGAGGTTCATTTAATTATTATTTTTTAAAAATGAGGTTGAATGACAAGTCATTTTCCCCTCAGAAAGAGATAAAAATATAAAATCAGGTCTGGGTGCAAGCGCCTAGGCTTGAAGGGTCCACATGTTACGGTTTGTTTTTGGCATTTTTGTTTTATTTTTAAAAAAACTTTATTATTTTATCTTTAGGTAAAAATTAAATTTTAGAAAAAAAGATTTTAAACCTGGCTGAGTGCATAACCTGGGTCATAGGTTTAATAGGTTAATCTGTAACATACAGGTCAATTTAATATATTGTCCTTTCAATATTTTTTTTAAAAAAACAAATATGCCATATTGAAAACAAAATTAAGCATTTATTTTATTTTGAATTTGACTCCGCGATGTGTTTTGTTTTTCTTTTTCTCGTGGAGTTAATTTGTTCAAAATTTATTTTTATATGATTATCACGGTCTCATGTTCCTAGTCGTGGATAACAAGTTAACTTCGGTTCACTCGAGTTACTTCAATATGTCACAATGTTATTGTTTTTTTTAGAAAAAAAGTCATCTTGCAAATTTTGTCCTTTAATTGTTTTCTTCCATTTTCAAATTTTAGTTATTTATTTATTTATTATTATTATTTATCCTATACTCATGTAAAAAATTAAATTATTAAACCTAGTGGATTCCATGACCCGAATTGTGGGCTTGAAAAGTTAGGTTGGCTGCGTAGCTCGTGCTGATCAAATTTATTTTTAAGCATTTAATTTATTTTGAATTGATCATTATGATATTTTTCATTTTAGCTTCTATATGATTAATTGATTTTGATATTTTTTATAGGGTTTCTTGCTATCTTTATTTTTTTTGAAGTCCAAACTATATTATTATTGGTCATCCAGGTTATTGAGTTTGATGGCACTGTTTAAAAATTTCTTATAATTTTGATTTTTTTTATTTTTAATGATTTTAAAAAATTTAACTCAACCACGATGAAACACAATTCAATCTATATTTCAGATACTTGAAAGATAGTTTAAATGTTTTAAAATTATAAAAATAATTTGTTTAAAAAAGGAAGAAGACTTTCTGTTTTAGATACTTGAATGATAGTTCAAATGTTTTAAAATTATAAAAATAATTTTTTTACAAAGAAAGTAGGATCTTTGTTCCTAATACTTGAAAGATAGTTCAAATGTTTTAAAATTGTAAAAATAATTTGTTGAAAAAAAGAAGAAGAGTTTCTGTTTTAGATACTTGAATAATAGTTCAAATGTTTTAAAATTATAAAAATAATTTTTTAAAAACATGTTTTGAACAAATAGTGTATTCTAGATAACTTTAACTAAGGTAGATAACACGAAATAAATTACTACAAATCATAATCCAATTGCACCTGCTTAAAAAAAACGACATATCTATATTTCATTAGCTTTGTTCGTAAAAGTATCTAAGTTTTGATTTATATATAGATGGATTTAGATCTTTCTAAACATGCATGGATGTGAAAGACATAATGTTTATTTATTTATTTATTAGATAAGTGTGTAATAAATCTGTATATATATCTAGTTTATATATATAAAATGAATACTTTGGTCTATACTTGATTCTTTTCTCTCTTTTTTTTCTATACTTGATTCTTGCATACTAGTATGACACATGTAGTTAAGTTGAGATTGCTGGAAACCCTGATAACGCAAATATTCCAATGTCTGCTAATCTCCTAAATGGATGAAATCTTAGCTATTAAGAAAAAAACATTCCCTTTTTTCATAACGGGTCAGCATATTTCCAACTGCACTAAAGAGCTCCCAGTGAAGAAAAGTAAAGCATATTCAAATTAAAGAAGGGGCTTGCTATATAATTATAGCATATAGATACTTCAGAAAAAGAACACCAAAGGTAGGCTTCACCAAATGTGGGTATAATTGGTGCACAAGAAACCTTAGAATAATGTAAAGATAAAACTTTTGAAAACCATAGATCTAAAGCTCTCTAATTGCTTCGTTTCTTACTAATCAAATGACAAGTCCGTTTGTTTTCGTGGGCTTTAGAGTCCTTCATTAAATGATGTTTCGAAATTTAAAATATTTCCAAATATGATTATTTGATCATTAGATATAGGGATTATCAAGTTGAATCAATTCGAGAACTCTTGAATGTTTAAGACCATATCTTTGTAAAGAAAAAAAATATAATAAATATATAAAAGAACATTAAATTTCAAAAACAAAGTTATTTGCTCTTGTTTTGGTATTAAATGAATACCCTTCAGAAACTAGTGTGTATATGTTGAGAATAAAAATTATAAATTCTTTATATGTGTCGTTTAAGAAGTATTTATACTCTATAAACCTTATTCTCTTGCTTGAATAAAAAAGATCAAAAAATATAATAGACCATGAGAGACTCTTGTGCACCTAAAAATGCAAATTGTATAGGATCCATGCTAAAGAGCTTTGGTAAGATAAGAAACCCTGTAGGACTAGGTATTTGGTCCAAGATACAAGGCAAGGCCTATGAAGTACTAGGACACGCATTGGCCCATGCATGTGGCCTTGACCCAAGAGGTCCTAGTCTTTGTTATTAAAATCATGAATTGACTCGTCAATATGTATTTAACATACAAATTTATACTAAAAACTTAAAAACTAGTAAAATTGTATTTGACTCATGCAAAATTGGTAAACTCGATCAAAATCATGATTTTGCACCCAAGTTTACGACTTTATGGGAAGTATAAATACCATTGTTGATTCTTAAATTCTCTAGTTGTATTATGAATTTCACCCCTGTCCTTCTCCAAAAACTCTACCTTTGCACTCTAACTAGACTATAAAGCTCAAGAAATCACATTACAGAAGAACCTTTGATAAGGCAAACCTGCAAGTTGCAACAGATGGTGGAACTCTGAAGGTATGACTTGGGGTTTCATTATTTTTTTAAGGATACCATAAAATTTACTAGGGTTTGATTTGAGGTAAGAGGATAGCAATCAGAGAGTTGACCCCAGGGTTAACTGGAGCGAAGTAGTTGGTCCTAACACAAAAATAGCCATACAGGTCTTATTTTTTTTCTTATTAAGTGACCATAATCGTATTAGCCACTAATGTATTTCAAATAAACTGAGTATGACTTTTGATATTATTACATGGAATCCCCTACAATATCAAGTAGAAATAGATAGTATCGTATATTCATAAACAAAGAAGAAGATAAAAGCCATAAATAGAAGGGTCATTTTCAGTCTTTTCACTATGCTTTTGAAATGAGAAGATACACAATTGTCCATGATCAATTTGAAAATGACTAATACCTCATAAAAAAAACCTTAATACCCCTTGTCATAACAAAACCTTAATACCCCTTGTCATAACCCAATTATAGGTTCCCCAAAATTATTTTACAAAAAATATATATTCTCCTATTTTATTTTATTTTTATTCAAAAATCTAAACAGATCATAAATTCAAAATATAAAAATATTTTCAGGTCACAAAACACCAAATGAACATTCAAATTGAAATATTGCTGACAAAATAGTTTGAAAAAAGACTTAATTAAAATAAAAAATAAGTTTAAAAGTCAATTTGAATCCAATCAGAAGAATTAATTAAGTTCAAGGATTTAATTAAACTTCTAATGGGTTTTGTTGACTCAATCAAGGATTTAATGGAAAGAAGTTTAAGGTTGAAGTCCAACTTGATCAAAATTAGAAGAATTAATTAAGTTTAATGACTTAATTAAACTTCTAATGGGTTTAATTGACTTAATTAAGGGTTTAATTGACTTAATTAAGGATTTAATTGAAGAAAAAATAAAATTTAAACATCAAATTAGCCAAAATTAGAAGAATTAACTAAGCTTAGGGACTTAATTAAACTTCTAATGGGTTTTGTTGATTCAATTAAGGATTAAATTAAAGGAAATTGAGTTTTGAGGCCTAATTCAGATCAATTCACAAAAATTGTAAGACCATGGACAAAATTGAACTTTTGAAAGCCTAAAATGGTGTAATCATGGGCTTAATTGAAAGAAATTTGAAGTGTAAATGTTAATTGAGGGCTTAATTGAAGAATCCTAAAATAAAGGACCAAGATGAAAAAGGTGTGTTGATTTAGGGACAAAAAATGATCAAATCAGGGGTTAATTTGAGACAAATTAAAAGTTTGATGATTAATGAGGGTAAATTGTAAAATATGGAAACCAGGGACTAAATTTTAAAAGGCATGAGAATCAAATGATTCAAATCAATTTTTCTAAGGATGTTGTTGTGACATGCATTACATCATGTGACGGAGCTACCTCCTAGAATTGAGGGGGGCTTGAGTTTAATCATAAAGTTATAATTATAGGGTTTAGGAGTCGTCATCTAGTATTATGGTCACTAGAAAACCTAATGGTTTGCGAGAGTTTAGGTAAGGGAATTAGTTATGTAAGCGGAAGATGAATCACGTTAATTAAGCTACATTGTTGATTGATTGTTTTTATAGGTCATGTTTTTATTTGTTGATTTCATTTAACGTTCAAGACAAATCTTTATTCATGAGGATGTCTCTATCTTATTGGGTTAAATTATAACTGTTTTAAGACCCAAATTTAACATCGTATTTATTTTCTATTTTGTATCTTTAATACTTGAGGGTATACTTTATAATGTAATTTTACACTTTCTAAATATTAAAGTCTTATAGCTGAATCCTAACACTCCGAATAACAAACTAATTGTTGTGGGATTTTTGATATTTTGGTCAAACCCTAATATATAATCTTGAACCAATGACGATATCTATTTTGCATTTTTAAAACATGATAAAAATTTGATTTTATCCTTTTTATAAAATATACATAATAACCTTTTAGGATTTGACTGTATGCACGAAAACAATACTTTTTTTATTTGAGAAATGAAAGTTTTTTTTAATTATTTTTTTCGGATTTGTTTTTCAACATTTCAGAGAAAAGTTAGATATTTCTAATGCTGAGTCAGTATCATACAATGTTTATTTATGGCTCGATATTAGAAATAATTATTGAAAAAACACGTGATGGACCCATAAATGATTTTATAATGGTCCTTGAGAATTTCTAGTCTTTTTTAATTAGTTGCTTGGGCTCGAGGCCCAAGCCTGAACTAGTCGGGTTGGGTTGGGTTGACTGAAGGCCCAACAATATTTTGTTTTTCTTTCTTTTTTTAAGAAAATAGGACCCAACTTAGCCATGTGGGTTGGGTTGAAATGGATCCAGCCTGCCCACGTTACATGGTCACTTGCCCAACCTAATAACCACGTTAATTATCTTTTGTTGTAGAACGTGAATTTATGATCTGTATGCAGATGATAATAGCAGAAGATTTACAAGAAAAGGGGAAAAGAGAAGAAGATTACTTCGCATATAGGTGGTGTGGTTGTCATTGCTGAGAGGTTTGATACGAGGATGGTAGAGGCTGGCGCTACTGAGAAAAAGAGAAGAAGTTGGTGTTGGTGAGGCTGTTGGTGCTTTTGTTGCTAATTTGGAGAAGAAGAATTTGCACCACTAGATCTACTGATGTGATCATTGCTGATGCAGAAAGAGGAATTATATGGTGGAGGAGTTGGTTGAGGCCACAATTGAGAGGCAGAAGAGAAGAGGAAGCTTCGATTTGACATAAACAAAACATTTTGATCAAAATATACCTTTTCATTTGAATGAAACGATACTGTTTTGACATTCTTGGGGTTTTAATTAAGGATTTGTCTAAAATTCAATTTAGTCCTTTGTCTTTTCATTTCTTTTAATTGCATCCTTAATTGACTTCAAACTTTTAATTTCATGCGATTTTACCCTTGACAAACTCAAATATCAACACTAAAGTTTAACATCTTTTCATTTTGATCATTGGTTTTGAATTAATGCAAATTGATTGATCCTCAATTGACCATTAAACTTTTAATTTGCTTTCATTTCACCCCTGTTTTTAACCAAATTTAGTCCTCAAAGTTCAACATCTTTTTCAAATAGATCCCTGGTTGTGAATTTCTTCAATTTAACCCTTAATTGACCTTAAACTTTGATTTTCTTGCAACTTTATCCCTGGTTCAATCAGTTGACTTCATGGAAATTAAGTTTGATCCTCTAAAAATTCAATCTTCTCGATTAAATCTAAATTGGGCTCCCAAACTTAATTTTACACCAATGAAAACCCTTTAAAAGTATAATTAATTCCTTGCATCTAATTAAATATTTTAATTTGATTTAAATTAATTCTTAAACATAATTAAACTTTTAATTTGGTCAATGATTAAATCAGATTGGACTATTAAAACTCTAATTAAGTCCCTGGACTTAATTTGTATTAGTGTAGAGATCAATAATCAGTTTTCCATTAAAATTTTGAGCGTTATCAATTATCAATCTTGCTGGTAAGCCATAACTACATATCAAATCTTTCTCAATGAACCTCTTGACTACTTTTTGTGTCACATATACATAAGTGTTGGCCTCTGTTGTAAACCATTTTTGGGTCCCTACAAAAAAAAAATAAGAAAAAAATAATAAAATAAAACAAATAATAATAATAATAATAATAAATAAATAAATAGACGGAAGAAATTAGAAAAAAATAATAAGAAGCGGGAGCACTTAGAAAATGGTCAGAAAAATTGGTTAAGGAGGTTAAAAATACAAAGATTGAAATTTTGACAGTATATTCTTGAATGATGAGAGCCCTGTTGGAAAAGAAAATTTAAATTTTGAGGATAAAAGTCCAAAATTGGATGTTTATGGACTTAATTGTATTTTATTGAAGGTTTAATTGAATTTATAGAGGGTTTGATTGCAAGAAAAATGGATTTTAAGTCAATTTGGGCTTTAATTGTAAGAAATTAAAGTTCTGGGGTCAAATTATAATTTTTAAGAGTTGATTTGGTCAAATCAAGGGCTTAATTGCATAAATATTGAAGTTTAATGGCCAATTAGGGACTTAATTGAGGAAATCCGAAACCAAGGACCAAATTGGAAAAGGCACGTAAATATAGGGGCTGTAATTAAAAAAATCAAGGGCCAAATTGGAGAAATTGGAGGTTTATTGATCAATTGAGGGTCAAATTGCATAAATCAAAGGCCAAGGACCAAAGTGGAAAAGGCGACCAACTATAAGGGCGGAGATTGAAGTTTTTCAGGGATGCAAAGGCGACCCCCACGCACTTTCATGATGAGAAACTGAGGGAGCTGGGCCCTGCCAGCCACGCCCATTGGCCAGCCGACCTAGCGCTGTGGAAGCAACCAACCTTGCTCCCCATGCGCTTTTATAGGGTGGCAATAGGGACGCCCCCGCTCCCTTTTGTCCTATAAATACCCCTAACGCCAGTACGCGAGTGTGGATATGGAGGGAAGAAACGAGAAAAAAAAACTAACCGAAAAGAAAGGAACGAAATAGAGCGAGAAAGGAAGGATTAAAGGGGAGTTTGAGACCGGGAGGGAAATTTTATATATATAAAAAAAACAAAACAAAACCGAGAGGACAAGAGGGACGACCATTGGTAAACGAAATAGAGAAAGAAAAAAACGAAAAACTAGAGGAGAGGGGAAGAGGAAGACTCTCTCTCTCCGCCGCCACTTGAAACAGCAGCACCGCTGCTTGGAGTCACCATCCGTGAGCCATGACACTGCCACCGGCCTCCACCACAACACCACCAACGAAGCAGTCCGACCAGCAACCCCGCCAGGTACCTTTTATTCTTCCTCATTGTTTTTGCGTCTTGTTGTTTTCATGCATGCAGAATGCATGTAGGAGGAGGGGAGGGGGAAAATAATTCCCCCCCCCTCGATCAGTTATGTTGCTGGGCCAGGCTGATTCTGGCCCAGCGTTGTTGGTTTTTTCCTTCTTTGGGCCAGACGGGTTCTGGCCCAGGAATATTTTTTGTTGGGCCAGAATGGTTCTGGCCCAGCCCTGTTGTCTGGGCTGGGTCTGGCCTAGACTAAAAGGGAAGTCTTGTTGGGCCGAGATCGGCCCAACCCTTTTGGGGCTGAGTCCGTCCCAATAAGTTGGGCCAGGCCAGCCCAGATCACCTAATATTATATATTATTTATTATGATGTTTTTATATTATTTGTATATATAGATATATATAAAAAAAAAATTATAAAAATTTGAAAAATCCTTGAAAAATATTGTTGATTTTCCTGTATATTTTTATCAAAATAGCTTAATATTGGTTTGTATTTTTATACCGTAAAGATACAAATCCAGTATTAAAATACCCAGTTTTCGTCAAAACATCAAAAAAATAATTTAAAATAAAAAATGTTTTGCTTTCAAAAATTCTGAAAAATCCTTAAAAAATATTTTTGATTTTCCTGCATATTTTTATCAAAATGGCTTAATATTGGTTTGTATTTTTATACTGTAAAGATACAAATCTAGTATTAAAATACCTTATTTTCGTCAAGACATCAATATATATATATATATATATATATATATATATATATATATATATATATAAGTTTTTGTTTTAATGCATACGGCCTAGTCTCTCCAAAATAAAGAAAAAAAATCATCACATCATCATACAACAAAAGAAATTTCAAAAAATATATGTATTAGCATGCATTTTGGCTTTAACAACAAGTTTGTTAGAACCACGAGAACTAGGCCAATTTTTCAAAAATTCTTAAAAAATATTTTTGTCTTCTTTTAGTATTGAGGATTACGAATTTATACGTAAAACGTATTCCTGATATTAAAAATATAGTTTTTATATAGACGTTAGAACAATTACAATTTTACCGGATAAGATAAGGAAGGACCTCCTTATTGAGGAGGACTTTTCTTGAGCCGTAAATAGACCAACAATTGAAATAGGATAACACCTTAGCTTTTTATCAGACAATCAAACAATGCAGCTTACCTTACGTAAGGCGTATTTGGAGTGCTAATACCTTCCCTTTACGCAGTCAGTCCCCGTATCCGATCTCTGAGACCAGTTAGGATTCCTAGTGACCAAAATACTAGGTGGCGACTCCCATCCCATTTCCCCCGATAAAAGACAAGAATTTCTTGTCTCCCCATATTTTCCAGATAGAGATATTTACATTTTTAGATTTAAAATGGAAACAATATTTTATCGCGATGCCGCACACGTGCGACAGCCTCTACCCATTTAGTGAAGTAGTTGATGGCCACGAAAATGCTTGTATCTATTGCTAGCCTTCAAATTGATTGGTCTTATGACATCAAAACCCCACATATCAAAAGGCCAAGGCGAGGTCATATTGAATAGTGGTGACGAAGATACATTTATCTTATCACCATATATATGACACTTATGGCATTTTCTAGCATAATCTACACAATTCTTTTCCATGGTCTACCAAAGATATCCAGATCTTTGTATTTGCCTTGCCATTGTATGTCCTTTGGCATGAGAGGAACAAATCCCCTCATGGATTTCTTTTAATGCTTGCTCAATCTCATTTTCATTTAGACGTCTTAGTAGAGTCGCGTCAAATAACCTTTTATATAGGATTTTTGCATCCAAGTAAAAATTTATGGCTATCCTCCTCAAAGTCTTGTCATCTATTTTAGAGTCCGTTTGAGGGTATTTTCGGTGTTGGATAAACCACTTGATGTCATTGTACAATGCTTTCCTGTCTAGTGATTCTTTAATTATGCAGGAATGAACTTGGAGATTTTTGAAATCGATGTTTATTGATTGGATCCTACCTTGTAATTATGGCTATCCTCCTCAAAGTCTTGTCATCTATTTTAGAGTCCGTTTGAGGGTATTTTCGGTGTTGGATAAACCACTTGATGTCATTGTACAATGCTTTCCTGTCTAGTGATTCTTTAATTATGTAGGAATGAACTTGGAGATTTTTGAAATCGATGTTTATTGATTGGATCCTACCTTGTAATGGACCCGACTTTTTCAATGCCAAAATCGATGGAGAATTTTTTTTTTTATATATATATAAATCATCAGGTTCTGGATGTTTTTCACCATATCATTATGCAAATTTATAATTGCATTCCATTCATTAACAATACAATTCACGTAGGATAATGTAAATCAACATTCTCATTAAATGGATTCTCAATACACATGCCTATAATATTATATTTTCATACTCATAGGTTTACATTACATCATATTAACATACTCATAAATTCACATTCATGTTCTAGTCTTGTTATCATCACAAGTTCATATTAGAGTGTCGAACGATAAGTTGCACAACTAATACTTTCATTATCCTGACCTCATGTAATTTCACAATATAACATCCTCATAAGAAGAATACCACATGTGTCTTTTCATACACATCATATATGTATGTTCGCATATACATATTCGTGTCCCATTTTATTGTTTCATTACAAGTGTTTACAAAAGGGGTCAGATGACTAATTGAGCACTTAATACGTCTGTTTATACAGAACTCATATCACCCGTAACATGCGAATATATATATTCTTTTCAAAATGTGTGAGTCGCGAAATGGATTTCCTTACTCACCATGTTGATATGATGTTTCTGTTACAGCAAAAGGTAATTTCAAGCAGCATAGGCAATTTAAGAAAACATAATAAAGCAATATTAACGTTACATTTCATTCATGGACCAAAGAGTAGAATTCTTTCATTTCTCCTTATTTATGTAAATACCACTCTTAATAATTCATCAATTATCGAGGCTAATTACAATACTCAAACCCGATCATCCATCTCGAATACCATTAACCAAACTAATGTTCTTCTCTGTTTAAAGTATAACAATCATAGTTCTTTCATATACTTGGTATATACAAAATATAGTACACATGAACGCGTCAATTCTTGAAACTAACATCTTATTCATTCCCTTAGGATGTTATTAACTGAAGCTAATTGTTTATTCATCTCATTCATCCACTTAGGATGACATTAGCCAAAGCTAATCATTTATGCATCCTGGTCATAAACTTAGAATGCCAATAGCCGAACCTAATCATTTATCCATCGGTCATCTATTTAGAATGACATTAGCCGAAACTAATAATTTATCCATCTCAGTCATCCATTTAGGATACCATTAGTCGAAGTTAATCATTTATCCATCCCGGACATCCATTTAGGATGCCATTAGTTATAGCTAATCATTAACCAATCAAACATCCCAAAGGTGGTTTATAACAATTTGACATTCACTATAACATAATAGTAGACCCTTTATAAATCCTTTGTAATTCACAAACAAACATTCCATAACAGTTTAATATTCAATATAATACAATAGTAGACTCTTCGTATTACTCATCCAACCATTCATAATAGTTAATGTTCAATACGATACAATAATAGATCCCTCGTAATACTCACAAAAATTCACAAGAATTTAGCACTATATATAGCACAATAATAGAACCTTCACAATACTCATATAAACATCTGTGACAAATAACCTTCAACATAATACAACTATAAATCTTCATAATACTCACACAACCATTCATAATAATTAACATTTAGTATAATGCAACGGTATAGATCCTTTATAATACTCAAACAACCATTCCTTTATAATACTCAAACAAACATTCCTTTATAATACAATGGCATATCCTTTTTAATACTCATTGATTAGTGCTTAAAAGTATATATTTATCTAGGTTTTATATCATCATTATGCATTTGAAATATCAATAACTCCTTAACAAAAGCATGTTTTATAATAACAAGTCTGATACTATAAGATACCTTTAATTTATGGTAAATGTTCATCTTAGGCCTATCACATAAATCAAAGGATTGATTGATGAGTTTAACTACTGAAATTTAAAAGACAAAGAGAGAGCCAAACTTAGAAAAGAGATGCTGGTTTAGTCCAAACTGGAACACTGTTTGGTCATTGGGTCATATTTGGAGCTGTAGATCTTGGATTTAGGCTTGCTTTATATGGATGGAAAGCTAACACATAGGCCTAAAACTTTCATGGGAGTGCAAGACAGATTCAGATTTCTCCATTGGTTATTTTGGGCAAACCTAAAACCAAGTTCTACAACTCTAATTATGATCCAATAACTGAATGGTGTTCCAGTTTGAACTGAAACAACATCTCTTTTCTACGCTTAACCCTCTATTTGTCTTCTCAATTTCAGTAGTTAAACTCATCAATCAATCCTTTGATTTATGTGATATGCTTGCATTTAAGATGAACATTTACCATAAATTAAAGGTATCTTATAGTATCAGACTTGTTATTATAAAACATGCTTTCGTTAAGGAGTTATTGATACTTCAAGTGCAAAATAATGATATAAAACCTTGATAAAAATACACTTTTAAGTACAAATCACAAAGTTTGCGCAATTATTCTTAGTGTAGTGGGTTTGTGAATTGATGGAATTTTAGAATTCCTGAAAGTGTAAGGTGTACTCGTGTAAACATGTTATTTGCATGAAACAAAAGAATGAAGACACATCATGAACACAAGAAAAGTAATGATCTTATTAAAAAAATAAAGGGCTCATTTGATAAAAAAAAGTCTTGTGGTATTATGAGTTAATTTATAAATAAGACTAAAACAAGTCAAAATAACACTTGTGCAGACATGATCAAACAAAAGCAATTATTTTTCAAACACAAGAAGAGTAGGCTCCATCTTCTGATTCTAGTGTGTTTCTCCTTCAACCAACTTCTTCATAAAAGCTTTTGCAAGGACCTTGACACGACCAAAAGATTGATGTCTTCTCACAAGTGTAAGAGTGTTGAAGTAATAAATAATCCGGCAAGAATGGGGTCGAACCACATGGAGGTTAATTGTATAAATTATAGACAACAATAATACAACAACAACAACAACAACAACAATAATAGTAGTAATAATAATAAAGAAGATGAAGATGAAGAAGAAGTTGATGAGAACTTTGAGATAGAAGATTAATGTAAGGATTAAACAATGATAAAAACAAATGTCAAGGTTAGAGGATCCACTAATGGTATTTCAAACAAGTATATTATAAACTCTTATTATTCAATTGGAAACCACACAAAAAGGAGGTTCCAATCGGATGATTTATCATTAATAGCTCATTATAAATTATTAACATGATCATATTAATTATCTTATTTAAGTAACATCAAACTTTTAAATATTGTCAGGAATTCATAATGCTAACTTATGTTAACAACAAATCAAGTTCCTTTCATAGCACATATGTAGGTAATACCATATGGTTGGGCTATGAAAGTGTCAAGCATTTGTTGTACCAAGTATTATACAACACAAATCTAGATTAACCATTTAATAAACAAGGTATTAAGAATTAGTAAGATAAAAAGATAAGACATGTTAATATTAAAAATTAAGGTACATGTTGAGTTTACACTATAATTATTCTTACACCATTAGTGTAACCTTTTCACCTTGACATAATAAACTTAGCTAAACATAATGAAGAAGAGAAACATAAATAAACAAAAGAAGAACATAAATAAGATACAAGTTAACTAAGTAAAGGAAATGAAATGAAAAGCATAAACAAGATATTAATGAAAGCAAAACTTAAGAATTACAAAAAAAATATTAATAGAGAGAGCAAGAGCAAGTTCTTGGTCTGAACAACCAAGCCCCTAAATGCATGGAAAATGCCTCCTTTTATAGCCCAAAATTTGGAACTATTGATTTGATGACTAATTGTTGAGTGGGTGGCCAACTCTTGACTTGGTGAAAATCCTTATCTTCTTGTCTGAATAAAACGTCATTGCTAGCATTAGAATTGGAACCACCTGTATTCATGAAAGTTATAGGAAATTGTCTTATCTTTCCAGAAAAAAAAAGTGTGGTCATTTGGACTTCTAGAACTTGAGATATGGGCTGAACACTGAACAGTGTCTGGGTTGCAGGACAGATTTTGACTTCTCTGTTGTTGCTATAATTTGGACTTGAAAATTGCCTATTTAAATCTTGGACTCCACATGAAAGTTGTAGGCCTATGTCTTACCAAATCTGTCCAAAAATTTAAGGTCATTTGAACATCTAGAACTCGAGATATGACCCAATTACCAAACAATGTTCTAGTTTGGACTACACCAACATCTTTTTTCTAAGTTTGTCCCTCTCTTTGTCCTTTCAATTTCAATACTTAAACTCATGAATCAATCCTTTGATTTATGTGATAGGCCTGCATTTAAGATGAACATTTACCATAAATTAAAGGTATCTTATATTATTAGGTATGTTATTATAAAACATGTTTTAGTTGAGGAGTTATTGATACTTTAAATGCAAAATGATGATATAAAACCTTGATAAAAATGCACTTTTAAGTACTAATCACACCCCCCAACCAGCTTATAACTAATCACTAGTAATCAAAGCGTTAAAATAGAAAAATAATTTGCAAATTTCACAAAGCAAGGCATTTATCATTCAACTTCCATTAATTTATCCAGATAAACAAACTCTCATTAAACTCATATATATGCTCAATACCTCTTAAACAAGATATTAATAAACCTTTCTTTTGTGCTCAAAATATTAATATACAGTTATGGGGCTTTACTTGGAGGAAAACAAAATTTTTGTTCTAATGTTTAAGGTTAACTTTCTTGAGTTAGGATTATTATCTTTTTCTTCTTTTTTATGTTTTTTTAAATATATATATACGTATAACTTAAAACACAATGCATCTTTAACTCATGTAATGAGCTTTCGGCTAATGACTCCCAAACCAGTTGGTCTTAGGGCGTTAGGTGTTGAGACACCCTTACGAGCTTAGTAACTCGGGTTGCAGATACTGATATGTAGATAGTGCAATATTTGATTCCCTTAAGCTTTTCTCCTTAACCCATGTAACAAGTGTTAGGCCAATAGCTCCCAAGTCAGTTGACTTTAAGGTATTAAGTGTTAAAACACCCCTTCGGGCTTAATTGCTTAGGTTAGGGAGGCTACAAAACGAAACTTATCTACCTTTTTATTGTTTTTTTTTGTGTGTTTTTTTTACAAATTATATACTATCCCTTTCTCTTAGTTGTTACCTTTAACAAAATAACATAAATAATGTAATAATCCAATGTGCAACCCACAATCATATGTTAAAGTGTGTGTGTGTGAAAATGAAGATTTAAGAATACTTGTTAAATGAGAATATGAGCAGAATCAAGTGATAACAATACGAGAGTTTGTAAACCTGAATATTTCAAAAAGTATTCTGATAGACATTGTTAAGAATGTTTCCTAAGATGCGTTTTAAGAGTCATTTTAACAAAAGAACTCCTTTTACTCTGTCATCCTAGTAACAATAGTTTTGCAAATAATTTATGAAATAAAAAAACACAGTTAGTTTTTTTTTAAAAAAAATATATCAACTACTACCCTTTCCCCCCAACTAAAATGAGACATTATCCTCAATGTCCTAGTAGAAAGATTGAATATAGAAGACATCACCTGAAATAGCGAACACTGATAAACCTGAAACACACTTAAACAAATATAAGAAACAACAAAACATAATAATAAAACCAAAGGACACAAAGTTTTTACAAACGAAGGCTCAAATCCAATCTAAGCTTTTTATGGCTTTCCTTAGTTGACCAATTTATACGACTCATGGAGGGATCAATTACAGGGATGAAAGATTGTAGTTAGTTAATCAATTATTCAGCAGTAGCAGCAGAGATTATGATTTGGCGTGCCGAAGATGTTAGAAATTCCTGTTCCACAACATGATATCAAGAAAAGACAACAACTTATCAAAAAAATCATTAACATTTAACAGACTTATGGGTTTATGGTGAATGTGCAATTGGGCCCAAGAGGAAATATGAAAGATCTCTTCCAATGTGTCCAGACCACCTGGTAAGGCAATGAAGGCGTCAACATGGTTAAACATTGCATTCATTCGATTAGACATTGTGGGGACCTGTAATTCCTCTTCAATTGTTTTTCCAATGATGTCTCCTTGTGCTAAAGCTTTGGGAACAACCCCCAAAACTTGACTACCTCCTAAAAATACAGCTATTGACACTCCCCCCATTAACCTAAGGCTGCCTCCTCCATACACTAAATGAATCTTTTGCTCAGATAGTACCTGACCAAGATGATTTGCTGATTCTAAAAACTCCTTTTCTTTCCTAGGACTGGATCCACCAAAAACACAAATATTTCTTATGTGATGACTTGAGGAACTTGCCAATTCTACACACTTCTATGTTTGATGAATGTATGGGTTGAGTAGAAATGAATGGAAGGAAGAGAAGAATTTATAGATGAGAAATTGAAAATGCAATCATACCACCTATATATAGGCCAACTGTAGTCTCTCTCTCTCTCTCTCTCTCTCTCTATGTATTTATTTATTTTGAAAAAGCATGTGTATGTACAGGTAGTTGTAATTGTGGCTCACATCTTTTCTTGGTTTTACATCCAAGAACGGCTTAAACGCCCTCTATAGGTCGAGGATAGGCTTCCCATCCAATTTTCTTAAAAATTGGCAAACTAGGTTTTTTTTAGTCAGATTCCCAAGACTAAGTCGAGCATGTTCTTTATGGAATTGTGGCCATAAATCATGAATTGCACGATGCACATCTCCACTAGGGTACGTCTCAAGAGTCAATAGAAGATTATCTAAAGACCCCTTACTCAGGCCATCTTTAATGAATTGTACTTTATCTTCACGGTTTACAAATACCATTCCTAAAGAACAACATGTTGCATTACAAGTCCATTTGGCACATCTATGGCAGACTTTCAGTCATTTTGCACGACATTGTTTGCAAAAGTGTTTTCACCTGTTCCAAGCATGTATGAAATGAAAAAAATTAGAGGACTCACCTGATAATCGGACCTTTGCTTCAATCAGCCAGCGAATATCTTCAAGAATTCCATCATTCATTAACAACCTCAATCTTGCACATCTAGCACGGTAAATTTTTGTAATCACATTTTGAGACAGAGTAGGAAAGTACTTTTTCAATTTTTCAAGAGTGGTGTCATTTTCAAATGAGAATTGGAGGAGAGATTCAAAGAAAGGGGAAAGAGCAAAGAATTGCACACATTTATAAACAGATATCAATTTTCATGGGAAACTGAAAGAACCGACTTAAAAGTCACGGAGTACCGTTATCTGCCATTTGACCGGGGTGAGAGAGACCAGCAAAATAAGAGTCACACAAAAAAGAAACATAAAAACAATATGAGAAGAATCAATTTTTATATACAGGATCACCCAATTCAATAGAGTCATGTTTAACTGAAAAATTGTCAAAGTAAACTTTCAAACAATGTCCATTTACCTTGAAAACATTGTCATTCTTTGGATTCTCGATATCACAGGCTCCATATGGATACACATGTTTCACAATAAAAGGACCGCTCCATCTTGATTTTAGTTTTTTAGGAAATAAATGGAGTCGAGAATTATAAAGCAAGACTTTTTGATCAACATTGAATGTTTTTCTTAGTATTTTCTTGTCATGAAACTCTTTGATTCTTGCTTTATGAATTCTTGAATTTTCATATGCAACATTTCTTATTTCCTCAAGCTCATTTATTTGTAATTTTTTCAGCTGACTAGCATCATCAAGGCTTGAATTGAAAGCTTTAATAGCCTAATAAGCTTTATGTTCAAGTTCCACAGGCAAGTGACAAGGTTTTTCATAGACTAGTCTATAAGGTGACATACCTAATGATGTTTTATAACCAGTTCGATAAGCCCAAAGTACATCAGTAAGTCTTAAAGACCAGTCTTTTTGATTAGGGTTGACCATTTTCTCCAAGATCTGTTTGATCTTCCTATTAGCAAGTTCTATTTGTCCACTCGTCTGAGGGTGATAAGGGGTGGCAACTTTGTGTGTGATTCCATATTTCTTCATTAAAGACTCAAATGGCTTGTTGTAGAAATGTGTTCCACCATCGCTTATCATGGCTCGAGGGATTTCAAATCGACTCAAAATATTTTCTTTCAAAAACTTTATCATTGTTTTGTGATCATTGTTTCGACTTCGAATTGCCTCTATCCATTTTGAAACATGATCTACTGCTAATATGCACATGAAACCAAATGATAAAGGAAATGGACCTATGAAATCTATACCCCAATATTCAAAGATCTCAATGACAAGAATAGGATTTAAAGGCATCATGTGATGTTTTGAAATAAATCCCAACTTTTGATAATTTTCACAAGTCTTGCAGAATGCATGTGAGTCCTTGAACATGGTAGGCCAGTAAAATCCACTTTGTAAGATTTTTGCAGTTGTCTTTTTTAATGATAAATGACCCCCACATGCCTGAAAATGACAAAATTTAATGACACCACTTACCTCATTGTTAGGAATGCATCTTCAAAATATTAGATGAGGATAATATTTGAATAAATAAGGGTCATCCCAATAAAAGTTCTTCACTTTGTTCAAGACCTTTCTTTTGTCTTAGGTACTCCAATGAGTTGGCAATTGTCCTGAAACAAGAAAATTAACAATATTAGTAAACCAAGGCATTCTAGTGACAGAAAATAAAGATTCATCAGGAAAGTAGTCATCAATTGGTGTGATGTCAAATCTCGAATCGGTTGTCAATCTTGACAAATGATCTGCAACAATATTTTCGGTGTCTTTCTTGTCTTTGATTGTGATATTAAATTCTTGAAGTAACAAAATCCATCATACCAATCTAGCCTTAGAATCCTTTTTTGAAAGAAGATATTTCAAAGCTGCATGATCACTAAAAACAATAATAGGTGAGCCAACAAGATAAGATCTAAACCTGTCACATGCAAATACTACTGCAAGTAATTTTTTTTCAGTGGTAGTGTAATTCATTTGAGCATTATTTAAATTTTTACTTGCATAGTAAATCACATAAGGTTTCTTATCTTTTCTTTGTCCAAAGACAACACTCACGACATAATCACTAGCGTCACACATTATTTCAAAAGGTAGTGACCAATCAGGAGGTTGAATGACAGGAGCAGAAGTAAGCAAGCTTTTAAGTTTAACAAAGGCTTTTTCACATTGTTCAGTCCATTCAAAAATATTTTTCTTTGTTCGAAGGTTACACAATGGGTTAGATTATACACTAAAATCTTTGATGAACCTTCTGTAAAAACCAGCATGTCCTAAGAATGATCTAACGTCTTTAACAGATTTTGGTGTTGGTAAGTTGGCAATTAACTCTATTTTAGATTTGTCAACCTCAATTCCTTTCGATGAAACAATGTGACCAAGTACAATGTCGTTTGTTACCATAAAGTGAATTTTTTTCCAATTCAGTACAAGATTCTTCTCTTCACACCTATTCAAAACCTTTTCCAAATTAGTTAAACAATCATCAAATGAATCACCAAAAACAAAAAAATCATCCATAAAAATCTCAAGGAAACATTCAACCATATCACTTAATATGCTAAGCATGCATCTTTAAAATGTGGCTGGTGCATTACATAATCCAAAAGGCATTCTTCGATATGCAAAAGTATTAAATGGACATGTGAAAGTAGTCTTCTCTTGATCTTTCAATGCAATTTCAATTTGGTTGTAACCTGAATAGCCATCTAAGAAACAATAAAATTCATGACCTGCAACTCTTTCTAGGATTTGATCCATGAATTAAGTTTCTTATAGTCAATGCATATGCGCCAACCAGTAATAGTCCGAGTTGGAATTAACTTATTTTTCTCATTTGTTATCACAGTGACTCCAGACTTTTTAGGTACAACTTGGGTAGGACTTACCCATTTGTTGTCAGAAATAGGATAAATGATTCCATTATCTAGAAGCTTAATGACTTAATTTTTAACTACTTCTTTCATATCAGGATTAAGTCTTCGTTGCATTTCTCTAGAGGGTTTAGCATTTTCCTCCAAATAAATCTTGTGTGTGCAAATCAAAGGACTAATTCCTTTTATGTCAACTATGGTCCATCCTAATGCATTTTTGTGCATTTTCAGAGTTTGTAATAACTTACTTTCTTGATGTGCATTAAGTTTGGAAGAGATTATTACCGGAAAAGTTTCATTTTCTCCCAAAAATAAGTATTTGAGATTGAATGGTAACGACTTTAAATCAGGTTTTGGTGGTTGAACACTTGAAGGTATGAACTCAATTGATCGTGGTGGTAAATCTTCAATTTATGGTCTCCAATTACATGCCTTTGCTTCTTCAACAGGTTGTGTATCCAAGACAACAAAATCTATAGGGTAAATGAATTTATCAACTTGTACTAACACATCTAAAGATGCAAACTTGGCTTAGAGGTCATGATCTTCCCTAAGGTTATACATACCTCCACTAGATGTATGAGGTTGGGTTTTACTTGGTGCCTCATAAGTGTCTGTAGTGTCCCAATTTTGTGCATTTTCAGCTAGCAAGTTTAGGTACTCCATTGCTTCATTAGGGTCTTCATCTTTAAAAGTTCCATTGCACATCAATTCAATCATTTGCCTATCTTTAGGTGTTAACCCTTCATAAAATTATGAAACCAGTCTCCATGTTTCAAAACCATGATGAGGGCAAGTATTAAGCAAGTCTCGAAACCTATCCCAACATTGGTAAAATGTTTCACCTGGTTTTTGAGTGAAAGTGGTGATCTGTCTTTTGAAAGAGTTAGTTCTGTGAGATGGAAAAATCTTCTTTAAAAATTGTTGTTGCATTTCATCCCAAGCATGAATGGATCTTGACCTAAGATTTTGTAGCCATGTTTTAGCTTTATCTTTTAATGAAAAAGGAAAAAACTTTAATCTCATGGTATTCATGCTACAATTTAAGTCATTATAGGTGTTACAAACTTCTTTAAATTCTCTCAAATACAAGTATGGATTTTCTATATCTAAGCCATGAAAAGACGGTAAAAGTTGAATAATGACTGGCTTAAAATTAAAATGAGATGCATCGGGAGGAAAAACTATGCATGAAGGTGCACTTTTTCTTGTGGGATTCATGTGGTCTCTAAGTGTGCTAACACAGTTATTCTCATTATTCTCATTATGAAGTGACTAGTTATCTTCTTCGGCTATATTTTCTGAAAATGATGAGGATACCCTACAAAGTCTACCACTTAATGTACATGATCAAACACTCATGCACGTGTAGAAAAAGAATAAAAGGAAGAAGAAAACAAAACAAAAAGAAACAAAACAAAAGAAACAAAGTTAGATACAAGAAAAGTGAAAAGAAAAAATAAAATAAATACTATAATTTGTACAAGAATTTACCTCCCAAGCAACGATGCCAAAAACTTGACACGACTAAAAGGTTGATGTCTTCTCCCAAGTGTAAGAGTGTCAAAGTAAGAAATAACCCGACAAGACCTCACCGATGGCGTGGACAAAAAGCTGCTGTATAATTTCGTCTTCTATTTCATCCTCCACTTCCTCAATTTGTTCTTTATCTTAAATTTTCCAAAGTACTAATGTGAAAATTGTCATGCTGGATCCAATCACCACTACAGACTTTGTAAAAGTTGTTTAGAAAAGTGGGATGATGAGTTCCTCCTTTTCAGGTTCTTGTTCTTCAATATTTGCATTCTTGCTTCCCTTTTAATCTTGGCGACCCACTTATAGTCATCTTTCTTGGGCTTATATCCAAGCTCAAATCTCTGGTCTGCACATTTCAATTTCATCATATTGACCCACTCAGGTATCCTAGTTCTAAGATCATATTAGAAAGGAATCCCATTCTTGAAAAAGCTGTCGATAGCAATCCTTACAACTTCTAAAATTTTTACCCTTCTCGGCATCGTACCTTCAAGAACCCATTTAATATTCATGATTTTAAATGCATGAATGTTCCCATCTCTATAATCTTCCACCTTAATAAACGACACAACCATATTTGTTTATCATGAAAATTGTCTTTTTCGGCCTTGACAGTTATTGACATTCCATTCATAATATATTTCAAGCTTTGGTGTAGTGAAGAAGCTACCACTCTAGTTGTGTGAATCCATGATCTTCCTAATAATATGTTGTAAGATGGATGAATGTCCATCACCTACAATGTCACCAGGAACATTTGTAGCCCCACATACAATTCCACCTCCAATGTTCTAATTATTTGTCTTAGTGAACCGTCATATGCTTTTGCCATCATAATATTGGGTTTCATGTGCGAATCATTAACAAACATTTCTTTTAATATGTGTCTTAACAACATATTTAGTGCAGAACCATTATCGATCAGTACTTTCCCAATCAAAACATCTTTACATTGCACTATAATTGTAAAACCAAACAAAACATAACATTAGGCTGGCTTATACTAGGAAGGAAATGGAGAAAACAGGCCGGTCTGTTTTAAGGAAATTGGTGGGGGAGAAACCGACTTATCCTAAGGGGGGGTATTATAAAGGATATTATCAGCTTAAGATAACCTAATAAAAGGATACGAACCTAAAATAACCAACACACAAACACCCTATCTTATTTAAGAGGGGGTATAAATACAAGGGGGAGAGAGAAGGTGACCCTTCCTCTCCCCAAAGTCTAGCTGTAATTTGCTAGAATCATCCCTCTCTCCCTCCCAAAGAGAAAACTACAATTGACTAGGTGCATGCGCATCTTACTTGAGAGTTGAGTGAGAAGAGAATAGAGGGAAAGAGAACTGGCTGAAACATGGAGGAGGACAGAGCCTAGACCATAGAACCGGTAGCAACCATTACTACAACACAACCATTCCTTTTTAAGGAGAAAAACTGAACCCAACTAGCTTGCATGCCATCTTCCTTGAGAGTTGAGTGAGAAGTGAGTTACGTTAGGTAGAGAAAAACAAAAACAAGGGTGAAAGAAGAGCCTAGAGGGCCGACTGGATAACAAGTGAGGGAAGGAAGAAACCAGACAGAAAGAGAAGAACAGACCACCAAATCCCTTCCTAAAGCTGTTGAAAATCATAAGGTATAAACCAGAACCCTTTTCCACCTATGCTTGTGATTTTCTTGTAATTTTATCCCTAATTTCAATCGATTGACTTCGTAAAAATTAAGTTTGGTCCTCTAAAATTCTAATATTCTTGATTAAGCTCAAATTGGGCTCTCAAACTTAAAATTAAATCGCTAATAAATTAATTTCCCCCATTAAAAGTACATATTGTTATGATTTTTTATTTTATTTTATTTTATTTGATAAAATGTAAAAAATATATAGATCAAAAGAAAGTTGGAAGACCAGCGAAGTACAAAATAATTACAAATAATCCAAAGAAGGGGAACAAGCTCCCGAAAATAGATAGGGAACACGCTCCCTAAAGAAATACAAGCAAGCTTAACTTGCATAACAGGATTACAATCCAAAGGCAGGTGCAGGAGAACAGACTCCCTCGGAACCTGCATATCAATGAAGCAAAAACATATCTCCTTCCAACCCAGCAGACGGCTAGAAGCAATGGAAGCAGCTTAGTATTGGCTGCAATTGCAGGCAATAACTCCAACCAGTATTCAAGGACACCAGTGTAGTGAGCGAGCAGCAACTGCAGCCATGCAAAACAAACAGTGTCGGAGCAATCAAGTCAAATAGACGGATAAGGCACTAGTAGGAGCACACCAGCACCGCCAAACAGCCGGTCCTCAGCAGACCTGCTAACCAGTGCCTACAGCAGAATAGCAGCAGCATGCTTTCCATCAAAGGACAGCAGCATCTAAGACGCAACCTCCACCAATAAAACCCATTACCAAACAAGCTAGGGAGGAAATCCTAGCAGACCACAGTAGAAGAATAGTAAGGCAACCCTACTCCAGCAGAAAGATAGAGTAGCAACCACAACCTGCATATCGTAGCAACAAGACTAGCAAAATCCAGCATAAATTCCAGCAGCCAGCAGCAAACCACGTTTAGCAAGGCTACTCCGCTGAGAGCCATTACACCAGCAACTGGAAACAGCCCTGCCACTCAAACCAAACCATCAGCACTAGAGCAGTGAGCCCAGCAACTCCAGCAAGGTGGAGTAGCACACCCAATTCTGCAAAAGCAGCAACTAAACAGAACCATAAAGCAAGGCCGACTCTAGAGAACCAGCCTCATTGGACAACATCAACTAGCATAGTAGGCTAGTACACAAGAAGCCGAAAGGACTTGCCCAAAACACAACTCATGCAATATCCTTGCTCCATCAAGCTTCGTTGTTGCAAGCAACTATGAGGAAAGGCTGAGCTGCTAACGGCAGACAAACTCTTTCCACCAAGAGCTAAATAGAACACCTTGCAAGAGAAGACTGGACAAGTAGCTTGAACCCACAAGATCCAGTAGATTCAACACACGGATGGTAATTCCAGCCAACTTTAATAAGGATGAAACACAGCCCACCAATAGCATACCAAGTTGCATAAAGCAGCAAGACACTGCAGGATGAAGAACATCCCAGCAGGAAGAGACGCACAGAGCACACAACTGATTTCCATAATACAACCAACAGATACATCAAACACAAGCTAATTGTAACTCAGACAATTGGCTGCGAGACAAAGTAACCACAACAAACAGTAGCACAAAATCTAACGCCATGACAACAGCGGCGTCAAAAACCCAAAAGCATGAGGTTAAAGCCTCATGTTGATTCAGAGGTACAAAGCCCTCTAAAATACTGGCAGATATGAACATCATATAGTGGAAGGGGTAGGAGACTTCCTACCTCCGCCACATGCTCGGTCAGGGAAGACCATAATTTTAAATCAAAAATCAGTGCAAAAGCAGCTTCGCCATATCCCTAGGATGAGATCTGAGGGAGTACCTTAACAAGGAGAGCTTCCAGTATCACTACCATCAGCGCAACTGCTGGGCAATTCCATGACTCAGCAAGATATGGGTACCCTGTCGTCAGATAGACGAGGGACCCGAAGCACTTCGCTTTCAAGAAGGACGATTCCTGACCCATTAGGACCGTCATCTACTAGAGAGCACGACTTTGAAGAAGCCCCAATCTCAGCCCTAGATCCATTCTTGGGTGTTGAAGAAACTGGAACAGTAGACGCTTGGTAGGCTGGAGGCAATATCAAGTCCGTACTCGATCTAATTAGGTTAACTGGAACCCCTCTTGAATTAGCGTAATCGAAGAGAATGGTAGCTCAAAATTCTATGTCTTATTGGCCACGTAGCAGGCCATTAAGAAACAGAGAAGAAAGAAATTCAAAATTTGCTCAGGAGTTGCAGGACGTCATAGCAAGGAGAAATCTTCAAGAAAGAGAGCATCTCTCTCTAGTTTCTCTCTCAAGCTGCAACTTTGATGATTTTTTTTATTTGTTAGTATGATTAAATGTCAATTTTTATGTTTTGAAGTTTCGATTGATCATTTGGATTTGTTGTGATGTAATGTGTTGATGTTTGATTTACCAAGACTAAGATTTTATTTTTATTCTTTGAGATGGAGTTGGGCTTAATCAAGCTTTTATATATGTTAAAATTGATGATAAACAAATCTTAAAACTGACTTCACAATGTTCAATGATCTTATGAATGCACTTCTGGATTCCTATTGATAATGTGGTTGAATTTTTAGCCTACTTCTTTTATCCATTTTCTTTTAGTTTTTAAAAGTTTTAGTCAGTCAACCCCTAAGCATTTTTTTTTAGTTTAACATGTATGTCCGGGCCAACTTGTACGCACCTCGACTAATTTCACGGGCCCTGAAGTTAACGACCATGTAAGCCTCCAGTAGCTATCATATGAGCAACCCAGGGCTCGAACCTAAGACTATAGAGGAAGCAAACCTCTTGGTCTCAAACTCTTATCACTGGGGCACCACCTAGATGGTTAACCTAAGCATTTTTGAAGTGTTTAGATAGGTTTTGAAGTGCTTAGATAGGTTTATGTCTTTATTTTGGGTTTTTAAATTAGTTTCTAGGTTTAAGCCTATTATAGGTAGCATTTGGGTTTTTCTAGGTCTAGTTTAAATGTTCGTGAGTTGCTATTTTCAATTTCCTACAAGCTGATGTGTTGATTTGTCTTGTGTGCTTCAATTAAAGCGTAGGCTCATACATGATCTTTCTTTATGCTTTTTTTGTCCATCCGACTCTTACATTGGATCAATCGATCCTTAGAATTTTTTAATGTTTGGTTTAAGGATAAAAACTATAACACTCAATTCATGAAACTTATAGAATTTTTCCCCACTTTGATACATCATTCTGCTTCAATCTTTCATGTTGCTTCTCTCTACCTCCATGATTTGATGAAATCTAGTCTATAGATTCAATTTAATTTCTGGGTTCATATTAATGTTCTTTATATTATTGGCAAAATTCAAGCAAAACCAGTCTTTCATTTCTAAATCTAGATTTGTTTTTGGGCTTGGGCTGGGCTAGGAAGCCCAACCCACATGATTGGGTCATGACTTTTGAGGCTTAAAGCCATGTTTGGCCAACAAAAACTTGTTAAAAAAAAGTACATTTTTAGGTCTTTAAGACGTGTTTGGAAAATGTCCTTAAAATAATTTTTAAGATTGTGTTTTTTAGCTAAGTATGTGTTTAACAAACACACCTTAACTTATTTTTCTCATCCTTTTTTATTTTTTTTGTGTTTTGCCCGACATAACCCTTTTTGAGGGATGATTTTGCAATTCTTTTTGGATCTCTTATGTATTTTTACCCTCTCATATTTACTATTCGGGATTGTAACCTGCATGCGGAATGCTTTTCTAGTATTAAATAAACCATTTTTCCTTAAAAATTAATATAAAAACAATAAAAATCTTTCTTTTAAAAACACATTTAAATATTTTAGAATTGCATAGGCCAAGTTTCTCTCAAAAAATTATAGTTGTATTTTTAGTAAAAAATAAAAATAAAGAAAAATATATAGAAAAACATTGCATGATTTAGCATACCAAAAACAATAAAAAATGTTTTTATTTTTATTTTTGCATGCATCATGGATTTAATAACGAGTTTATTAAAGCCATAAAGACTTGACTTAAATTTTAAAAACACTAAAAAATTAATTTGTTCATTTTGATAGCAAGGATTATGAACTTATACGTAAGACGTATTATTTATATTAAAAGAAACATGCAAAAATATGTTTTTTCTCTAGAATGACTAAACTTAACCTATAAAGTTATGGTTCACTCTACTCGAGTAGACCGACTTTAATCAGTAAATAGACCAATGATTAGAAAACATGACACAACCAAAAGATTGATCTCTTCTCCTAAGTGTAGGAGTATCGAAGTAATAAATAACCTGACAAGACCGGTGTCGAACCACATTGAGGTTAACTATATAATAATAATAATAATAATAATAAGTTAAAAGGGACTTTGATGTAAGATTAATGTGAGGATTTAACAATGATAAAAACAAATGTTATGGTTAAAGGATCCCCTAATAGTATTAGAAATAAGTATAGTATAAACTCTTTTTATTAATCAACTGGAAACCACACACAAAGAAGATTCCAATTGGATAATTTATCCTCAATAGTTCATAATAAATTTTTAACATGATCATATTAATTATCTTATTTAAGTAACACCAAACTTTTAAATATTATTAGAAATTCATGATGCTAACTTATGTTAATAACAAATCAAGTTCCTTTCATAGCACAAATATAGATTATACCATACAGTTGGCTATAAAAGTGCCAAGGATTTGTTGTACCAAGTGTTATACAACACAAATCTAGATTAACCATTTAACAAGCAAGGTATTAAGAATTAGTAAGACAAAAAGATAAAACATGTTAATAACAAACTTTCTTGTATATAAACATTGAAGTCCATGTTGAGTTTATATTATACCTATTCTAACACCATTACTGAAACCTTTTCACCTTGACATAATAAACTTAGCTAAACATTATGAAGAAGAGAAACATAAATAAACAAGAGGAGAACATGATTATGTAAGTATAGTAAACGAAATGAAAGGCATAAACAAAAGATTAATGAAAATATAACATGGAATAAAACTTGAACAATACAAAATACAAAGAAAAAGAGCAGGAGCAAGAACTTGATCTAAACAACCAATGTGTCTAAATGCATGGCAAATGCCTCCTTTTATAGGCCAAAAATTGAAACTATTGATTTGATGACTAATTGTTGAGTGGGTGACCACATCTTGACTTGGTGAACATCCTTATCGTATTGTCTGAACAAAACATCATTGCTAATGTCAGAATTTGAATAGATTGTCCCCATGAAAGTTCTACGAAATTGTCTTAGATTTCCAACAAAAAAAGAATTGGTGCATTTGGACTTCTAGAACTCGAGATATGGGTTGAATATTGAATAATATCTGGGCTACAAGACATATTCCAACTTCTCCGTTGTTGCTACAATTTGAACTTGAAAACGGCCTTTTTGAATCTTGAACTCCCATGAAAGTTTTAGGCCCATGTCTTAGCTTTCTAAACATATAAAGCAGATCTAAATCCAAGCTCTACAGCTCCAGTTATGATCCAATAACCAAGTGGTGTTCCTATTTGGACTGAACCAACATCTTTTTTCTAAGCTTAGCCCTATCTTTGTCTTCTCAATTTCAGTAGTTAAACTCATCAATCAATCCTTTCATTTATGTGATAGGCCTGCATTTAAGATGAACATTTACCATAAATTAAAAGTATCTTATATTATTAGATATGTTATTATAAAAATGCTCTAGTTAAGGAGTTATTGATACTTCAAGTGCAAAATGATGATATAAAACCTTGATAAAAATGCACTTTTAAGTACTAATAACACCCCTAATCAGCTTATTACTAGTCCCTAGTAATCAAAGCGTTAAAATAGAAAAACAATTTGCAAGTTCCACTAAGCAAGGTATTCATCATTGAACTTCCAATAATCTATCTACATAAACAAACTCTCATTAAATTTATATATATTTGCTTCATACTGTTGAAATAAAATATTAATAAACCTTCTTTTTATGTGCTCAATGTATGAAAACATAGATGATGAGGCTTTTATGGGAAGAAAACAATATTTTGTTCTAATGTTTTTCTAAGGTTAAACTTCATTGGGTTGGGATTATTATGTTTTTTTTTAATATATATACATATAACTTAAAACACAATGCATCTTTAACCATGCAACTAGTTTTAGGCTAATGACTCCCAGACCAGTTGGTCCTAGGGCATTAGGTGTTGAGACACCCCTTCGAGCTTAGTAACTCAGGTTGCAGATACTAATATGTAGATAATGCAATGTTTGATTTCCTTTAGCTTTTCTCCTTAACCTATTTAACAAGCACTGAGCCAATAGCTGCCAAATCAGTTGACTTTAAGGTATTAGGTGTTAAAACACGCATTTGGGCTTAATTGCTTAGGCTAATTTTGGTTTTTTTTTTTTTTGCAAATTATATACTATCTATTTCCTTTAGTTGTTACCTTTAACAAAAGAATATAAATAATGTAATAATCCAATGTGCAACCCGCAATCATATGTTAAAGTGTGTGTGTGAAAATGAAGGTTTTAGAATACTTGTTAAATGAGTATATGAGCAGAATCAATTGATGATAATGCGAGAGTTTGTAAACCTGAATATTTCAAGAAGTATTCTGATAGACCTTGTTAAGAATGTTTACTAAGATGTGTTTCAAGAGTCACTTTAACAAAAGAACTCATTTACTCTGCCATCATAGTAACAACAGTTTTACAAATGGTTTATGAAATAGAAAACACATTTAGTTATTTTTTTTTAATAATAACTACTACCCTTTCCTCCCAACCAAAACGAGACATTGTCCTCAATGTCCTAAGATAAAAAGATAGAGTATAGAAGACATCACCTGAAATAACAAATACTAACAAACCTGAAACATTTAAAAAAAATATTAAAAATAGAAAACAAAATAACATGCTATTAATAAAACCAAAAGACACAAGGTTTCACAAACGAAGGCTCAAATCCAATCTAAACTTTTTACGGCTTTCGTTTGTTGATCAATTTATACGACTCATGGAGGGATCAATTACAGGGATGGAAGATTGTAGTTGGTCAATCAATTATTTAGTAGTAGTAGCAGAGATTATGATTTGTCGTGCCGAAGATATTAAGAATTTTAGTTGCACGACATGAGCAAGAAAAGACAACAAATTATCATAAAAATCATTAACATTTAACAGACCTATGGATTTGTGGTGAATATGCAGTTGGACCTAAGTGAAAATAGGAAAGATCTCTTCGCTTGGTTTTACGTTCAATAACGACTTAAACGCCCTCTATGGGTCGGGGATAGGTTTCCCATATAGTTTTCTTAAAAACTGGCAAATAGGGTCTTTTTTAGTCAGATTCCCAAACCTATGTCGAGCATGTTCTTTATGGAATTGTGGCCATAAATCATAAATTACACGATGCACCAGGGTGCGTCTCAAGAGTCAATAGAAGATTATCTAAAGACCCTTTACTTAGGCCATCCTTAATGAATTGTATTTTATCTTCACGGTTTACATATACAATTTCTAAAGAACGATATTTTGCATTACAAGTCTATATGGCACATCTATAATAGACTTTCAGTCGTTTTGCACACGATGATTCTTCATAAAAGTGCTTTAACCTATTCTAGGCATGTATGAAATGAAAGAATTGGAGGACTCACCTGATAATAGGAGCTTTGCTTCAATCATCCAGCGAATATCTTCAAGAATTCCATGGTTCATTAACAACCTCAATCTTTCACACATAGCACGGTAAATTTTTGCAATCGTATTTGGAGGTAAAGCGGGAAAATACTTTTTTAATTTTTCAAGAGTGGTGTCCATTTTCAAATGAGAATTAGAGACGAGGTGCAAAAAAAGGAGAAAGAGCAAAGAATTGCATAAATATATACACATATATCAGTTATCATGGGAAACTGAAAGAACTGACTTAAGAGTCACTAAGTACCGTTATCCACCATTTGATCGGGGTGAGAAAGACTAGCAAAACAGAAGTCACACAAAAAAGAAACACAAAATCAATGTGAGAAAAAGAATCAATCTTTATATACAGGATCATCCAATTCAATAGAGTCAATTTCAACTAAAACATTATCAAAGTACACTTTCAAACGATGTCCATTTACCTTGAAAACATTACCATTCTTTGGATTCTTGGTATCACAGGCCCCATATGGATACACATGTTTCATAATAAAAGGACCGCTCCATCTTGATTTTAGTTTTCCAGGAAATAAATGGAGTCGAGAATTATAAAGCAAGACTTTTTGACCAACATTGAATGTTTTTCTCAGTATTTTCTTGTCATGAAATTTTTCAATAACCATTTCACAAGCAAGGTATTAAGAATTAATAAGATAAAAATGATAAGACATGTAAATAGCAAGTTGTTTAGGATATAAGCATTGAAGTCCATATTGAGTTTTTATTATACTTATCCTAACACCATTAGTGAAACCTTTTCACCTTGACATAATAAACTTAGCTAAACATAATGAAGAAAAGAAACATAAATAAACAACATAAGAACCTAAGTATAGTAAAGGAAATGAAAAGCATAAACAAGAGATTAAGGAAAATATAACATGAAATAAAACTTAAACATTACAAAAATATAAAGAAAGAAATAAAGAGCATGATCTTGATCTGAAAACCAAGATGCCTAAATGCATGGAAAATGCCTCCTTTTATAGGCCAAAAATTGGAACTATTAATTTGATGACTAATTATTGAGTGGGTGGCCACATCTTGACTTGGTGACAATCCTTATCTTCTTGTCTAAACAAAACATCATTGCTAACATCAGAATTTGAACAGATTGTCCTCATGAAAATTCTAAGAAATTATCTCAGCTTTCCAACAAAAATAGAATCGATGCATTTGGACTTCTAGAACTTAAGATATGGGCTAAACACTGAACAATTCTATATTTGTTGAAAATCTTCTTGTTTGAATAGGACTGGATTCACTGAAAACACAAATATTTTTTATGTGATGACTTGAGGAACCTGTTATTTCTACACACTTCTATATTTGTTGAATGTATGGGTTGAGTAAAAATGAAGGGAAGGAAGATAAGATTTTATAGATGAGAAATTGAAAATGTAATCATACTGCTTATATGTAGGCCAGTTGCAGTCTTAGTCTCTCTCTCTGTCTTTATTTATTTATTTTGGAAAAACATGTGTATGTACAAGTAGTTATGTTTGTGGCTCACATCTTCCCTTGGTTTTATGTCCAAGAACATCTTAAACGCCCTTTATGGGTTGGGGATAGGTTTCCCATCCAATTTTCTAAAAAATTGGCAAACAGGGTGTTTTTTAGTCTAATTCCCAAGACTAAGTCGAGCATGTTTTTTATGGAATTGTGACCATAAATCATGAATTGCACAATGCACATCTCCATTAGGATGCGTTCTCAAGAGTCATATCTAAAGACCCCTTACTTAGGCCATCCTTAATGAATTGTATTTTATCTTCAAGGTTTACAGATACCATTCCTAAAGAACGACATGTTGCATTACAAGTCCATCTGGCACATCTGTGACCGACTTTCAACCATTTTGCACGACGTTTCTTCACAAAAGTGCTTTTACCTGTTCCAGGCATGTATGAAATGAAAGAATTGGAGGACTCACCTGATAATCAGACCTTTGCTTCAATTAGCCAGCGAATATCTTCAGGAATTCCATGATTCATTAACAACTTCAATCTGGCATACCTAACATGGTAAATTTTTGCAATCGCATTTCAAGGCAAAGTGGTAAAGTACTTTTTCAATTTTTCAAGAGTGGTGTCCATTTTGAAATGAGAATTGGAGAAGAGATTCAAAGAAGGGAGAAAGAGCAAATAATTGCACAAATATATACAGATATCAGTTATTATGAGAAAGTGAAAGAACCGACTTAAGTCACAGAGTACCATTATCCGCCATTTGACTGGGGTGAGAGAGTAGCAGAACAAAAGTTACAACAAAACGAAACACAAAACAATGTGAGAAAAAGAATGAATCTTTATATACAGGATCACTCAATTCAATAGAGTCATTTTCAACTGAAAAATTATCAAAATAAACTTTCAAACAATGCCTATTTACCGTGAAAACATTGTCATTCTTTGGCTTCTTGATATCACAGGCCCCATATGGATACATATGTTTCACAATAAAAGAACCGCTCCATCTTGATCTTAATTTACCAGGAAATAAATGGAGTCGAGACTTATAAAGCAAGAGTTTTTGACCAACATTGAATGTTTTTCTCAATATTTTCTGGTCATGAAATTCTTTGATTTTTGCTTTATGAATTCTTGAATTTTCATATGCATCATTTCTTATTTCCTCAAGCTCATTTATTTGTAATTTCCACAACTGACTAGCATCATCAAGGTTTGAATTGAAAGCTTTAATAGCCTAATAAACTTATTTTCAAGTTCCACAAGCAAGTAACAAGGTTTTCCATAGACTAGTCTATAAGGTGACATACCTAATGATGTTTTATAAGCAGTTCGATAAGCCCAAAGTGCACCATTAAGTCTTAAAGACTAGTCTTTCTTATTAGGGTTCACTATTTTCTCCAATATTTGTTTTATCTCCCTATTAGCAAGTTCTACTTGTCCATTTATCTAAGGGTGATAAGGGGTGGCAACTTTGTGTGTGATTCCATATTTTTTTATTAAAGACTTAAATGGCTTGTTGCAGAAATGTGTTCCACCATCACTTATCATGGCTCGAGGGATTCCAAATCGACTCAAATATTTTCTTTCACAAACTTTACCACTGTTTTGTTATCATTGTTTCGACTTGGAATTGCCTCTGTCTATTTTGAAACATAATCTACTGCGACTAATATGTATAAGAAACCAAATGATGGTTTCTGGGGTGCCTATCTTGGGGAGCCTGTTCCCCAGCATCCACCTCTTGGTTAGTTTTGTAGTGTTGCGCAAGATATGCTTGCTTTGTTAGTTTAGGGAGTTTGTTCCCTAGCCTACGGGTTCTTGGTTTTATGTAAATATTATGTACTCTGCTGTTGTCCAGCTTGTTTTTGATCTATATATTTCTTACATTTGATCCCCAAAAAAAAAATAAACAAACCAAATGATGGAGGAAATGGACCTATGAAATCTATACCCTAACAGTCAAAGATCTCAATGACAAGAATATGATTTAAAGGCATTATGTGACGTTTTGAAATAGATCCCAACTTTTGACAATTTTTACAAGTCTTGTAGAATACATGTGAGTCCTTGAACATGGTGGGCCAGTAAAATACATTTTGTAAGATTTTTGCAGTTGTCGTTCTTGATAAGAAATGACCCCCACATGCCTCATAATGATAAAATTTAATGACACCACTTACCTCATTGCCAGGAATGCATCTTTGAAATTTTTGATCAGGACAATATTTGAATAAATAAGGGTCATCCCAATAAAAGTTCTTCACTTTTTTCAAGAACTTTCTTTTGTCTTGGGTACTCTAATGAGCTAGCAATTGTCCTGAAACAAGAAAATTAACAATATTAGCAAACCAAGGCATTGAAGAGATGAAAAGTAAAGATTCATCAGGAAAGTAGTCATCAATTGATGTGATGTCAGATCTCGAATCTGTTGTGAATTTTGACAAATGATCTACGACAACATTTTCGATGCCTTTCTTATCTTTGATTGTGATATCAAATTCTTGAAGTAACAAAATCCACCGCACCAATCTAACCTTAGAATCTTTCAGAGAAAGAAGATATTTCAATGCCGCATGATCACTAAAAACAACAATAGGTGAGCCAACAAGATAAGACCTGAATTTTTCACATGCAAATACTACTGCAAGTAATTATTTTTCAGTTGTGGTGTAATTCATTTGAGCACTATTTAAAGTTTTACTTGCATAGTAAATCACATAAGGTTTCTTATCTTTTCTTAGTCTCAAGCAACACCGACGATATAATCACTAGCATCACACATTATTTCAAAAGGTAATAACCAATCAAGAAGTTGAATGACAGGAGCAGAAGTAAGCAAGTTTTTTAGTTTCACAAAGGCTTCTTCATAATGTTTAGTGTATTAAAAAATATTTTCCTTTGTTAAAAGGTTACATAATTGTTTAGATATTACACTAAAATCTTTGATGAACCTTCTATAAAAACCAGCATGTCCTAAGAATGATCTAACATCTTTAATAGATTTTAGTGTTGGCAAGTTAGCAATTAACTCGATTTTACATTTGTCAACCTCAATTCCTTTTGATGAAATAATGTTACCAAGTGCAATGCCGTTTGTTATCGTAAAATGACATTTTTCCCAATTCAACAGAAGATTCTTCTCTTCACACCTGCTCAAAACCTGTTCTAAGTTAGTTATACAATCATCAAATGAATCACCAAAAATAGAAAAATCATCCATAAAAAGCTCAAGAAAACGTTCAACCATATCACTGAATATGCTAAGCATGCATCTTTGAAACGTGGATGGTGCATTACATAATCTAAAAGGCATCCTTCGATATGCAAAAAGTACCAAATGGACATGTGAAAGTCGTCTTCTCTTGATCTTCCAATGCATTTTCAATTTGATTGTAACCTGAATAACCATCTAAGAAACAATAAAATTCATGACCTGCAACTCTTTATAGGATTTGATTCATGAAAGGTAAAGGGAAATGATCTTTTCTAGTCATTGAATTAAGTTTCCTATAGTTAATGCACATGCACCAACCACTAATAGTCTTCGTTGGAATTAACTTATTTTTCTCATTTGTTATCACAATGACTCCAGACTTCTTGGGTGCAACTTGTGTATAAGGATGACAAAATCACCCCTAGCACACTTTACCTAAGGTAAGATGCATTATTTATTTATATTTTTATTATTAAGGCACTTTGTGTTTTGATTAGTACTTAAAAGTGCATTTTTATCAAGGTTTTATATCATGATTTTGCTCTTGAAAATATCAATAACTCCTTAGCTAGAGCATGATTTATAATAACATATATAATAATATAAGATACCTTTAATTTATGGTAAACGTTTATATTAAATATAGGCTTATCACATAAATCAAGTGATTGATTGATGATTTTAATTACTGAATTTGAGAAGACAAAGAGAGGGCCAAATTTAGAAAAGAGATGATGGTTCAGTCAAAACTGGAATACTGTTCAGTTATTGGGTCATATCTGGAGCTGTAGATCTTGGATTTAGGTCTGCCCTATATGGATGGAAAGCTAAGACATAGACCTAAAACTTTCATAGGAAGTTTCACGATTTAAAAAGGTCGTTTTCAAGTCCAAATTGTAGCAACAACAGAGAAATATGAATTTGTCCTGCAGCCCAGACACTATTCAGTGTTCAGCCCATATCTCGAGTTCTAGAAGTCCAAATGCACTGATTTTTTTTTGTTGGAAAGCTGAGACAATTTCCTAGAACTTTCATTTTCAAGTCTGTTCGAATTCTGACGTTAGCAATGATGTTTTGTCCAGACAAGAAGATAAGGATTGTCACTAAATCAAGATGTGGCCACCCACTTAACCACTAGTCATCAAATCAATAGTTCTAAATTTTGGAAGAAAGAGCTAAACGCGAGAGAGAATCTAGAGAGAGATGCTCTCCTCCTTCATGGAGATGATTCCTTTGTTGGTGCTGATGAAGTCTAGAGATCGACTTTCTTTTAGTTTCCTTTAGCTCCTTGTCTTATCTTCATGATCTGATTGTCCTTCCTCGTTCACTCCTTCTCTGTTCTTTTAACTTTTTCAAATTCTCGGTTCCCCTTCTCTCCTTCTTTTCCCACCTATGCTTTAATTCAAATGGCTAAAAAACAAGAGGAAGGTTACAGCTACTACAACACGTGGAAAATCCAACATGCGTTCTTCATTTCCCAATGATCATGACTGATCTACTGTTCTTTCTCTCCAAGCACCCTCAGTTGTTCCTCCTTGCTCATCTTTATTTGTCTCTCAACCTACGCCTCCACCACCGAAATGTGCTTTGTGTCCTGTTATTCTACCACCTATTCCTGAGGTTGCTCCTATTCCTAACACCTTGGAGACTATTATTGTAGAAGATTACTCATCAGATGAAGGCTTGGATGAAACTCTCTTGAAAGAGGAACAATTAGATTTCTCTTTCACTGATGATGACGGTGAAGATTTGCTTACCTCCACCCCTCTGATTTCACCTCCGGCTAGCCTTGTCCCTCCTTCTACTTCTGAAGGTTGTTCCCCTTCAACTGTGGATATAGGAGGTGGAGCATCTCCTTCCAAGACCGTCGCAGGTACCTCTCTTGCCTCTACCCCTGGTAGCAAAGTCTGGAAAGATCTCTTTTATGCCAGTAAATCGTCTACTCAGTGCACAAAGCTTAAAAATTTCTCACTTAACCACCTCACCAAGTCCTGTGATATCTCACCTGAGGATTTCCAACCTCAATTTGAAGTCTAGAACTTATGTGTAGTGGGATATGTTGCTGGCAAAAACCCAGGGTACAAGGCTCTCAATGGAATTATCTCCTCTGTTTGGAAATGTGAAGCCTCACTTACTATTCATGATTCTGGGTGGCTGATCTACAGATTCAGCCATGAGGAGGACAAACTCTATGTCCTAAGTGGTGGTCCATACTTGGTCTATGGGAAGCCTCTCATCTTGCATCCAATGACTAGATTTTTTGATTTTTCAAATGAAGAGATGTCAAGGGTCCCGGTGTGGGTTAGATTCCCAAACCTCCCTCTCTGTTATTGGTCTCCCTCTTGCTTGTCTCCCTCTTGCTTGTCCAAGATAGCTAGTGTTCTTGGAAAGCCTATCCAAAGTGATCATATGACTTCTACACTTTCTCGCTTGTCATATGCCCATGTGTTGGTTGAAATTGACCTTCGTGAGGACCTTCAACATTTTGTTGAAATATCTTTGCTGTCTGGACCTACCCTCTATCAAAAAGCTATCTATAAAGCCCTACCCAAATTCTATAACTACTGTAATGTCATCGAAAACACTAGGCTTCTTTGCTCCAAAGCTGCTGCTAGTGCAGTTGAAGCCATGGTCAAGGCTCCGAATGAGCTCGTTGGGAAAGGGAGTGTTTTTGGTCGTCTAGGTCCTCAAATATTGCCTACACCTACTGGGGAAAAGGAGAAAAGTAATTTTCCATTAGCTACAGGTCCTTCCATGGATCCCATAGAAACAGTTATTCAGGATAATAAATTGGCTCCTTGTGTTACTTCTGAAGATTGGATTACAGTGAAGCCTAGGCAAAAATCAAACAAACACATTCGTGGCAACACTAAAGGGAAGGAAGTCATTGCAGCTGAAGTAAGGTCTGATATGAATCCATGTACATAAATATCTCCCTCTATAATTGATGAGGTGGTTGGTTCCATAGGTGCATGGGCATCACTTGGTGCAGAGGTGGATTCAAGAAATATCACCTGTTTGGTAACCCCAAACCTGGGTGATGGTTCTCCTAATGTAGAATCTCCATTGGAGGAATTGGTGACACAAAACATGAAACATCATAATCTACCTCCTATTGATGATAGCAACAAATTGCTGCTCGTCTTGAATTATGCATGCTCATGGATGCTTTTATCTATGGACCTTACGTTTAGTGTGATGAATTGGTTGTGCCTATTTTGTTGATGCATGGCTCATGCCTATAGGTTTTCAATGGTTTATCTTGCTTTGTTATGGTCGCATTTTGCCGGGTGATCTCTGATCTCCAATTTATGGTCACGTATAGCTCTGCTCGCCTTTTAGGCTGATGTGATGGATCGATATACAGATGATCCTTATTTTAGGTTTGGTGGGAACTTGGTTCCCTAGCTTTTGGGATTTTGGCTGGTCAGATGGAATGGTTTATTTTTTGTTTGTATTAGGGAGCATGTTCCCTTGTTTTATTTTTGATGTGCTTGTCATGGGGAAGTTGTTCCCCTGCACATGCCTTTGTGTTGTAACCATTCTGCATATTAGGTGTGCTTCGGTTAGTTGGCTTATTTTATATTTCAGCAAGCCCTGCTTGCTTTTGCTCTCCCAAGGGAGTCTGTTCTCCTTGGTTGCTGATTGTAATTATGTACTGTTGGTTTCCAGCTTGTTTTTTATTTATACAATTCTTACATTTGATAAAAAAAAAAAAATAGTTCCAAATTTTGGCCTATAAAAGAAGGCATTTTTCATGCATTTAGGCATCTTGGTGTTCATATCAAGATCTTGCTCTTGCTCTCTTTCTTTGTATTTTGTAATGTTTAAGTTTTATATTATGTTATATTAATCTCTTGTTTATGCTTTTTATTTCCTTTCCTTTACTTAGTTAACTTATATCTTATTTATGTTCTTATCTTGTTTATTGATGTTTCTCTCTTTCATTATGTTTAGCTATGTTTATTATGTCAAGGTGAAAATGTTATACTAATGGTGTAAGAATAAGTATAGTATAAACTCAACATGGACTTTAATGTTTGATACTAACATGTTTTGTATTTGTTATCTTGTTTACTTTTAATATTGTGCTTGTTAAATGGTTAATCTAGATTCATGTTGTATAACCCCTGGTACAATAAAGTACTTGGCACTTTCATAGCCCAACCGTATGGTATGCACTTTCATAGTCCAACCGTATGGTATAACCGACACTTGTGCTATGAAAGGAACTTGATTTGTTGTTATCATAAATTATAATCATAAATACCTGACAACTTTTACAAGTATTAGCATTATTCAAATAAGATAACTAATGTAATCATGTTAACAATTTATAATCCGATTGGAACCTCCTTTGTGTGTGGTTTTCAATTGAGTAATAAGAGTTTATACTATACTTGTTTGAAATACTATTAGTGGATCCTCTAACCTTGACAATTGTTTTTATCAATGTTTAATCATTATATCAATATCACATCTCAAAGCTCTCTTCAACTTATTGTTGTTGTTGTTGTTGTTGTTGTTGTTAGTATTATTATTATTATTATTATTATTTATAATTTATATAGTTAACCTCCCTGTAGTTTGACCCCGGTCTTGCTGGGTTATTTATTACTTCGATACTCCTACATTTGGGAGAAGACATCAACTCCTTGGTTGTGTCATGTTTTGGGCGTCGTTGCCGGGAAGGTAAATTATTGTATAAATTATAATATTTATTTTATTTTCTCTTTTCACTTTTCATTCTATCTAACTTTTGTTTTGTTTTGTTTTGTTTTGTTTTGTTTCTTTTTCTTTTCTTTTCTTCCTTTTATTCTCTTCCTACACGTGCATGAGAGTTTGGTCACGTACATTAAGTGGTAGACTTTGTAGGGTATCCTTATTATTTTCAGAAAATATAGCCAAAGAAGATAACCAATCGCTTTATAATGAGAATAATGAGAATAACTGTGTTAGAACACTTAGAGATCACATGAATCCCACAAGAACAAGTGCACCCTCATGCATAGTTTCTCTCTTGATGCATCTCATTTTAATTTTAAGCCAGACATTATTCAACTTTCACCTTCTTTTCATGGCTTAGACCTAGAAAATCCATACTTGCATTTAAGGGAATTTGAGGAGGTCTGTAACACCTATAATGACTCAAATTGTACCATAAACACCATCAGATTAAAGCTTTTCCTTTTTCATTAAAAGATAAAGCTAAAATATGGCTATAAAATTTGATACTAGGATCTATTCGTGCTTGGGATGAAATGCAACAACAATTTTTAAAGAAGTTTTTTCTGTCTCACAGAACAAACTCTTTCGAAAGATAAATCATCACTTTTACTCAAAAACTAGGAGAAACATTTTACCAATGTTGGGATAGGTATCGAGACTTTCTTAATACTTTCCCTCATCATGGTTTTGAAACATGGAGATTGGTTTCACATTTTTATGAAGGGTTAACACCTAGAGATAGACAAATGGTTGAATTGATGTGCAATATAACTTTTCAAGATAAAGACCCTAATAAAGCAATGGAGTTCCTAAACTTGCTAGCCAAAAATACTCAAAATTAGGACACCATAGGCACTTATGAGGCACAAAGTAAAACTCAACCTCATACATCTAGTGGAGGTATGCACAACCTTAGGGAAGATCATGACCTCTAAGCCAAGTTTGCATATTAAGCTATAAAAGTTGAAGCACTAGAATTGAAAAGGAGTGATCAATTAAAATTTGTTCAAGACATTGTATGTAAAATATGTGAAACCAATGAACGCTTAACAAATGATTGTCCAACTTTTCCTTCTTTTAGGGAATGCCTCCATGAACAAGCCCATGCTTTAAATAGTTTCCAAAGGCCCAATCATAATCCATACTAAAAAACATATAACCCTGGTTGAGAAATCACCCAAATTTTAATTGGAAGAGTGATAACAACAATGCGCAAACTTCAGAACCACCGTTTCAAGCACACCATAATTTCTAAAATTCTCATGGATATGCAGCTCCTTATGCTCCACCTCCTAGAAGAAATTTTAAGGAAACATTGCATGCATTCATTGAAAAGCAAGACAAATTTTAAAGATGCTTTTACAAAATTCACATATTCTCTCAGTTTTCAAGAGAAAGGTAAGTTTCCATCTCAACCATAGCAAAATCCCAAGGGGAAATACAATGCAAATGCAAGTAGTTCCAGAAGCCATCACATGGATTAAGTCAAATAAGTCATCACTCTTCGTAGTGGTAAGGTTATTGAAAAACCCACTCTTGAACCTTGTGAGAAAGATGATGAGTTAATCTCTGAGGGTAAGGAAGGGGTTGAATCTGAACAATTCAAAGAAAAGACTAATTCCCTGCCAGCACTTCCATTTCCTCATGCCATGACCAAACAAAGGAAACTTAATCACAACTCTAAAATCTTTGAAACTTTCAAACAGGTAAGGATCAATATACCTTTGTTGGATGCTATTAAACAAGTTCCTTCCTATGCTAAATTTTTGAAAGATCTGTGCACTATGAAGAGAAAACTGAATGTGAAAAAGAAAGCCTTTTTAGCCGAACAAAACCTTGTCATTTGCTTGTGGAACTTGAACATAAAGCTTATTAGGCTATTAAAGCTTTCATTTTAAACCTTGATGATGCTAGTTGCGAAAATTACAAGTAAATAAGCTTGAGGAAATAAGAAATGATGCATATGAAAATTCAAGAATTCATAAAGAAAGAATCAAAGAGTTTCATGACAAAAAAATACTAAGAAAAACATTCAATTTTGGTCAAAAAGTCTTGCTTTATGATTCTCGACTCCATTTATTTCTTGGAAAACTAGGATCAAGATGGAGTGGTCTTTTTATTGTGAAACATGTGTATCCATATTAGGCTTGTGATATTGAGAATCCAAAGAATGACAATGTTTTCAAGGTAAATGGGCATCATTTGAAAGTTTATTTTGATAATTTTTCAGTTGAAAATGACTCTATTGAATTGAGTGATCCTATATATAAAGATTGATTCTTTTTCTCACATTTTTTGTGTTTTGTTTTTGTTTAACTTTTGTTTTGCTAGTCTCTCTCATCCTAGTCAAATGGCAGATAACGATACTCCGTGACTTAAGTCAGTTCTTTTAGTTTCCCATAAGAACTGATATATGTATATATTTGTGCAATTCTTTGCTCTTTCTCCCTTCTTTGAATCCCTTCTCCAAATCTCATTTGAAAATGGACACCACTCTTGAAAAATTGAAAAAGTATTTTCCCGTTTTGCCTTGAAATGCAATTGCAAAAATTTATAGTGCTAGGTGTGAAAGATTGAGGTTGTTAATGAATCATGAAATTCCTGAAGATATTCACTAGCTAACTAAAGCAAAGGTTTTATTATTAGGTAAGTCCTTGAATTCTTTCATTTCACACATGCCTGGAACAGGTAAAAGCACTTTTCCAAAGAAATGTCGTGCAAAACGATTGAAAGTCTGTCACAGATGTGCCAGATAGACTTGTAATACGACATGTCATTCTTTAAAAATGGTATTTGTAAACCGTGAAGATAAAATACAATTAATTAAGGATGACCTGAGTAAAGGGTCTTTAGATAATCTTCTATTGACTCTTAAGACGCATCCTAGTGGAGATATGCATCGTGCAATTCATGATTTATGGCCACAATTCCATAAAGAACATGCTCGACTTAGTCTTGGGAATCTGACTAAAAAAGACCATGTTTGCCAGTTTTTAAGAAAACTAGATGGAAAGCCTATCCCCAACCCATAGAGGGCGTTTAAGTCGTTCTTGTATGTAAAACCAAGGGAAGATGTGAGCCACAATCACAACTGCCTGCACATACACATGCTTTTTTCAAAATAAATAAATAAATAAAGACAGAGAGAGAGAGAGACTGAGACTCCAACTGGCCTATATATAGGTGGTATGATTGCATTTCAATTTCCCATCTATAAAATCTTCTTTTCCTTCCCTTCATTTCTACTCAACCCATACATTCAACAAATATAGAAGTGTGTAGAAATGGCAGGTTCCTTAAGTCATCACATAAGAAATATTTGTGTTTTCGGTGGATCCAGTCCTAGGAAAGAAAAGGAGTTTTTAGAATTAGCAAATCATCTTGGTCGGGTACTAACTGAGCGAAAGCTTCAATTAATGTATAGGGGGTTAGCCTTGTGTAAATGGGGAGTGTGTCAATAACTGCATTTTTAAGAGGCAGTCAAGTTTTGGGGGTCATCCCTAAGGCTTTAGCAAAAGGGGACCTCATTGGAAAAAGAATTGGAGAGGAACTACAGGTCCCCACAATGTCTGATCGACTGAATGCCATGTTTAACCATGTTGATGCCTTCATTGTCTTACCAGGTGGTCTAGGCACATTGGAAGAGATCTTTTATATTTTCTTTTGGGCCCAACTGCACATTCACCATAAACCCATAGGTTTGTTAAATGTTAATGGTTTTTATGATAATTTGTTGTCTTTTCTTGATCAAGCTGTGGAACAGGAATTTCTAACATCATCTGCACGACAAATCATAATCTTTGTTGCTACTACTGAAGAATTGATTGAACAACTATAATCTTTCATCCCTGTCATTGATCCCTGCATGAGTCACCTAAATTGGTCAACTAAGGAAAGCCGTGAAAAGCTTAGATTAGATTTGAGCCTTCATTTGTGAAACCTTGTGTCTTTTGGTTTTATTAATAACATATTATTTTGTTTTTTTATTTCTTATATTTGTTTCAGTGTGTTTCAAGTTTGTCAGTGTTCGCTGTTTCAGGTGATGTCTTCTATACTCTATCTTTCTACCTTAGGATATTGAGGACAATGTCTCGTTTTGGTTGGGAGGTGAGGGTAGTAGTTGACATAAAAAAACTAACTTAGTAACTGTTTTTGTTATTATTAAAACCATTTGACAAAATTGTTATTAGGATGACAGAGTAAGGAGTCAGTTTTATTAACTCTTAAGGCGCATCTTAGTAGGATGGTAGAGTAAGGAGGAAATTTTATTGACTCTTAAGACACATCTTAGTAAGTATCCTTATCAAGGTCTATCAAAATACTTCTTGAAACATTAAGGTTTACAAACTCTCGCATTGTTATCACTTGATTCTGCTCATATACTCATTTAAAAAGTATTATTAAACTTTCATTTTCACACACACACACACATACTTTAACATATGATTGTGGGTTGCATATTGGATTATTACATTAATTATGTTCTTTTGTTAAATGTAACAACTAAGGGAAAGGGATAGTATATAATTTGTAAAAAAAAAAATTATTGATAATATTAATGATAATAAAAACATAGATAAATTTGGTTTCTTAGCCTAACCTATGCAATTAAGCCCGAAGGGGTGTTTTAACACCTAATACCCTAAAGTCAACTGACATGGGAGCTATTGGCCTAATGCTTGCTACAAGGGTTAAGGAGAAAAGCTTAAGAGAATTAAACATTGCACTATCTACGTATTAGTATCTACAACCCGAGTTACTAAGCTCATAAGGGTGTCTCAACACCTAATGCCCTAAGACCAATTGGTATGGGAGTCATTAGCATAAAGCTTGTTACATGGGTTAAATATGCATTGTGTTTTAAGTTTTGTGTGTGTGTGTGTAATAAAAAAAAAAAAATAATAATGATCCCAACCCAAAGGAGTTAACCTTAAACATTAGAACATAATATTGTTTTCTTCCAACAAAAGCCACATCATCTATGTTTTCATACATTGAGCATATAAAAAGAAGGTTTATTAATATCTTTTTTAAGAAATATGAAGCAGAATATAAATTTAATGAGTTTCTTTAACTGGATAGATTAATGGAAGTTGAATGATGAATGCCTTGCTTTGTGGAACTTACAAATTGTTTTTCTATTTTAACACTTTGATTACTAGGGATTGGTAATAAGATGGTTAGGGGGTGTGATTAGTACTTAAAAGTGCATTTTTATCAAGGTTTTATATTATCATTTTGCTTTTGAAAATATCATTAACTCCTTAGCTAGAACATGCTTTATAATAACATATGTAATAATATAAGATACCTTTAATTTATGCTAAATGTTCATCTTAAATGCATGCTTATCACATAAATCAAGGGATTGATTAATGAGTTTAACTACTGAATTTGAGAAGACAAAGAGAGGCCAATTTTAGAATAAAGATGATGGTTCAGTCCAAACTGGAACACTGTTCGGTCATTGGGTCATATTTGGAGCTATAGATCTAGGATTTAGGTCTGTTCTATATGGATGGAAAGCTAAGACATAGACCTCAAACTTTCATGAAAAGTCCAAGATTTAAAAAGGCCGTTTTCAAGTCCAAATTGTAGCAACAACGGAGAAGTCTGAATCTATCCTACAGCCCAGACATTGTTCAGTGTTCAGCCCATTTCTCGAGTTTTAGAAGTCCAAATGCACTGATTCTTTTTTTTGCTGGAAAGCTGAGATAATTTCCTAGAACTTTCATGATTCAAGTCTGTTCGAATTCTGATGTTAGCAATGACGTTTTGTTCAGACAAGAAGATAAGGATTGTCACCAAATCAAGATGCGGCCACCCACTCAACCACTAGTTATCAAATCAATAGTTCCAAATTTTGGCCTATAAAAGGAGGCATTTGCCATGCATTTAGGCATCTTAGTGTTCAGATCAAGATCTTGCTCTTGCTCTCTTTCTTTGTATTTTGTAATGTTCAAGTTTTATTTTATGTTATATTAATCTCTTGTTTATGCTTTTCATTTCCTTTTCTTTATTTAGTTAACTTATATCATATTTGTTCTTATCTTGTTTATTGATGTTTCTCTCTTTCATTATGTTTAGCTATGTTTATTATGTCAAGGTGAAAAGGTTATACTAATGGTGTAAGAATAAGTATAGTTTAAACTCAACATGGACTTTAATGTTTGATACTAACATGTTTTGTATTTGTTATCTTGTTTACTTTTAATATTGTGCTTGTTAAATGGTTAATCTAGATTCATGTTGTTAAAAGGTTATACTATACTTGTTTGAAATACCATTAGTGGATCCTTTAACCTTGACATTTGTTTTTATCATTGTTTAACCCTTATATTAATATCACATCTGAAAGCTCTCTTCAACTTATTGTTGTTGTTGTTACCCATTTTTGGGTTCCCACACAAAAAAATGAGAAAATAAAAAAAATATATTCGGAAGAAATCCAAAAAAATAATAGAAGCAAGAAAAGGATGTTGTAATGCTGAAGAAAGGTCAAAATTGGTTTAGGAGGTTCAAAAATGTAAAAGGTTAAAATTTGATAGTATTTTTTTATTGATGAGAGCTCTATGGACAAGGAAAATTCAATTTGAAAAAGAAAAGTTCAAAATAAGATGTTTATGGACTCAATTAAATTTTATCCAAGGTTTAATTGGATTTATAGAGGGTTTGATTGCAAGAAAATTGATCTTTTAAGTCAATTTAGGCTTCTATTGGAAGAAATTAAAGTTATGGGGTCCAATTATAATTTTGAAAAGTTGATTTGGTCAAATCAGGGGCTTAATTGCATAATTATTGAAGTTTGATAGTTAATTAGGGACTTAACTGAAACAATCCGAAACTAGGGACCAAACCAGAAAAGGCGCTAAAATCAAAGGATCCAATTACAATTCATCCAGGGGGCTTGATTACAAAATTGTCAAAACAGCCAAGGACCAAATTGAAGATATTCATTTTGAAATTTTGAAACAACGTCGTTTCCTTAAAGAGCACTATTCATTGTCTCCTTCAAAGAAAGCTGTTTTTTAGCAGTAAAACAGGGATACGTTTTGCAGCAAATTACTCCATTAGGGGCACATTTTATGGCTGCTATCTCGCTATCTCCAGATTACAAGGCAACCATTACTACCGCGAGGCTTTCCCTTGCTTATTAAAGCCAAAGAAAGACAGTGAAGAAGAGGGGAAAAAACGGAGACAACAAGAGGGAAAGAGTAGAAAAGAGGTTGTATTGGACCCTTCTTGCACATGGATAAGATGTACTAGGATCTCCTCTTGATACTCCAATGGACCTTCCAATTCTGACTTGGTGGAAACCTTCAAAACCAATGCATTTAATGTGTCTTTCAATGTCTTTGTCTTGGACCGAGTCATTGGTCCATTTGCTGGTGTTTCTAGGCTGGTCCGCATCAGATCCCGATGTCCCACTACACTGAGCGCTCACTATGACATAACCTAATTTCTAACCAACCCAACATTGAAGGATAAAATAAAAAAATTAAAAACAAAAACAATTAGAAAAGGTGACATAAAAAACGACATGAACTTGTTAAACCTATGACTTAGGTTATTAGATTGTAATAAATTCATAGATAGTAGATAAAAAAAATTATGAAACCTTACTGCCAACATATTTATTGTTGAAGGTTGAAATTGAGAAAAAAAAAAACTAAATCCATGAGATTGGTTTATAACCTAATAAAAAGGAAATAAAAAAAAATACAAAGCATGATTTCCAAAACAATCTAATATTAAAGAATGAAATTTTTAAAAAAAAACTAAACAAAAAAAATCAAAATACTAATTCAATCCATGAGATTGGTTTGTAGGTGTTCCTTTAGTGATTTAATTACACCCTTTAGTGTTTTGTTAATTAACAAAATTCTTTACGTAACAAAATTCAATCAAATCCCTTGGTCTTATGATAAAAGTAATTCTCTTGTCTTGTAATATGAGTACGAGATTAAATCACTAAGTTATTAAATTAACTATTTTTATTAAAATAACATTAATTTCTTTTCATGATTGAGTCAACTAGGTTACTAAGAATCTAATCGAGTCAACCAAGTTTCATCAGGTCAATATAAAATCTAATTTAATTAAAAACTCAGCTCGAATAAGGTTTTAAATCTTAAATTTTCCAAGTCAACCCATAAGATTGGACCAAGTTCAACATATATCCTACCAAGTACTCCTAACAAAATCATATTTACCAAAATGAGAAATTATCCCAAATTAACCATGGTAGAATCTTTGGAAAGGGATCATGAATGGAGAATCTATCTAGTTGATCAGATGATTGCTGCCTAATTTTATGATAAAAATCCTCTCCACCATAGCCGACATGTAGATTATGGAGTAAGTTGTTTTATATTACAACCATGCTAATTGCATGCACTTCGCTGCGAATTAGATATTTTTTATCAAACTTAAAAAAATATTAAGAGCACAGGAAATTATTTAATAGTGTCATCAAGATTGATAAAACAAATCAATTTTAAGACTTTCCTCCCCATTTTCTTTCCTATCTTGAATTTTCAATTAAATCATATGAGAACTGATCGAACATGAATGGATTAATTTAATGGTAAAAAGTAGCCTGGCTATCAAAAAAGAAATCAAGACAATAATTCTTAAATAAAAATTTGAGACAAAACATCATCCCATGGCTCAGGTAATGGACTCAGTTAACCTTTTTTGTTATTTTTATATTTAATTGTATGCAAAAAAAAAAAAATGCTCGCAAAACAAACATCACTCTTAAAATAAATATTTATTTGAGACAGTGATAATTCTATAGAAAATAAACAAAAATAAATCATGACATCCATTTCTCAACTAATCCAACATTAAAAAATGATAAAATATAAAAAGTCAAATAAGAAAATATAGGATTCAGTTGATTAATCCGCCAAACTCATGGATTGAGTAACTCGGGTCAATACATTAAACTCAAGAACTAGGTCATTGACTCAACTATGATTAATAATTTGTTTATCTACTTTTTTTTTGAAGACCGTGATATCCTTATAAAAAATAAAATGAAATAAATTATAAAATTCAATACTCAATATGAAATAATGAAATAAAACAAATGAATATAAAAAATAAAATTAGACTTTCCAAAATCATCCATGAATTTGCTAAAATTAATAACATGTTTTTATTTCTAGACTAATGTTATTTAACTATATGATTAAAAAAGATAATACAAAATTAAGTTAAATTGTTTTTTTTTTTTTAAAAGCCTCCCTGAAATAAGAGCAACCTGGGTCACAATAACAAACTTGTAAATTGAGTCATACATCTTATTTCATTATTTAATGAAAGGGAAGCACTACAAAGAAATTTGAAAAATATAATTACAAAGAATTTATAGATTAAACAAAAAAGGAAATTTTTTATCATTAATTATTCTCAAGAATAATCAAAATGTAAGATGATTAAGTTGTAAGCTCGCCATTGATCAATGTCCATGAAGTTGTCTTCTAGGAAAGTTAAATCAACCTTCCAGTTCAATCAAACTGTAAAGGAAAGTCATGTAGGCAAAATCACATTGAACAAATAGGCATTTATTTTACAAATTCCGAGATAAATTCAACCAAAAAGATATTAACAATCAAAGAAAGCTGGTTGAGTGTGCGCAAGAGTGGAAAGTGATGAGCTCATACCTCTCCAGCTAGCTAACGGCAACTTCAAATGAATATCTCTGAAAGCCACCACCATCTTTTGCATCAATCCTCTACGAATGACAATATGCCATGCAATGGTAGAGATCAATTTATAAATTCCTTGAAAGATGGTTGTAGGTAAAACAAAAACATGAACGAAAGATTCTAGGAAACAACTCCATTTTATTTTCCATTAGATGTTGACCTGGGCAGTGCATATTTTATATATATTATAGATTTGCCCAGCAGCAGAAGGGAGACAACGAAAAAAAGAAGAAGAAATTACAAACATGATACGTACATTTGTGAAGCAAGATGCAGAAGCCAATAGCAACTCGAAAGGAAGAAAGAGTATAGGAAACAGCTTCATTTTTTTTTTATGGCATCCAAACCAGCACCACAATTTTCTTCTTAGCCGATTTGATTCTCCTTATCCCCTCAACCTCGGAGCTTTTAAGATGAGATCCCATCCCTTTCTGCTGGTCAAGGTAATAAACTGTAACCCAGGAAAAATCAGAAACGAAAAAAAAACTGATTTAAAAAATATAATTTTATCACAGAAAACAACAATTGAAAACCTAAGAAAAAAAAACACTCTTACACAGATTTTACACAGGAAAGAGGAAGAAGGAAAGTCTGAGATGAGAGGACAACTGAGTCTATTGTCGGCAGCATGGAGTATGTGGATTAGTTCACAAACACCAGCAATCATTCATTATATATTTTTAATGGGTCAATGAATCGGGTCTAAAACAATGGCATTGAATGCATTGGTTTTGAATATTTCAACCAAGTTAGATTTAAAAGATTCATTGGAACATCAAGATAAGGTCTCAGTACATCTTATCTATATACAAAAGGAACCCAATCCAACCTTGTTCAGGCCATGAAATTTCAGCAATAAGGCTGACAATTTTCCAAATTTTCAACCAGACTTGCTTTTATAATGTTTCTATGTACTTTGTGGATTTCTAATTTGTTTTGGACTTCCTATTATGTAGGGAACATTAATTATTTTCTTTAAGTATTATAATTTATTATTTTTGTTTATTTTCTTTTTAAGTGACGAGAAAACACAACAAAGAAAATAAAATAATCCTACTACAACTTGAAAATAATATGGGCTGCTAATTTTTCCTTTAGTTTCTAGGATTAATGGGTTACATATAAGGCTATAAATAAGCCTTGAATTAGTTCCGTAATATTTTCTTTCTTTCTCTTCTTCTCACGTCATAACATGTATTTAATATTATAGGCTTTATTTTATTTTGTTCGCTACAACCCAAGACTCGTTTAAGCTTAATTAATGTTTTGTTTTCAGCTAGGAATCCAAGGCTTGTTTGGATCAGGTCATGAGCTTTTTAGTTTAAGGTTTTTGGGTCAGTTTTTGTACTTGGGCTAAATCAGTCCACAAGGATAGATCCATTAAGGTTAATTTTTCAAGAGCTATTTAAACTTATGTAACCAAAATTTCAGCAGTCATTGATGAATAATACTTCTGAATTTTTTAGTTTTAATGGGTGAAAATGATTTTTGCATTCTTCAATTTTTGAACGAATTAAACCTGACTTATCAAAGATGTTTTTATTATGTCACACTCCTATTAGACCTATTTCAGATTTTCAGGATTAGATCTTGATCTTAATTTTGGGTTGCGTAACCACGTGATCACGAGGTTCACATCAATTGGTATCAAAGCTAGGACCCGGAATCATGTTATATCCTTATTATTTTTGTTATCTATTTATTTTCGCATTAGTTTCTCTTTGTTTGTCTTTGTTTTGTTTCAAGTCAGTATTTGTTTTGTTTCAAGTCAATATTTGTTTTCTTTCTTGTGTTTATTCTTGGTATTCTGTGTTTATTGTGTTCTATTTTGAGTTGAAAAAAAAGAAAGCAATCATAAAATGTTATTTGGGTTAAGATAGTCTATAATACATTTGTTTCATGACATCATGTCAAAACTTATCATAATTAACTCAAAATTGATATTCTAGTTATTTAGTGTGAAATCGCACTAAATATCAAGTATCAAGTCATTTGAACATCGTTGGGCCTAGTTCTAAATTCAGGTTTTAAAGGGGTTGTTTTGTGTCCATATATCAAATCAACTCAAAATTTATATTTTGTTTACTGGGGTCCTAATCGCAAAATATATTAAATGTGAGGTCATTTGAATATAGTTGTTTTTAGGTTTCAGAATCGAGTTTTATCTTGCCATAAGGAGTCTATTTTGTGTTAGCTTTCAAAACTTGTTTTGTTTCTATTGATTTTATTCTTGCCAATATATTATCACCATATTTGAGATATTTCGTTGTTGTTTGAATCATTTTCATCACTTTCACATATGTTTGTTTTCGATCAATTTTGGTCCAAACAAAAGTCAGATTTGTAATTTCAAGTCTAAATTAGTGTTCTTCCTATCGTAAACTCTATTCTTGTCGTGTGAAGTCTTCTTCTTCTTCTTTTTTCTATTTGTGTCATGCATTCAGCAAGGAAGAGGGAACAAAGGAGGATTCTAGCTCAAGGATGCAAAAAACTAAGCCATGAGTTTATGAAATAAACTTGTGTTTTGCGTGATGCAACATATTATTTTTTTTGGGATAAAGATCGAATCTAACTTTTCAAGGTATAACTAAATTTATAGCATCATTCGATTTAGTTCTAATAATGTTAGTGCCTTGGGACAGGTTTCCATTGTGTCATACTTCTCAAACCTGATTTTCAACTTTCTTAGAGAAGTATCATCTTTGTTGGGGTTGTTTGATCACGTGATCAAGAAGTTTGCATCAGCTGATATAAGTTGAATCAAGATTCTAAGTCAGTAGATGAATATCATAAAGAGATGGAGATAGCAATGATTTGGTCCAATGTTGTTGAGGATAGAGAAGCCACCATGGCTAGATTTTTTAATGGGTTGGATCGGGACATTACCAATATTGTTAAGCTACAACACCATGTGGAGCTAGAGGACATGATTCACATGGCTATGAAAGTTGAGAGACAACTTAAAAGGAAGTGACATGTTCGGCCAATATTTAGTTCAGGTTCTTCATCATCTTGGAAGCCGAATCCGAGGAGAGAGGGTATTGTCCAACTGAGGTCATTTGTTCCTTCTAAAGCCGAACCATCGAAGGTTAAAGTTGATGTCGCTATTGGTTCCAAAGGTAAATCTAAAACTCAACCTAAATGTACTTGTGATGTTAAATGTTTAAAGTGTTAGGGATAAGGACATTATGCTTTAAAGTGTCTAAACCAGATAATCATGATGATTGGAGATAATGGTGATATCGAATCTGAAAGTGACAAATTTGATTGTGAAGGCATGCCACCTTTGGTAGATAGTGATGGGATGAGTTAGCATTACCGGTTAAGGATTCTTTGGTTATAAGGAAAATACCTCAAGTTCATATCAAAGAAGATGGATCTAATCAACAAAGGGATAACATCTTCCATACATGTTGCTATATACAAATCAAGGTGTGTAGTTTAATTATAGATAGTGGAAGTTGTGATAATGTTTGTTGTAACAGTCCGACTGTACGACTTGATCAATGTTAAAAGATTCCAACATATCCTCTTTTAATTTGAGGGTAATTTTTTTTTACCAAAAATTCGACAGAGTCTCGTTTGTATTTAGGACATCCCAAATTATCAACAACTATCAATTTACTCAATTAACCCATCATCATAAAGTCGTATAATTCCAAACCTTATATCAAACATCATAATCAACACCTCATACAATCCACACAATATATATATCCTACAAGAAAGTTCAATATGAACATAGTCCACATATCATATCATAAAATTTAAAAGAAAATGAATACTAATTTGCAAATAAAGTGACACGACCAAAAGATTAATGTCTTCTCCCAAGTACAGGAGTGTCGAAGTAATAAATAACCCGGCAAGACCGGGGTCGAACCACAGGAAGGTTAACTATATAAATTATAAATAACAACAACAACAATAATAGTAGTAGTAGTAGTAGTAGAACTACTACTACTGTTAATAATAATAATAAAGAGAGCTTTGAGATGTGATATTGATATAAGGATTATACAATGATAAAAACAATTGTCAAGGTTAGAGAATCCACTAATGGTATTTCAAACAAGTATAGTATAAACTCTTATTATTCAACTGGAAACCACACACAAAGGAGGTTCTAATTGGATTATTAATTGTTAACATGATTACATTAGTTATCTTATTCGAATAATGCTAATACTTGTAAATGTAGTCAGACATCCATGATGCTAACTTATGTTAACAACAAATCAAGTTTCTTTTATAGCACAAGTGTAGGTTATACCATACGGTTAGCTATGAAAGTGTCAAGCATTTGTTGTACCAAGTGTTATACAACACAAATCTAGATTAACCATTTAACAAGCAAAGTATTAAAAGTAAACAAGATAACAAATATAAAACATGTTAGTATCAAACATTAAAGTCCATGTTGAGTTTACACTATACTTATTCTTATACCATTATTGTAACCTTTTCACCTTGACATAATAAATTTAACTGAACATAATGAATAAGAGAAACCTAAATGAACAAGATAAGAACATAAAGAACATATAAGTTAACTAAGTAAAGGAAAGGAAATGAAAAGCATAAACAAGAGATTAATATAAACAAAACTTAAGCATTACAAAAATATAAAGAGAGAGAACAAGACCATGATCTTGATCTGAAAACCAATATGCCTAAATGCATGGCAAATGCCTCCTTTTATAGGCCAAAATTTAGAACTATTGATTTGATGACTAATTATTGAGTGGGTGGCCACATCTTGATTTGGTGACAATCCTTATCTTCTTATCTAAACAAAACGCCATTGATAACATTAGAATTTGAACAGAATTAACTCATGAAAGTTCTAGAAAATTGTCTCAGCTTTCCAATAAAACATAGTTAAGGTCATTTGGACTTCTAGAACTCGAGATATGGGCTTAACACTGAAAAATGTCTAGGTTGCAGGACAGATTCGGACTTCTCCGTTGTTGCTACAATTTGGGCTTGAAAACGGCTTTTTTAAATCTTGCTCCTTAGGAAAGTTTTAGGTCTATGTCTTAGCTTTCCATCCATATAGAGTAGACCTAAATCCAAGATCTACAACTCCATATATGACCCAATGACCAAACAGTGTTCCAGTTTAGACTGAACCAGCATCTCTTTTCTAAGCTTAGCCCCCTCTCTTTGTCTTTTAAATTTTAGTAGCTAAACTCATCAATCAATCCTTTCATTTATGTGATAGGCCTGCATTTAAGATGAACATTTACCATAAATTAAAGTTATCTTATAGTATCAAACTTGTTATTATAAAGCATGCTTTCATTAAGGAGTTATTGATACTTCAAGTGTAAAATGATGATATAAAACCTTGATAAAAATGCACTTTTAAGTGCTAATCAGAAAGAATTTACAACATAATAAACATTCTTAAACATTTCAAAAGGGTTAATTACAAGATAACTAAAATACTATATGCTAAGCTGAACTTTTATAAATACATCAAGGTTTACTACATAAACGCGTTAATTCCCTTTTGTTTAAGTTAAATATTTACATAAGCTTGACAAAGTAGAGTCCTAATGATCACCCTGGATATTTGATGGACTTGTTACATAAATAAATATATCATTATGTTGATAAAGAAATATATATATGTTCATGTAATGTATACGAATGAAGTATTAATTTTCTATTGGATCCATAAGAAATCTAATATATATATGTTTATTTGACAAGTATTCTTAAACCTTCATTTTCACACACACACTTTAACATCTGATTGTGGGTTGCACATTGGATTATTACATTATTAATGTTCTTTTGTTAAAGGTAACAACTAAGGGAAAGGGATAGTATATAATTTGCAAAAAAAAAAATTGATAATATTGATGATAATAAAAACTTAGATAAGTTTGGTTTCGTAGCCTCCCTAACCTAAGCAATTAAGCCCGAAGGGGTGTTTTAACACCTAATACCCTAAAGTCAACTGACTTGGGAGCTAGTGGACCAAAGCTTGTTACATGGGTCAAGGAGAAAAGCTTAAGGGAATCAAACATTGCACTATCTACGAATCAGTATCTGCAACCCGAGTTACTAAGCTTGTAGGGGTGTCTCAACACCTAATGCCCTAAAACCAACTGGTCTAGGATTCATTAGCCTAAAACTCGTTACATGGGTTAAAGATACATTGTGTTTTTAGTTGTATGTGTATATAAATAATTAAAAAAAAGAAAAAAAAAACATAATAATAATCCCAACCCAAGGAAGTTAACTTTAAATATTCGAACATAATATTGTTTTCTTCCAACAAAAGTGCTATCATCTATGTTTTCATATATTGAGCACATAAAAAGAAGGTTTATTAATATCTTGTTTAAGAAATATGAAGCAGGAATATAAATTTAATAAGAGTTTGTTTATCTAGATAGATTAATGGAAGTTGAATGATAAATGCCTTGCTTTGTGGAACTTGCAAATTGTTTTTCTATTTTAACGCTTTGATTACTAGGGACTAGTAATAAGCTGGTTGGGGGTGTGATTAGTACTTAAAAGTGCATGTGTATCAAAGTTTTATATCATCATTTTGCACTTGAAGTATCAATAACTCCTTAACTAAAACATGTTTTATAATAACAAGTCTGATACTATAAGATACCTTAATATATGGTAAATGTTCATCTCAAATGCAGGCCTATCACATAAATCAAAGGATTGATTAATGAGTTCAACTACTGAAATTGTGAAGATAAAGAAAGGGTGAAGCTTAGAAAAGAGATGTTGGAGCAGTCCAAACTGGAACACTGTTTGGTAATTGTGTCATATCTCAAGTTCTAGATATCCAAATTATCTCAATTTTTTGGATAGATTTGGTAAGACATAGACCTACAACTTTCATGTGGAGTCCAAGATTTAAAAAGGTCATTTTCAAGTCCAAATTATAACAACAACGGAGAAGTTCGAATCTGTCCTGCAGCCCAGACACTGTTTAGTGTTCAGCCCATATCTCGAGTTCTAGAAGTCCAAATGTCCTCAATTTTTTTTTTCTGGAAAGCTTAGACAATTTCCTAGAACTTTCATGGTAAAGGTGGTTCCAATTATGACGTTAGCAATGACATTTTGTTCAGACAAGAAGATAAGGATTGTTACCAAGTATGATGTTAGCATTACTTGCCAGGTTATTTATTACTTCAACACTCCTGCACTTGGGAGAAGACATCAATATTTTGGTCGTGTTAAAAATTCCTCATAATATTTAAAAGTATGATGTTACTTAAATAAGATAATTAATATGATCATGTTAAAAATTTATTATAACAACTCCGATTTTCTACATTCTTTTTCACGATACTTTGGAAATTTTCAAGTAATTTTTTTTAAATATACAGGTTCCACCAAAATTCCTACCTAAATTTCGACATAGTCTCCCCTATACTGGGAGGTCCTAAGTTATCAACATATACTTGTTTACACTTTTAATATCTCACATATCATAACTCAATCACGACCCAATCATCTTGGGTCTCAATCCCACAAAGATCATCCTCATCACAACCATAATATTTATAACATACATTGAATAACAAATATCATTATAGAGGAATAAATGAGATAAACATGCATATATGAAACATGATTATATGAATTCCAGAGTTAAGTTTATCTATTCAAGTTTAAACATCAAATATATAACTTAAGTTCTATAAATGTTTAAATATTTCAAAATACAAGGATATACTACCTAGAACTACATAACAAAAAGTGAACAAAAGTTAGGATCTACTCTTGTAGTACACGCGATGGTCCTGAAACAAAATACATATTATTGAAACATGAATATCACAATAAGTATAGTAACATAAATACCCAACAATTTAAAAAGGCAAACATGTATTCATATTCTATTCACTTCTCCATTTTTGTTTCCATTGGAACTCTTCTTCATTCAACTACTAAAACTGTTTCATCTTCCCTTTTTAACTTCCATTCAAGATTCCATAAGATCAACCACAACTATTTTTGCCTACCTCATTGTCAATACTAATTCTACCAGCATCATCATCACCTCGTAGGCGTCGATGTTTAGTGATCCCTTTACCCGAGACCCTAACATACACTAAACGTATGCTAGTCGATGTATGGTGATCCCTTTATCCGGGATCCTAACATACACTAAAGGTATGCTAGTCATTGCCCCATAGGCGTTAATGCATGGTGATCCCCTTACCCAAGATCCTAACATACACTAAATATATGCTAGTCCATGCCCCATAGGCATCGATGCATGGTGATCCCTTTACCCGGTGTCGCACGTCGGAAAATCCTCGCGGCATCGATCTGGCGATTTTTTCTCGTTGTTGTGTGTTGCTTGAATCAGTTCGTTGGAGTCGCCACCTAGTAATTGATTGCAGGCTACTAGGAAACCGAATGTACTGGTCTTGTCAGAGATCGTGGGTATGAGACTGGTTGTTGTTAGGGAAGGTATTAGCACCCCTAACGCACCCTACCTGAGGTAAGCTGCTTCGCGAATTTGACGTGTTAAAGAAGTTTTAAAATTTTGTCTTTTCATCGGATATTAGAAATACAACTTACGTATAAGTTAATAATTCTTGACCGTGATCCAATCAAAATATTAAATTCTTCTTTAATCTTTGCAATTTTATCATAAAATAAATAAATAAATAAAAACATTCATAAAAACAAATACCAACACACACATACACTTTCACTATTTTTGTTTCTGTTCTTTTATTTTCTTTTTATTTTCTTTTAGATCCACAATACAAATACAAATTAAAAAAAAATACATTAATTAATTTAAAATTTACAAAATAGTCCCTAAAACTCCAGAAATTGCAGGGAAGTCCTTTTGAAATCATGGGAACAATGTGCAGGAACAGTGGCGGCGTGTCATCCCACGCGCCACTGCCACTAGCGGCGCGTGGGCTCACGCGCCGCCGCGAAAAAGCTTGGGAACAGCAGATCCCAAATGGCTTCTTCTTCTCTGTCTCCCTAAATCATCGGTGACCTACCGAACAAGAAAAGAAACACACAAAGCAGTCGATTTTAATTGTTTCTTTGATCCCAATCTATTTTTGTTCTTTCTCTCTTCAACATTTTGGATCTACTCCTCTCTGCAGATTGTTTTTGTTTCCTCTTCTTCTATTTCAGATGGTTGGCGGTGGTGGGTGTCTTCTTCTCCTCTGTTTCGGGTGGTGGATCGGGCAGTGCTGCTGGCTGATGGTGGGGCTGTCGTGTGTTGAAGCTGTTGTTGCGGTGGAATGGATAGAAGACTGGGGACAGGATAGCGGGGCTGCCGCTGTGTTCGGCCTGAGGAAGAAAGGGAGCCGCTGTGGGGCTGGTCGCCTGAGTCAGTGCGGTGGAGGGGACGCCGCCACACGGTGAGGCTAAGAGATAGCTGGGAGAGCTGAGAGAGACCGTGAACAGGCTGGATCTCCGATGAGGATGAGCGGAGAGAGGAGTGTGAGGGGCTGTTGAGAGAGAACCGGTTGAGGGAAAGAGAAAGCTTGACGAGGGCTACGGTGTGGAGGAAGGGTCGGATGTGTTTGTAGGAAAAAGGGAAGGAGGGATCAGCTGAGAGATGAGAGAGTGAGGTGGCCAGGGGGACAAAAAAACGGCCAGCGGGAGGGAGACAGCTGCTGGCTTTCGGAGAAGAGGCCTAGGGAGAAAAAATTAAAACCAACTAGGGGAGGGGGGCGGTCCGCTTGGTAGAGATAGGTTTAGGGTTTTTGTGTTGTCTCTCCCCTTAAATCTCAAAATTGCCCCCCCTCTTGAGTGTGTTGAGGAAACTAGTATTTATAGGCAGAAATATTGCTAGGTTTTCAAAATTGGTCCCTCAACTTCTTCTTTTTTGTAAATTTTGATTTTTTTCTTATTTTTTGTATTTTTTGAAAACGAGCAATATCAATGTCGACTCGATGAGGAAAATCAAAGATTTTAAAAATGACGCGTGAAAAGTCGAACGCGTTTCAAATACCCTTAAAAATTTAAATTCTTTTTTAGACGACGCTGAAAATGCTAAAAATGATGGAAATATATTAAAAAACATATTTTTTTGGATTTTCAATGTTTTTCTCTATTTTTTGGATTTTCTGAAAAATTATCAAAACATGGGTCAAAAATTGGGTAGCAACACCCGGGATCCTAACATACACTAAATGTATGCTAGTCCATGCCAATTTCATCCATTACTCATATGTTACTTTCTATGCATGTTCATTTTCTCATAATAGCATACATACATATATCATGTATATTTTCAGAGTTAGTATCTCAATGTGCAAGTGTTCATATGACTCAATTCTTTTATGTTCTTCTATATAGTATTCACGTGAAAGTCTATTGTTACTGTCTAACTTTGAACTGTTATTGTCCAAATGTTATTGTCTAGACATTGAACTGTTACTGTCCAGACATTGAACTGTTACTGTCCAACTGTTACTGTCTAGACATTGAGCTGTTACTATCCAACTGTTATTGTCTAGACATTGACCTGTTACTGTCCAGCTGAATTAGTCACAGTCTCGGTTGATAACCCATAACTGGAGTTTTATAACTCTAAATTGAGTATGGACAGTTTTCTTAGTTAGTCAACATCCAAATCTACAATTATTACGAAGGAACCTGATCCTAATTCCCTCATCCTCCTACTCAAAGTCTCTTCACAAGTCAAAAGACGAATCTATCCAGATTCATCAACCTTTCCATTTACACACAACATTCACAATTCAACCTTTTCTCTTTATCTCAACCCCGTGTCATATCACATTTCGTTTAAGAGTGTCAATAATATCTTTTTAAGAGTTAATTTATCCTAACTAATTGATCTATACCATTGTACGCAAGGTACCCTTATTCATTCCAGTAATATCACAACAAGTTTGATACATATCAATGTACGTAAGACACACGTATCCATTCCAATTATGTCATAACTAGTTTATAAGCATCAATGTATGCAAGGTACTCATATTCATTCCAATATTTATCGCAGTAATAACACAATAAATTCTGAAATCAATGAGTTTACAAAAATTGAAAAGACAAGGTGCGATGCACCTACCTAGAGTATGTGTATGTGCTTTCACTCCATGCAATTGTCCAGTCCCCACAGCTTCCTCTGTACCATAAGAGATTCAGTCTTTATCAACAATACAACCAACATCGCAACTTTATTTAATTTTCATTCAACTAGTACTCTCAAACCAATCACAAGGAATTTCTTTAAGATCTCATACTCTTTCCCATTTTCATGTTTATATTCATTCTTATAATTTTATTATCAAAACCATCACTCAACAACAATTCCAAGCAAAGATTAAAAATCGTCTAATTCCAATCAATTTAGCTTAACCAACCTAGAACACTATCTAGTGTTTTAATCATAAATAAAACTGTAAAACTCTATTTTGGGCATGATTTATCTCCATCAAAAGGCTAAAACATAGAAATACAACTTTTATAAAGAAGCCAACTCGAAATTATTTTGTTTTAAGGCTCAAAATCAACAATAATAATAGCCCCACCTTTATAACTAAAATTTTTGGACAACGAGGATTTTCATCTCATGAAAATCCTTTTCAAGTTCCAACTTACTTTCATGCAAAAGCAACATCATCCAAGGTCACTTGGCATCATTAAATCACAAATTCAAACCAATTCTAAAGCAAAAGTGTAAGATCCCACATCGGAAGCGAGCGTCCAAAGCCAGGGCCTTATAAGTGCATGCTCACCTTGACTAGTAAGACGCGTTTTGGGGTCATGCGTGGCTACCAAGAACAAAACCGTGAGGGGGACCTGGGTGGAAGCCCTGGATTTGGGTGGACTGGGAGGCCCAAAGCGGACAATATCTTGCTAGTGAGGTGGGGTGTTACAAAAAGATTCAAACAATTTCCCAACCTCTACAATATAGCAAGATTAGACCACAATAAGGAAACTCATTCCATTTGGGATTTCTCCTATTATTATTATTATTACAACAAAATGATGAACCGTTCATTTTCTTTCACTTTCTCCTCGTGCAATTAAACATATGCAACAAACGTTAACAATTAATATTCTTAGATCATTATCACAAACAATTTTCATCCTATTAGTTGGAATCCATGACAATCTTCATTAACTAATCAATTTGCCAAAAATACTTATGGCTAGCTTTAAATATGTTTCATTTTCCAAATCTCTTTCATTTCAATTTCTTCATGGTTTCACCCCATTTATATCCACACAACCAACAAGTTAGCTTTTTATTCAATCAACATGTTCATATAGCAATGTTCCTTACTATTCTCACACAATAATCATTTTCCCCTCTTATAAGAATACACAATTAATCCATAATAATACTAATGACAAGAACATATTTTACCATTACATCTTCCATAAAACCTACACCCACATAATTCTCATTTCATCTAAACATGTATTTAATCAAGCTTACCACATTTTGCCAAAACTAGCAATAGATTCAAAAGGCAATACGTCATCAACCTCTAATTATTGTTTTAAACTCAATGGTCAAACTATATATCATAGAGTTCTGCATACTATGTCTGAAAATCATAATGATCCAACGGTTATAACTCCCTAGATCTGAAGAAAACCGAGCTTACTTGAAACTGGACGAGCTGCTGTTCAACATGCACGAAACCTTGCCGAAGAATGATTTTCCGATCTCCACCGTCTAACATGAACGAAACATCTAGGTGCACCACATATCCCAGAATGATCATGATTCAACGGTAGACGAGAGAGAAATTGGTCGGCGACCAAACTGCCCTGCAAGTGTATTTCCTTTTTGTTTTCGAGGAACTTACCGATGACGATTTCTATCAAAATAATTGTGTTCCTTCCAATCCCTCCGGTCAATTAGTAAAGCTATGTGATAAGAACAACATATCCAAAACGCAGCATGATCCAACGGTGGATTACAAAGATATAGCCACTAGAGCATTATTGGTTTTTCTCCAAAATTTATAGCTCTCTCTCTCTATCTGATTTTCTCTATTTTTTTTCTTTTTTTTTTCTTTCACTGGTGGCCTCCTTTTAGTTTTATAGGCACCTTTTTCCATAATTATAATTTTGTCCCTCATTCATACCTTTATGTATTTTATTTTATTTTTCATGTAAACTATCTGGTTTATTTCTACTTAAATCGTTAGTCTTTACCAAACTCCGATTGGGATGAGATATTTAGCCAAGGTAGGAAAACATATGAATAGACTTCATGCAAAATTTCATCCTGATTTGACTATTGGATTGAGAGCTCTGTTTCCTAATGTAAAATTGATCAGTTCATAACTTTTTCATCAACAATCCAAATTTTCTTGTTCAATTTTCACATAAAATCATATAAATTTTCCTTCTAAATGTTTAAGGTCATTTTATTATTTTTCTCATTATTTTATCCATCAAAACACGTTACCACTTTCTCTATCCTCATGAATTCTAAACCAAAATTCATTTTATAGAGGTCATCCCTTCCATTTTAGATCATTATTTATCTATTATTTATAATCTTGGTTTTCATCACTCATTAAAACCATACCACTTTTAGTCTTACATTTACATGAGGGTTTACACATCTGCATATTTAAATTATAAATTTCCAGGGGTTTCACATTTATAATGAACTATCAAGGATAAATCATCCGATTGGAATCTTGTTTGTGTGTGGTTTCCAGTTGATTAATAAAAAGAGTTTATACTATACTTATTTCTAATACTATTAGTGGATCCTCTAACCTTGATAATTGTTTTTATCATTGTTTAATCTTTACATTAATCTTACATCTTGTTGCCATCATCATCACCATCATCACCATCATCGTTGTTGTTGTTGTTGTTTGTAATTTATATAGTTTATTTCCCTATTGTTCGATCTCAGTCTTGCCTGGTTATTTATTACTTCAACTCTCCTGCACTTGTTCGTGTCAGAAGACAAAGATAGTGAGACAACTCCATGAGAGAGTTCAACTGCAAATAGAAAATAAAAACAGTTTGTACACTTTTAAAGCAAATAAGGGGGTAAATAGGTTGTTTTCCAACACGATGAATAGATTTAGGTGCATATGTGTAAGGAACAATTTCCAACCTAAAAGAAATCAAAATTATAGCCTTATGGAGATGGTCCATTTCAAGTTTTAGAGAGGGTCAATGACAACGTATATAAAATTGATCTTATAGGTGAGTATGATGTTAGTGCTACTTTTAATGTTGTTGACCTTACTTTGTTTGACATATGTTTTGATTCGAGGTTAAATCTTTTCTAGGAGAGAGGGGATTATATGGATCAGCCCATAAATACTAGCAATGACCCATTACATGTTCCAAATAGGTCAATGACTCGATCCAAGACTAAAACATTAAAAGAAGCATTGAATGCATTGGTTTTAAGTATTTTGACCAAGTCAGATTTGAAAGGTCCATTAAAGCATCAAGAGAATGCCTTAGTACATATTATCTATATGTAAGAGGTGTCTAGTCCAATCTTGTTTGGGCCATGAGGTTTCGACAACAAGGCTGACAATTTTCTAAATTTTCAGCAGCCTTGTGTTTATGATGTTTCTATGTGTTTTGTGGATTCCTAATTTGTTTTAGACTTTTTATTATATATGGATAAGTATTTCCTTTAAATAATAGGATTTATTTTTTTTGTTTATTTTCTTGTTAGGTAAGGAGAAAACACAACAGAGGAGAAAGAAAAGAAGCATGCTATAACTTGAAAATAACATGGACGACTACCTTTTTCTTTAGTTTCTAGGATTATTGGGTTGCATAGAAAGCTATAAATAAGCCTTGAATTAGTTTTGTAATATTTTCTTTCACTCTCTTCTCGTTATGACAAAACATAGATTTAATATTATGAGCTTTATTTTATTTTATTAGTTACAACTCAAGTTTTGTTTAGGTTTAATTAATACTTTATTTTCAGGTAGGATTCAAGACTCATGCGCTTTTTAGTTTAAGGTTTTTAAATTAATTTTGTAAGTGGACAAAATCAATCCACTAGAGTTGATCAATTAAGATTAATTTTTCAAAAAATATTTAAACTCATATAGCTTAAATTTAGACAACTATTGATGAATAATACTTTTTAAGTTTTTTAGTTTTAACGTGTGAGAGTGTTTTTTGTATTTTTTAGTTTTTAAACAAATTGTATCTAACTTATCAAAAATTAATTGGTTTCATGATGTCATTCAGTTTCATTCTAATATTATTGATGACTTGAAATAAATTTTTATTATATCTTACTTTTGTTAGACTTATTTTAACTTTTTAGAATCAAATCTTAACTGCTTGAACATATTTGTATAAGTGGATTGATAGAGAGAATGTAATTCTGATCATGTGGCTATATTATATAGAAAAGAGAGGATTAAAGAAAGGGGGAAAACAATCGTTGCCTTTCCGGCCACCTTTCTTCTCAGACATTACAAGATAATTGAAATTTTACTGTTCTTAAACCTGTGCTGTGTGGCAACATCGTTAAAATGACGGAAGAGTGAAATCATTGCGGAGGAGAAAAATAAGACTCAACTCGATCCAATTCCACTCTCTGTCCCATCATCCCTGATATCGCAAAAATAAGAACAAAAACCAGCAGTGATCAATTAAAAATAGAGAAAAAAAACGATGCAGAAATAAAGCAATGGTAATTCTTGAAAAATGTTTCCAATTGTATACGGAAGAAATAAAATCGAGAAAAAAAAAGCACAAAAAACCCAGAAGTGATGCATTTAAAATCGAGGAAAAAAAAAATTATAAACGGAAGAAATAAAAGCCACCACAAATGGAACAACACTCACCCAAGTCCTATCTTTCTTCAATCGGTTTGTTCAAGAAAAAGTAGAAGAGTTGAAGCATAACCATCTTAACCCTCTCTCAGCAGGTTTGTCTTCTCCGTTGTGTCTCGGTTACCTTTTTTCATTTCTGGATGCCATGTGCTCCCTCTCTTTTTCTTTTTTCTTTTTTGGTCGATCTGCCTTGAAAAAAAGATGGTTGAATTAGAAAACATGAATACAGGTGAAAAAAAGTCATGATTTTTGGTGAGAAGAAGTCCAAAGTTTATCTTTTATGCTGCCTTCTTTGTTCCATCGTGGCTTTGATTAAATACTGACTCCTAGTAAGAACATCCCTTCTCTTTCCCTTGTCTATTCATGTATTGAAGCCATATCATTATTGACTCCGATGCATTTAATGTATCATTGAAGACCCTTTTTCTCTGTCTTCTTTGTATAAACAGTGCACAATAAGGATAATTAAATGAATAGGTAGTCAGAAAGTGCAAAGGCACACGCCAGGAGAAGGAAAGAAAAAACAGTACGAAAATCAACAACCATTTGAGTCTGCATGAACAGGAAAAACAGGACACCGTTTAGTTCTTTTCTGAAATAATCTGTAATAATTTATTTCCTATCAATCTATCTCCTCTATCATCTAAAAATACTGTGCAATCTAGACCAAACCAATAGCTAAAGTATCACATAACCAAGCAACAACACAAATAACTATTACAGTACATAGTTAAAGCAGTATAGGTGAGCGTACTTTAGCCACACGATTTAGTTTTTTTTTTTTTTAATTTTAATTTTTTATAAACCCTTTAAGACCATAACAATGGCCAACCCATTAGATTGAACAAACGAAATGGTGATAATTCAAATTTGATCTTCAGGAGTGACACAAAAGCCCATGAAACAGCTCCCCTCCCACCCATGGCTACGATGGTATCAACCGCAATTTGACCCAAAGTTCACCATCAATATCAAAATCTCGAACACCGACTGGCTCCACAGAGGGAATAATGCCAAATTTTAGCGACAGCATTAACAGCATTCGTGAACCACTGGTATATGTATTAACAAAGGAGGTGAGATGGAAGAAGTGATATTTAGATCCTAGGTTGATCCAGTAGGGAGTTTAGGATAATTATAATTTTGATTTTTTGCTGGGTAAAACTTGGCTAAAGCTTTGTATTTCGATCCTACTCACTAAACCAGATCGGGTTTTATGATAATGGCTGAAGAAGAATCCAATTGCAAGAAAAAAGTTTGAAAATAATAATGAAAAATAAAAAAGTTGCTTTACTTAGTGTATTTTCATGAGTAACCCAATTACATGTATACCTGATATATTGAAGATAAAAATATTAATCTTTTATATAATATCTTGTTAAAATTTTTAAAATTAGTTGATAAATGAATATACTTCCCATCTTATCAACTAAAATTTAATTCCAATAAATGATTATCTTTTGATGAGACGAGCTTAGCAAGTTGATCTTAGAATTTTACCTTCGAATAAAAGCATTACAAGGAAAATAATCGTTTTTTTTTTTTAGATGTTAATGATAGGAAAATAATTTTTGATGTTTTTTTTATATAAATCGAAAGGTGATGGCATTGGAGAAATAATTTGAGCTCATAATCTTTTCTCTTTTTTTTTTTATAAATCGAAAGGTGATGGCATTGGAGAGATAATTTGAGCCCATAACTTTTTTTTATTACTTGAAAGGAAGCGAAACTGAGAAAGTGGAAAATCTGAAATGAGTTTCTGGCTGCTCCAAAATTCCGGAAAATCCAACATTACTGAAGAGTTTTTTTTTTGTTCATATCTATTTATTTTCCAATTCTATGAGCTGCACTGATGCCGTTTGACCCCTTTGCTTTTTTTATATATATGGTTCGTATCTGGTTGAACTTCTCTTGTATTATACAAATATAACTCTGCAAATATGCATTACTATTGTTGAGCCAAAAAGTAAAAAATGTACAATTCACACAAAATTCTCTTTAAAATATACACAGGAATAATAAAGAAAAGTAAAAAAAAATCTGCTCAAACAGTTTTGTAGTGTCCTAATTCTTCAGTCCAATCAGACTACTGGTAGAAGATCTTTGACAACTTCATCAAGCAATCCATCAAGCACGAACTTCTCCACATCCCGGATAACATCATCCTTTTCAAGAAATGCAAACATCATCTTGTCCCAACCACAGTCCCACATACAATTCACATCTATATCCCAGTTGTACACATCACATTCCAGCATTTTCGGTAGGTAGTCTTCGACAAGTGGAAGACATTCAGGATTACCATTTCTACAGTAGAGTTTTAACTTCTCGAGGTCTTTGTACAATAGCTTGATCAAGTTGTCCAAGGATTTTACCTTAATAGAGGTGACTGATATTTTCATGAATGGATGGACACTGAGCTCTTGCTTTTTGCCTTTTCTTTTCATTATTTCGTATCCACAATCTAATATGAGCTTGCTTTCTTCGTCGTGGTAGTCTTGACTACCAGCGTGGAGAACGACGAAAGGTATGTTGAGTTTGAAAAGTGCCTCAGCTGTGTTAAGGAATAGTTGACTCTTTATCAGGATCTGCTTTAGGTGATTTTCGCTCTCATTTAGCGGCTCTGGTGTCTCCAATTTCAATGCTTTTTGGTTCTTCACTTGTGAGGGGTATGTGATATCTTTGCTAGTTTGATGACTTTCTGCAAACATTTCAACAATGAAGAATGATATTAGATTGTGTTGCGTCTCTTTTTTATGGTCTTGATGATAGAAGTTGGTTTGAGCGCATAGCGATTTATTGGTAGATTTGATATGGGAAAACTAAGTCTACGTGGTTGATGAACCAGAGGAGGATATGCGAAATGATGTAAATGAGGAGAGCAATACTTTGGGAAGTGAAACTGAAAATGCAAAGTTGTATCTACCATTAAGTGAATTCAAAACAAAGTTGTGAGATTGCAGTTGATCTCTGCCCAATTCTTGACCTTGTTGCTCATTCGTAACTGTTGAGATTGTGTTTTGACACTGCATGAAACCAAAAAAGAGCTTTTGTTAGTTCAATAGCAAGCAGCAAGAATTGTCATCTATGATGATGTGGCTTATAGTTTGTGCGAGTGTATAGGATATTCTGTGCATATCGAGTTCTTAGATTGTAGTAACAAATGGGCTTACGCTGTCATTAGGAACTAGGATTTTTGGTCCTTTTAGGATTTGGCTTTCATCATCCACAGGAATATAGGAGTTGGAAGCTTGTTCATCTTTATTATGCAGATCTTCCAACACATTCGGTTGCTGGATGTTTGCCATTGATTTGCTGGATTTAACAGTGCGTGCCTCTTCTTCTCTGGACCTGATGGCTATCACTTGTTCGACTGTAGATCCACCAAGTTTGCAGCGCCTTTTCTGCTTACCTTCTTGCAAAGCAGAAGTTTGACGTTTTTGTTGCCTTGCCAAGCTGTTTGGAGTTCCACTCTTTCTTGACGCTAGTTCGTCAATCTTTCGAGGGGTCTCTGCCTTTTGTCCCATGGTATTTCTCACCTTCTGCGTGGCTGGTGAATGAGTTGCCTTTTCTTCCATAGTTGGAGTGCTGCTTTTCTCCTTCATATCATATTTAGGATCTATTGGAGAGGAATCTTGATTCGAGTACCTGGTCATTGAATCTTGCACTTTAACATGGTTATTATTATAAATTCTTTCGTAGACAGGATCTTCATGGTGCCTGTTAGTTGGAAACCCTTTGGATGGCATTTCATCAACAGATTCTCTAGAACTTGTACTGCCAGGAGTTGCCTGGTTCATCTGCGAATGTCTTTTTTGGAAATTCAGAATGTCGTTCATGGGGGTGGGAAAATTCTTGGACATTACTTCACTTCCCTTTTGACTTCTATCTTGAATCTTCTGCTTAGCAGTCTGCCACTCCCCCTCTCCTGCATGATACTTTATGTCTCGTTGAAAGTTTCGGAATGTGTGAGCCTGTTGGAATCCAAGGTCATTGGAAGACTTTGGTTGATCATTGGAAAGGTGCCAGTTTTCATCTCTGTTTTCTATTTTAAGCATGCTTGCATTGTGGTCTGTTTGCCCTTCCAATGTAATTGCTGCTTGGGACCCAATTTGTGCATGTGATGCCATCTGCTGCAGCTCATGCTTTCGGATTAGCTTTCTTGTTTCACCTTGTTCTTTCCCTTTCTGCTCCCTCGTCTTAGTATTATCTTGTTCTCTCTCTTTATCCTGACCATTCTTTCGCTTTCCTGTGCTTTGGTTCATTTGGATGCTGTTGCTTTGGTGCCTTTCCATTTTCACGTTAGCTTTATTTGAGCCTTTCTCTGGTTTTGTCCCATTCACATCCATCTTTGGTTGCTTTCCGCCATGCATAGTCATTTCAAAGCTAGCATGGCGATCTGGCAGAGTCTTTTCTGCTTGCAAAGCATGTTTTGGATCCTGAAGCATCTTATTCTGATTGGGCTGCATCTGCTTTTGTTTTCTTACCGTGGGTACTGAATTCTCAGCATCTTTTGTCTTGCGTTCACGTGTGGAGCTTCTTTCTGCAGATTTATTTGTAACATTCATTTCAGTTTTCTGCTTGGAACTTGACTCTTTCTTTGTGTGCTTTGAATCTGCATTTTCTGGAAGGTCCTCCAGGCCCATTAGTTTTGCAATTACATTTGGAATTCTCGCCTTCTCTGGATTGGATTTTGATGAACTCGACTGATTCTTCTGTTCAGATAATGCTGCTAAGGTTTTAGAAGTTGAGCCATAGCTAGATGATTTCTTGTGAGAAACTGAATTTGAGGTACTTAAATCGTGCTTGTCATGGTTGAAACTTGCAGCTTCTGACGAATAAGTCAGAGCCGTTATCCTCTGCATGAGATCAGTCCTTTCAACTTTCTGGATGTAATGAGAATTTATTGAGGGCTTGTCGAAGGAGAACCTTGGCAGAGCAAGTTGGTTATGCTCAGCTTTTTTGGTAGAGGTGTCATCCTCATCCTCATCCTCATCAAGCAATGTGATACGAGATTTGCTCTGTGGGCAGATCATGTATTCTGAAGCTTTTTGCAGGTTTACAAGCATCCTCAAGGACTCTTCCAAATCCACGGCCTCTTTGAGTAGTTCCTTGCCAATTTCTAATGAATATGATTCAAAGTTAAGGCCATTTGAACAAGCTCTCAGGATCTGATTTAACTTTTGTGCACCTTTTGATATTTCTTTGATGTGGAGATGGGAGAGTGTAGGAAAACGGTTACTTGAAGAGTGATGCCTATTAATACCGCTTCTTTCCATCTTGCTTACATCCTCTGGTCTTCTTCCAATTTGATGCAGGAAACCTAGCATTGAACTATTGCCAGACGAATCCATTCTTCTGAGCTTTCCGCCATTCTCAAGGGCAAAAGCCAGTGCCATGGACAGATCTCCTATTTGTTCGGAGTTTCGACCTCTCCCAAATGGAACAAACTCTGTTGAAACTTCTTCAATGGAGAGTGATATATCACTTCCACTAGTTCTACTGTGCACACTTCCACTTCTAATGCCATTCTGTGGTCATGGAACAGTTCGAGTAAATTGGAAATTTATAATACCTAAAACTGTGATAAGCTTGAGCCATGATACTTACACTTCTATGGGTCTTCATATCTCTGGATCCTCTGTGCATTTGCTTGGAATAAGCATATACATCTGCACAAGCACACGATGCAGAGAAAACAATGATGATACTTCGTACTATGTAATGAAAATGCAGGAATTTTTGTATGCTAGAAGACTAGATGTCACTGTCTAGTATTGAAAATAAAGCGCTTGCCATACATGCCCTAATATTCCTTCTTCTCACACAGTTCACACTTTAGAAAATGTCACTTTTTCTTTCCTATTTATTCTTTTTGAAAATATAAAATACTGGAAAATTGGAGTTCGCATATAAATATTTTGCAATAGATGAATTGATTTCCTTTTCCTTTTCATTTTGTGTTCTTTACATATGAGAGGGTGTAGAGCTTTAATATTTGGTTTTCTTTCATCTTACCCTTCGCCACTGTTTTCATCAGGTTTCTGTTTCTTTTTAGATTTTTCTGGAACAGAGCATTATTAGCATATCACAAGAGTTTTTGGTTGGGAAACTGCATCACAAGTAGCATTATTATACTACAGCGAGACTAGGTTACTTGCTCCTTGTTCTATCGTTTTTGAATGAAGGTGAAAGGCAGGCCCTGCTTCTGTCATCAGCGAGGTGTCTGAATTTATTTTTATTTTTTTAACTTAGCCATATCATACTTTCTATTAATCCCTGCTCTTTTGTATTCCAAATTGGCCATCCAAATAATCTTCTTATACTTTACTTAAAAGAGCAGGAAAGGTCATCGGGTAAGAATAATCATTAATTTAGTTTAGAGACCTAGCTATTAATTTTACACTTCTGATGAGAGCTGAACTGATGATAAAAACTTGCGATTCTTCATGTTTAGAGGCATGATAGCTTTCCAAGTTTCGTGATAGTTTTAAACCATAGCTTTTACTTGCTTTAAGCCTTCTAAATTTTCAATTTTGTTTTTGAGCTGAAGAAAATAAAGTGTGAAATATAATAGAATATACTAACCTGGAGCAGCTGATTTTGAACCTTCTGAGCTATGAGATACAGCCATTCGTTCCTTCCTCGACCGGAGATCTTCTAACAGCTTCTGTGCAAAATCTGATCTCTTAGCCATGTTGTTCCTCAATGTTGGAACCAAGTTCCTCCCTCAAACTCTTCAGGTAGAAAAATTGAAGTCTGTTTACGTTGTTGTGATTTTTTTTAATTTACCTCGTTTTCTTTTCCTTTCTAGTTGAGAGGACTCTTTCGGAGTTGGGTGAGGTGGGACGTCCAGTAGAATGGAGTTTTGAATCTTTAACCTGAAAGTTTGACGTTAACGTTAGCGAACCCCCCCCCCCCCCTCCCACGGGTCGTGTCCTTACTTGTATTCTAATCCAAGCAATGGCAGAGGTTTTCTTCCAAGCATTCTGTTTTTCCTTTTTTATTACGCTTGTTACTTGAAAATTGCAGAAGTTATATCTTGATTTATTCATTATGATTCCTGCCTATTAAAGAGTAAATAGATGCTATTGTGCGCCCAATATATACCCATCATATATGTACTTTAGGTTAAAGCAAGTGCGGTGTATAAAAGTTGTATGGGAGCATGGCCATAGCTAGCACATGCCATAGCTTTCACATTCATGAAAGTGGCATCTTCGATTTAGAGTGACGTCGAATATATTTGCTTGTCAGGAATCATGCACGGTGTAGACTATATCTCTGCAAATTGCTTTTTCACGGGGCAACATATAAGTGAGTAGATCTACAGAAATTCAATGTTTTGGAGTTGAGTACCAGGGCTCACAGGTTTGCTTCCTCCAAAATTTTAAGTTCAAATCCTACTAGCATTAAGGGTATCTTTGTTTTTATAGTTGGGGTTGAAGCATGTTTCATGGAGCCCATAAAAAAACTAAATAAAACAAGAAAAATTATGAGTTTTTTTTGTATAATGGGATTGTATCTATCTTCAATCTAAAACTCAACTACAAAAACAGAAGCAATTAAGTGTTTGGCACTGCAGTTGGAAAGCGTTTTTAAAAACATTTACATTTTTTTTGTTTTTTACTTCAAATTAATATGTTTTTAATGTTTTCAAATCATTTTGATGTGTTGATGTAAAAAATAATTTAAAAAAAAAACATTATTTTAATGTGTTTTGAAATGAAAAATACTTTGAAAAACAACCGCTACCACACTTCCAAATACTTCAAAAAATAATCTCTATAAATCTTTTAAGATCATGGGTTGCATAGCTCAACTATGCACAAAACGTTTCGAGCTATAGAAATTTAGTCTAGTATGCTTAAGCTAACTCAATTGCATTTTCAAAAACACAAAAATATTTGCATCTATACCTTGCAAGGAGTTGGTGTAGAGGAGGTGTCATTAGGGGTGAAATGAAGGGGGGACAAGCAGGGCCCGGCCCTGCAAGACTTATGTTTTTGGTAATTAAATGTGAGGTGCTGTAATAATTTTTAAAAAGATGCTTATGTGGAAAGGCTTTGCCTTGATTAAATGGTGACTACATGGAAAGAAAAAAATTTTAAAGTTATCAATGTGTTTCTTTGTCTTTTCTTTCCCTACAGGCTACAAGTACAACCCTAATATAAAACTTGCAAGTTGCAACGCAGCCGGTCAAAACAAACACGGGAATAAAAATGCAGATCATGATGCGAACCTCGTGATCACATGGTCACGCAATCCACAACCAAGATTGAGATCTGATCCCAGAAAGCCGAAATAGGTCTGATAGGAGTGTGACACAATGGAAACCTGCCCCAAGGCACCAACACTATTGGAATGAGTAGAATGACGCCACGAAGCCAGTTAATCTTCGATAAGTCAGATTCAGTTCGTTCGAGAACTAAAGAATGCAAGAATCACTCTCACACGTTAAAACTGAAAATTTCAGAATAATAATCATCAAAGCTGCCGAAATTGTGGCTTACATGAGTTTAAATAGTTCTTGAAAAATTAACCCTAATGGACCTCTTATGTGGACTTATATGAGGTCCACTCAAAACTGGCCCAAAATCCTAAACTGAAAAGCCCATAACCTGATCCAAACAAGCCTTGGATCCTAGCTGAAAACAAAGTATTAATTAAGCCCAAACATGAAAGAAAATAATAAAAATAAGTAACTTGTCATTAAATACCACCAGCCCTTCTTTCCTTGTGTAGCTAGGATGAATAAAGAATCCTTATAAGAAAAGGATTCTGAAACATTAATGAATCCTTGCCACACTAGGAGATTATATTGCAACTCATTAAAGATCCTTGTGGAACTAGGAAATTCCCAAAACCAGCTCCCACATCCTTGGAGGAAAAGAATCCTAATCAAATAGGAAGTCCACAAGTCAAATGGAAGTAAATAACAAAATTCGTACAGCCTCTGTTGATCAGTATTGGGGTGCCTTCCCGAACTCCGATTGACCTGCCATTTTAACCCAAGGTAGTAAGATATGTCTGGAGAGTCCACATAAAATATTAGCCCGATCCAACGGTCGGATTGAGAATTATGACTGTTGCCGTAAACCTGGACTGTTGCACTTTTTACCCCAAAATCCGAATCTGACCTTACTTGGGTTGTATCACAGGGCTGAACCGTATCAGATCACAAACATAATTTTTTTACAGAAAGATTGAAGCAAAGTACTATTTAATTATCTTTCAGTAAACAAAACAAGGTAATTGGATATCAATAACTCAAATTTAAAATATATTTTTATTTTGTTTTGAGATGTTTATTAAGAATTTGATGATATTTTTTTATATAATTTTATTATTTTTGCTTTTTTTTTTTCAAATTTGCTAGTTCTAAATTTTTTTTTGAATTCTTGTTATAGTGATTTTTTCTTCTAATTAATTAGATATATTTTATTGCTTTGTTTTGATTATGCATGGAATTTTTTTTATGTTTTGTTTTTAGCAGAGCCACCAAAATTATTATTTTTTTCTCACGATATATGTTTTGATTTTAGGTTGAACCATGAACAAAATAAAAAGAATTTGATTCTTTTTTTGAAAAAAAAAAGGAAAAATATTGATAACTCACAGCCTAGTGAACCAACTCCAAGTAATGTTGAAGTTATGGTTGAGGAGCCTCAATGTGCTTCAGTTTACAAAGAACTTGCGTTGATTAGTGAGCAGCCTCTTACTAAAATTGACATTGCTCATTTAATTAGAGATCCAAGCAAATGTCCTCAAATTTGAGAATACCCGGTTAATCAACAAGGTGAAATTCGAAGGGCATACATTAATTTGGGGCCATATCAACCTTTGATGTTTGAATATCCGCCGACTGGTAAAAACCATCCTCGTCAATTTCAGTCTCATTGGTTCAAAAGTTATTAGTGGCTTGGATATTCAGAGAAAAATACTGCATTTTGTTTCCCTTGCTATTTATTTCCAAGTAAACCATCTAGAAAGCCAGGATCAGACACATTTACTATTAAAGGATTTAATTGTTGGAAGAAAGTTAATGATGGGGAACGATGTGCTTTTTTTACTCATATGGGAAAAGGTCCAAATTCAGCTCATAAATTTGCTACCAGGTGCTTGGAAAATTTGAAAAACCAGTCATGTCATATTGAGAAGGTAGTTAAGAGGCAAACTACTGAAGAAATTCAGAATAATCGATTGTGTATTAAAGCTTCAATAGATATTGTTCGTTGGCTCACATTTCAAGCATGTGCTTTTAAAGGGCATGATGAACGTTCTGAATAAAAAAAACCAAGGTAATTTTCTTGAAATGATGGAACTTTTAGCATCATACAATGAACAAGTAGGTGCTCTTGTTTTGGTAATGCTCCATAAAATGCTAAATACATCTCACATCAAATTCAAAAAGAAATTTTGCATGTCTTTGCTAGAAATGTTCAATCTTCAATTCGTCATGAGATTGGTGATGTGAGATTTTGTTTAATTTTTGATGAAGCTCGAGTTGAATCTAGAAGAGAGCAAATGGCCCTTGTTATTAGGTTTGTTGATCGAAGTGGATTTATACGAGAACGATTTTTAGATATAGTTCATGTCAAAGATACAACTGCTGCAACTCTTATGGAAGAGATTTCCTTTGTTTTATCTCATCACAATCTTAATGTTCAAAATATTAGGGGTCAAGGGTATGATGGTGCTAGTAATATACGTGGAGAGTGAAATGGTTTGCAAGCTCTATTCATTAATGATTGCCCTTATGCATATTATGTACATTGCTTAGCTCATCAATTACAATTGGCTCTTATTGCTGCAACTAGAGAAATATCTAATGTTCACACTTTCTTTCAGAATTTGATTTTTATTATTAACATTGTTAGTGCTTCATGTAAGCGTAATGATGAATTACGGGCTTTTCAAGCAGCTACAATTGAACATGTAGTTGATATTGGTGAGATTGAAACGGGTAAAGGAGTTAATCAAGTAGGTGGTTTGCAACGACTTGGAGATAGCAGATGGAGTTCACACTTCAAATCAATTTGTAGTTTGATAAAAATGTATGGGGCAACTTGCTTGGTTCTTGAAAACATTGATTTAGATGGATCTACTTATTCTCAACGTGGTGATGTGGCTTTTTTATTTTAGTTGCTAATGTCATTTGATTTTGCTTTCATCTTACATATAATGAAGGATGTTATGGGAATTACTTATATGCTTTGCCAAGCCCTGCAACAAAAATCTCAAGACATTTTAAATGCTATGCATTTGGTGACTACCACAAAGACTTTAATTCAGAAGTTAAGAGATGATGGTTGGAAAAAATTTTTAGAAGTGACATCATTTTGTAAGCATCAAGACATTGAAGTTCCTGATATGGATGCTTGTTTTTCTAGTGTGGGATGATCTCGTCGTAAACAAAAATAGTAACAGTTGAAAATCACTACCGAGTTGATATATTTACAACTATCATTGATCAACAATTGCAAGAGCTAAATAATAGATTCAATGAGCAGGCGATCAAGCTTTTTAAGTTGAGCACAACTTTAGATCCTAGAAATAGCTATAAATTATTCAATGTTGAAGATATATGCTTACTTGTTGACAAACTCTATCCTCAAGATTTTTCTTACCAAGAAAAAATTCATTTGATACTTAGTTGCAGCATTATGAGCTTGATGTACCCAATCATCCAAAGTTAAAGAGCATGTCATCGATTGCTGATTTATATCAAGGATTGGTTGAAACAGAAAAATCAACAATTTATCCATTAGTTGACAGGTTGATTCGGCTTATTTTGACTCTTCTTGTTTCTGCAGCAACTACTGAATGGCTTTCTTCGCGATGAAGATTGTTAAAACAAGACTTTGTAATCGGATAGAGGATGATTTTCTTGCAAATTATTTGATTGTCTACATAGAAAAAGAAATTGCTGAAAGATTCACAATTGATATTGTAACGACCCGACTTTCCAAGTCCAAAACACAATAATTTTTTTTTTTTTTTTTTTTTTATGCATTCAATCCACATGGTGCCGGCAATCAATGAATCTAAATCCTCACATCATCGAAATACAATCCATACAATCAACATTTCATTTCAAAGTGAATCTTACACAAACACGTAATATTAAGGTTGCTTGATTTGAAGTTCATATTAAAAATATATACATAGACATGAGTTTACAGTCTTCTCCTACTAATAGTCATCACAATTTTAAACAAAAGGGATCTAATAAAAGTTATACATTCAGTACATTGATCCATACAAAATACATTGTGATTTAAGATACATCTACATAATTCCTTGCAAAATAGGTTCCCGTGTATCGGGTTTCCTAGGCATCTCGTTGGTGTGAAGTCCCTGCAGCAGTACAAACATTTAAGAGAATGCAAATATTTAATAATAATAAGAATGGTAATTCACAGTTTGGCAATTAAATAAAACATTAACAATTATAATTTCTTCATGTATTTGCTACAACAACTAGTAGTACATATAGATACACAAGTTTTCGGATGCCATTCGCCAAAACTAGTCATTCATTTATGTCGGCCATCCATGGCGAAAGCTGCGTCGCTGCCGATCCAAAATCGGCAGCAGAAAATGCATTGCTGCCGATCCAGAATCGGCAGCGGAATCTGCGTCGCTGCCGATTTCTGTATCGGCAGCAGCATCTGCGTTGCTGCCGATTCAGAATCGGCAGCGGAAATCTGCGTCGCTGCCGATCCAGAATCGGCAGCGCAATCTGCGTCGCTGCCGATCCAGAATCGGCAGCGCAATCTGCGTCGCTGCCGATCCAGAATCGGCAGCGCAATCTGCGTCGCTGCCGATCCAGAATCGGCAGTGGAAATCTGCGTCGCTGCCGATCCAGAATCGGCAGCGCAATCTGCGTCGCTGCCGATCCAGAATCGGCAGCGCAAATCTGCGTCGCTGCCGATCCAGAATCGGCAGCGCAATCTGCATCGCTGCCGATCCAGAATCGGCAGCGCAAATCTGCGTCGCTGCCGATCCAGAATCGGCAGCGAAGTCACTCTTTTATCCCGGCCATCCATCCGTTTGGATGCCATTAGCCGAAGCCAATCAGTCCTTCATCCCGGCCATCCATTCGGACGCCATTAGCCAAAGCTAATCATTCTTTGTCCCGGCCATCCGTTTGGATGCCATTAGCCGAAGCTAATCACTCCTTTGTCCCGGCCATCCTTTCGGATGCCATTAGCCGAAGCTAATCATTCTTTGTCCCGGCCATCCTTTCGGATGCCATTAGCCGAAGCTAATCATTCTTTGTCCCGGCCATCCGTTTGGATGCCATTAGCCGAAGCTAATCAATCTTTAATCATCATCTAAGCGTTCAACAATCTAATATCGGTTCTAACAATATGATAGTACTCAAGTTAAAATATTGCAAGATTCAACGTAAGAAAAGGAAGGTGCAAGTCACCTACCTGCTCCACTTGTGGGTCGATCCTGTCTTGATGATGGTCCAATCCCGACCGCACCACCTAAGACATCAATGGTCACAAATCAGCACAGTTGTATTTATTTTATTTTTGAATCATACTCATCATCACACTTATTTCAAGAGTTCATATGTTCACATTCAAGTGTTCCATATTTTACACCATCATAACATGAGATTGTTACTAGCATTTAAGTCATTCCTGCCTAGGAGGCTTATCGTAGGAATTCGGCAGCGAGAACTGGTTCGCTGCAGGCTGCCAGTTCGCTGCGCAACACACAAATCGGCAGCGAATATCAATTCGCTGCAGTAGGTTCCGTTGCGGCAGCGAAACAGAATTTCGCTGCGCAACACACAAATCGGCAGCGAATATCAATTCGCTGCAGCAGGTTCCGTTGCGGCAGCGAAACAGAATTTCGCTGCGCAACACACAAATCGGCAGCGAATATCAATTCGCTGCAGGAGATTCAGTTGCGGCAGCGAAACAGAATTTCGCTGCGCAACACACAAATCGGCAGCGAATATCAATTCGCTGCAGCAGGTTCCGTTGCGGCAGCGAAACAGAATTTCGCTGCGCAACACACAAATCGGCAGCGAATATCAATTCGCTGCAGTAGGTTCCGTTGCGGCAGCGAAACAGAATTTCGCTGCGCAACACACAAATCGGCAGCGAATATCAATTCGCTGCAGGAGATTCAGTTGCGGCAGCGAAACAGAATTTCGCTGCGCAACACACAAATCGGCAGCGAATATCAATTCGCTGCAGCAGGTTCCGTTGCGGCAGCGAAACAGAATTTCGCTGCGCAACACACAAATCGGCAGCGAATATCAATTCGCTGCAGGAGGTTCCGTTGCGGCAGCAAAACAGAATTTTGCTGCGCAACACACAAATCGGCAGCGAATATCAATTCGCTGCAGCAGGTTCCGTTGCGGCAGCGAAACAGAATTTCGCTGCGCAATACACAACTCGGAACCATCAATTTCAGCACATAGTTCTTCAACAAAATTCCAGCAATAACATCACAGCAGAACACATTAAATTCCAGTACTAACATCACAGCAGAACACATTAAATTCCAGCAAGAACATCACAGCATAACACATTAAATTCCAGCACTAACATCACAGCAGAACACATTAAATTCCAGCAAGAACATCACAGCAGAACACATTAATTGCAGCAACAATCATCACAACAGAACACATTAATTCTAGCAGCAACATCACAACAGAACACATTTAATTTCAGCAGAACACACTCATACATGCATGCTCGCCTACCCCATAGTTAAAGCCAGCTTCTACCATAATTGTTAGATGTTCTGAAATTGACTTTATTTCACTTCTGTTTGCTAGTTCTCCTAGTTAATTTCAGTTTCCCCCATAGTTGGCTTAGGTCTTAGATCAATTTTTTTTTCTTAGGGTTTTTCTTCTTCATTTTCGTTTTTGATTTTAAGGGGGAGAGGAAAGGGAGTTCCATGACTCATACCTTCTGAATTTAACTAAGTTTGAGGAAGGTTTGACACTATTCTTTTCTCTTCAGCTGCTGGTTCTCTTCCTTCTTCTTCCTCTCACGTTTTCCAGCTCTCTTTTTCTTCTCCTCTATGCAGCTGCCCACTCCTCTCTCAAGGTCTCATCTCTCCCTCACAAGCTCACAAGACACTCTACTAGTTTGATTCACGTTTTTGATGTGAAAGGGGAAGGGAAGAATGACATGCAGCTGCTGATTTGGGAAGAAGATGAGTCATTCTCTCTCCCCTCTTTGTATTTATACTACCCATCAAATGAATTGGGTTGTTTGGGGGTTGGTTTAGGTGTGTCCTTATCCTTGTTTGGTTTATCTAAAACCAGTTTTACCCCTCCCTCCCAGCTGTGCGTCACTGTTGATTGAGAAATCGGCAGCCGAAAACTGCGTCGCTGCCGATTTCTGCATCGGCAGCGAAAACTGCGTCGCTGCCGATTTCTGCATCGGCAGCGAAAACTGCGTCGCTGCCCAATCCAGAATCGGCAGCGAAACTGCGTCGCTGCCAAAACCAGAATCGGCAGCGAAAACTGCGTCGCTGCCGATTTCTGCATCGGCAGCGAAATCTGCGTCGCTGCCGATTTCTGCATCGGCAGCGAAAACTGCGTCGCTGCCCAATCCAGAATTGGCAGCGAAACTGCGTCGCTGCCAAAACCAGAATCGGCAGCGAAAACTGCGTCGCTGCCGATTTCTGCATCGGCAGCGAAATCTGCGTCGCTGCCGATTTCTGCATCGGCAGCGAAATCTGCGTCGCTGCCGATTTCTGCATCGGCAGCGAATACTGCGTCGCTGCCGATTTCTGCATCGGCAGCGAAAACTGCGTCGCTGCCGATTTCTGCATCGGCAGCGAAAACTGCGTCGCTGCCGATTTCTGCATCGGCAGCGAAAACTGCGTCGCTGCCCAATCCAGAATCGGCAGCGAAACTGCGTCGCTGCCAAAACCAGAATCGGCAGCGAAAACTGCGTCGCTGCCGATTTCTGCATCGGCAGCGAAATCTGTGTCGCTGCCGATTTCTGCATCGGCAGCGAAAACTGCGTCGCTGCCAAAACCAGAATCGGCAGCGAAAACTGCGTCGCTGCCGATTTTTGCATCGGCAGCGAAAACTGCATTCATCACCATCTTTCTCTCTCTCTTTCTCTTTAAATATATATATATATATATATAGACATATATATATTTTCGTTTGGGTGTTTACAGATATGATAATCGATGATTTATATTCTATGAAAGAATGACAAGAACAATTAAAATAAATATGTAAGAATCATTCTTTATTATTTTTTATTTTATTTCAAAGTTTATCAAACATAAATAATGCTTTGCTTTAGCTAATGTTTCTTATATAATTTGTATGTTCATAAATACCAACAACATTAAAGTGATGGATAAATCTTGAAGATGAAATTAACTTCATTGCTTTGACTTAATTTGGCATTGCTCCAAACCTTTTACCTTATACAAAGGTCATTATATGTTTGTAATAAGTTATTTGAATAAAACTAAATCATGCTGTTTTTTTTTTTTACAGCTCATGTACAATAAATTAAAACAAATATTATATCTTGTTATATTATTTTTGGCCACCCCTAACAAATAATCCTAGCTCCGCCCCTGTATATAAGCATAAAAAAAATGGTTTTATATTTTATATTTTAAAAAAATTTAAACTATCCTAGAAGTATACTAAACAAAAATGCTTATTGCGTTTTTCATAAAGTGATTTTATATTTTATAATTTTAAAAGATTTAAACTATCATTGAAGTATCTTAAACAGAATTTCTAATTACTTTTTTACATAAATTGGTTTTATATTTTATAAATTAAAAACATTTAAACTATTCTTGAAGTATTACTTCAATGATTGTTTAAATATTTTAAATTTGTAAAATATAAAAATAATTTACAAAAAAATATAATTAGGATTTTTGTTTAGTATACTTTTAGGTTAGTGTAAATTTTTTAAAATTAAAAAACTATAAAAGCAATTTATAAATTGCTGCACGTCAAAATCCGCGCGGCGTCGGCTTGCGATTTTTCTCGTTGTGTGTTGCTTGCTTTGATTCGTTGGGAGTCGCCACCTAGTAATTTATTGAAAGCTACTAGGAAACCGGATGTACTGGTTTTGTCAGAGATTCGTGGTTAAGGGACTGGTTGTGGTTAGGGAAGGTATTAGCACCCTTAACGCACCCTACCTGAGGTAAGCTGCTTCGTTGCTTTGACGGGTTAAAGAAGTTTTAAAATTTTGTTTTTTCATCGGATATTAGAAATACAACTTACATATAAGTTAATAATTCTTGACCGTGATCCAATCAAAATATTAAATTCTTCTTTAATCTTTTCAATTTTATCATAATAATAAAAACTTTGACGGGTTAAAGAAGTTTTAAAATTTTGTTTTTTCATCGGATATTAGAAATACAACTTACATATAAGTTAATAATTCTTGACCGTGATCCAATCAAAATATTAAATTCTTCTTTAATCTTTTCAATTTTATCATAATAATAAAAACATCCATAAAAAGCACACAAACACGCGTATACAGTTTCACTATATTTTTTCTTTTCATTTTTTTTTTGTTACATCCACATTTACAACATACAAATAAAAATTCAAACTAAACAAATATTACATTAAACAATTTGAAAATTACAAAATAAACCCCTGAAATCCATAACAGTGCTGGGAAGCCCTTCTAGAACAGCATGAACAGTGGCGGCGCGTCTCCCCACACGCCACTGTCACTGGCAGCGTGTGGGTTCACGCGTCGACGCGAAAACGCAGGCAGCAGGGGAGATCCGAAATGGCTTCCTCCTCCTCTTCCTTTCTGCACCAGCGGTAGTGCCGTGACCTGTAAAACAACAAAAAACGCAACAACACAGTCGATTCTAATTTGTTTTCTGTTTTTTAGATCTGTTTCCTCTGGTCGGTTCTTTACAATTTTCGATCTGTGATCTGTTCTCTTCTTTCTGGTGGTTGACGGCTCCGAGGTGAGGGTGGATGCCGGCGGCTCTGTGGGCGTGCGACTTAAGATGGGCTGCTGTTGGCCGGCCGGTGAGATTTGGAGAGAGGGAACGCTGGAGGAGGCTGAAAGAGTAGAGGATGAAGGAGTGGCGGACTGATCTGGGTCGTTACTGTTGAGGGAAGATCTGTCGGCCGCTAAATTTCCGGTGAGGAAGGTGCTGCTGATGGCAGTGAGCACGGCGTTGAGAGGAGGAGAAGGGGGGAAGATGGAGAGACAATGTGGGTTGTTGTTGTTCGTGGTCAGATGAAGAGAGTGAGGCAGAGCTAGATCGTGGCTGTTGTGAGGCAGATCAGAGGAAGAGAGGGAGTTGTGGTCGGGTTTGTGTGGAAGGGGATGAAGGGGGGAGCGGCTCTTTGGTTTCTCTTTGACAGAGGAGAGGTGGTCGGCGGCATGGGTAAGGCTAGTTTGAGAAGAAGAAAATGAGGCTACGATGTGGAGGAGAAAAACAATTCCAGCCGGGGGGAGGTTGCGGCTTCTTTTTGGTAGAGATGAAGTCAACGGCGGCTTGGGTGAGGGAGTTGAAAGGGTTATGATTTTTAGGGTTTGTTTGTGGTTTAGGGTTTCTTTGTAATTATCCTCAATTGTGCAAAATTGCCCCCCTCCTTTTTGTGTGTGTTGAAGGCTACTATTTATAGACAAAATGTTGCTTGTGCTTCAATATTAGTCCCTCAACTTCTTCTTTTTTATAAATTTTGATTTTTTTCTTATTTGTTTTTGGATTTTTCTTATCAACATCATCTCGAGTGAGGAAAATCGGTGATTTTTAAAAATAACGCGTTAAAAGTCGAACGCGTTCCAATGATCTTTGAAAATTTAAATTCTTTTGAGACGATGCTAAAAATTCTAAAATGATGCAAATATATTAAAAAAAAAGTATTTTTTGGATTTTCAATGTTTTTCTCTATTTTTGGATTTTTCTGAAAAATTATCAAAACCTAGGTCAAAAATTGGGTAGCAACAGATGCCCCCTCTTTACAATGCTTACGAAGCAAAACTCCTCAATGTTTTGCATAGTAAGCTTTGTAAAGAAAAACTTGTTTTCTTGTCTTCTTAACATTGTTGAATCCGCTCATCTAAAGACATCACTCTTTTTTCTCTCTCTTCCTTCTCTTTTCTTCCTCTTCTTTCTTTCTTTCTCTCTTTTTTTTTTACGCTAATCTGAGATCCCATCTGGCGATCTCCTTTACCAAAACCAAAGAATATGTGTAGCTCGGTCAACTTGAAATCCCATATGGAGATTCCCTTTAACCAAAGCTACATGAGATCTCATCTGGCGATCTCATTCATCTGGAACTAAAAACTATGTGTAGCTCGGTCAACCTGAAATCCCATTTGGCGATTCCCTTTAACCAAAGCCACCTAAGATCCCATCTAGCGACCTCATTCAACTAGAACTAAAAAATATGTGTAGCTCGATCAACCTGAAATCCCATCTGGCGATTCCCTTTAACCAAAGCTACATGAGATCCCATCTGGTGACCTCATTAAAACAAAAACAAAAAAATATGTGTAACTCGGTTAACCTAAAATCCCATCTGGCGATTCCCTTTAACCAAAGCTACATGAGATCCCATCTGGCGACCTCATTAAACAAAAACCAAAAAATATGTAAAAAGTGGTCTATTGTAATGGATGACCTACCCAGGTGGAAAGAATATGAAAAGCGGTCTCGTTGTGATGGGTGACCTACCTAGATGGAAAAAATGTGAAGTGTGGTCTCATTGTAATAGGTGACCTACCCACGTAAAAAAAAAACATGAAGAATTGGTCACATTGTAATGGGTGACCTACCCAAGAAAAAGGAAAGAGTGGTCTCATTGTGATGGGTGACCTACCCAGGTGGAAGAATGGTCTCATTGTAATGGGTGACCCACCCAGATAAAAAACATGGAGAATTGGTCGCGTTGTAATGGGTGACCTACCTAGAAAAATGTTGACGTGGATCAAAGGTGCACTTGAAAGAAGGTAGGGTTAGAAAACGCACTACCTGAGAAGTGAGGGCTCAAAGGCGCGCTCAAAAGGAGGTAGGGTTAGAAAACGCACTACCTGAGAAGTGAGGGCTCAAAGGCGCACTCAAAAAAAAAAAAAGAGGTAGGGTTAGAAAACGCACTACCTGAGAAGTGAGGGCTCAAAGGCGTGCTCGAAATGTGGTTGTAACATTGATCTGTTAATGATGAAAGCAATGCATTATGATTGATATGCATGTATACTTACCTGAGAAATATAGGTCCCCATTTCTTCAGGGTGTCTTTCCTTTCTCAAAAGTTGGAGTGTTGGTAGTAAACTTCGATGGCTTTTTCTCTCTTGCTTACTCGAGTCATCTTTTGTGATCTTGACCTCTGGGAAGAACTTGATATCATCACACTTCTTGGTCCCCCACCATTTATCTCAAGGGCTGCCAATTTTTCCCGACATTTTCTTAAAATAGGAATCATGGACCTAACCCTATCATATGTTTTTTTTATTGCCCCCTAGCTTGATCATGCCCCCAAATGTTCAATTCGGGTTTGGGGATGAGGCTATGTGAAGGAAGGTTTGACAAGGAGTTGTTTTCATGCAGAATTTTTAGAATTCCAAAGCTATTCCAGACACAGAAATTATTTTGACATCGATTCAAAGCAAACTCATTCTGAAGAAATTCAAGTGCTTCCTATGGAGAGGTTATTAGAAGTGATGAAAACTTTTTGTTTTGGCTTTTGGTGAAAAATATGAAGTGACATTGGGCTGGTCGAAATGGTTCAAGATTTAATATGAGAGTTTCAAAGATCCAGTGTTGAAAGCATTCATTTTATTTGCATGAATAATGATTTGGTTCACATGAGAAAGCATTGCCTACCGATCCAGAGTGCTTGCCTTTGATCAGAAAGGGCTTGATTAGGCATATAATGTAGGCTTGGGCTCTTGGTTATGAAGAAAATGATATTTGTAGGCTCAAAAGGTGTTTAAGGGATTTCAAAACTAAGGATCATTTGTGCTTGTTTCTTAACCTTTTGTCATTTAAATGTCTTTCAAAAATTGTCTATCGTGCCCCCTAGTGATGGGCCTGGGCTCTTTCTCTTTGCTTTTGTTTTCTTCATATGGTTTTGAGCATCATCATATTGTTTTTTTTTTATACTCAAAACTTTTGGATCCTTTGGATTTTTTTTTCTTCATGCCCCCTAGCTTTGTTCGGGCACCTTTGATGATTGAGAACTTTTTTTTATTCCCTCTAGTGTTGCTTGGGCACTTTCGATCATTGAGGTTTTTTTCTATGTCATCGCACTTGCCTCCAGTTTAAATGTTATAAAATATAAATTTAATTTATTAAAAATCTAAAAAGAAATTAGAATTTTTGTTTAGGATACTTCAAGGACAATTTAAATATTTTAAAATTATAAAATATAAAACCAATTTACAAAAAACATTTAGGATATTTGTTTAGGTGACTTCAAGAATAGTTTAAATTTTTAAAAATTATAAAAAACAAAACCAATTTATGTATAAAAAGACAAAGCATTAGGATTTCTATTTAGGATACTTAAATGATAGTTTACATGTTTTAAAATTATAAAACATAAAAAACAATTATAAAAAAAAAAACATTAGGATTTCTATTTATGATACTTCAACGATACTTTAAATGTTGTATATTTATAAAACATAAAACCAATTTATCTTTATATATACTTCAACGATATTGTTTTTTTTATATATACTCAAAACTTTTGGATCCTTTGGATTTTTTTTCTTCATGCCCCCTAGCTTTGTTCGGGCACCTTTGATGATTGATAATTTTTTTTTATGCCCCCTAGTGTTGCTTGGGCACTTTCAATCATTGAGGTTTTTTTCTATGTCATCGCACTTGCTCCCAGTGTAGGGTGTCATCCTAACCAAGGTTATTTATCTCAAGAAAAGCATTAGGCTCAAAAGAGGACTGCAAATGATATATTTTAGTCTCATGAAAAGATTATCAAAGATGGCCTTTTTTCATTTCAAACTCATGCATTTAGGATCGGTAAGCCTTGCTTTCATGTGAGTATACAATGTGATTTCTCATTATTCATTCAAATAAAACTCAGCTTTTGGAGTCACTTTATGGTTTTTTTTTTCTTTTCTCTGTTTTGTTTTTTTTTTAGGTTTTCTAGGTGTATAGTTACCTTTCTAAGGAATCACCTGAATTTCCAGAACTCTTTTGCTTTGGACAAACATCAACATGATTTCTGTTTTTGTACTAAACTTTGAATTCCCAAAAATCTTTGTGAACATGTGCGAGCATGCATAGTTTTGGAAGAAAGGGGGAAACATACCCAAAGATTCTTGGTGTAATGGTTTCATGCTTAAAGGTTATGTTCAATGTGTTATTTACATGAAACAACAACAAAAATGAAGGTATGTTATTAACACATGATCTTATTAACAATAAAGGCTCATTTGACAAGGAAAGTATAGTGGCATTTTGAGCCAAATTACCAACAAAAAACTGGAACAGGTTGAAACAAAAATCAAGTAGTTTTGCAAGCATGATCAAACAAAGGTTTTTTTTTTTTAACAGAATAAGAATAGGCTCCAATATGCACCGGTGGTGCAATTCCCTTTCAGTCAGCCTTCCCACCAAAGCTTTTGCAGAAATACATGATTGTGTCGAGGCTCTTGACCACGTTTGCCCCCAATTTCTTCAAGCTGAGTTGTTGTTAGGTTTTGAACAAAGATGATAGGTCGATTGGAAGGAAACTTCCCTAGAGTTATTTTTCAGCATTTGCTTGAGTAAGCTAGAGTCGAGTCACACGTCTTCAGAAACTCCAACTCTTCTTAAAAATGGACGTTACAGCGAGCACACTCTTTCTCTTTCATGTTTTTTTCGTTCAAAGTCGAGTGTTGTAGACTCGTAGGTGACCTACTTTTCATTCTGGTGCATACATGACAAATGTATGAACATGTAATCTATATGATGAACTCTCCCTTCGAGGGGTGACAATATGGTCGTAACTCTTAAATTATGGAACAAGAATCGTGATTTTTGTCCAAACTCTACAATGAAAATTTTCTGAGTGACGGCCATTATGTCAACCACAAGTCTTAAGTTCAAGATGCTTCAAGAAGGGTTTGCCCTTATGCAAATAACTATAGCACATGCAACCTAAGGACAGGTTCTATTCATTATGTGAACATGGGTAGGTTTTCTACCTTGTCTCAAACGGGTCTCATATTTGCCCAGTGTCGATCTTCATAAAGACAGTATAGGGTCGTTGCAAGAAATAGTTAAGGCACGTATACCCACCATTACCAAGCAGGCACTCAGATATGAGTTGGGTGTTTCACGCATCTGAACCCTAACCAATAGTCTTAGGGCAAATCACTAGTTCCCCACCTAACCTAAAAGTTTGTGTGTGCTTTCAAAATTAAAACAAGTGTTGCATGAAACAATTCTATAAAATGCACGGAAACAAAAACATTAAAACAAGAGATAAAATTGCAAAAACTTAAACACATCAAATACACAAAGCTTAGTCCAATAATGTTAGAAACAGTACCTTCCCCAGTGGAATCGCCATTCTATCGCACGTCAAAATCCGCGCGGCGTCGGCTGGTGATTTTTCTCGTTGTGTGTTGCTTGCTTTGATTCGTTGGGAGTCGCCACCTAGTAATTTATTGAAGGCTACTAGGAAATCGAATGTACTAGTCTTGTCAGAGATTCGTGGGTAAGGGATTGGTTGTGGTTAGGGAAGGTATTGGCACCCCTAACGTACCCTACCTGAGGTAAGATGCTTCGTGGCTTTGACGGGTTAAAGAAGTTTTTTTAAAAAAAATTTCATCGGATATTAGAAATACAACTTACGTAGAAGTTAATAATTCTTGACCGTGATCCAATCAAAATATTAAATTCTTCTTTAATCTTTGCAATTTTATCATAATAATAAAAACATCCATAAAAAGCACACAAACACACTCATACACTGTCACTATATTTTTTCTTTTCTTTTCTTTTCTTTTCTTTTTGTTACATCCACATTTACAACATATAAATAAAAATTCAAACTAAACAAATATTACATTAAACAATTTGAAAATTACAAAAATAAACCCCTCAAAAATCCATAACAGTGCTGGGAAGCCCTTCTAGAACAGCATGAACAGTGGTGGCGCAGTGAAAATGCAGGCAGCAGAGGAGATCCGAAACGGCTTCCTCCTCATCTTCCTTTCTGCACCGGCGGCAGCGCCGTGACCTGTAAAACTACAAAAAACACAACAACACATTCGATTCTAATTTGTTTTCTGTTTTTTAGATCTATTTCCTCCGATCGGTTCTTTACAATTTTCGATCTATGATCTGTTTAGGATACTTCAAGAATAGTTTAAATGTTTTCAATTTATAAAATATAAAACCAATTTATGTAAAAAAGTAATTAGGATATATGGGCCTAAAAGCGAATAAGAGAAATTATAGAGTATAAATACCCTCTCCTCACCAAAAACAAAATCTGCAAGAATCATAAGGAAAGAAAATAGAGAATTGTGTATCCATTATTGAAAAATCAAGAGAGAAACACTAAATTTTCAAGAACTCATCCAAGATTACGGGTATATAGATGGGATAAACACTTGTGTCCAAGGGATTAACAAGAAAATTGAACAAGAAGAAAAGAAAGGAGGGAGTTGAAAATCTTCAATTGGTTGAAGATCAAAATCTTAATCCGTACCGGGTAAGGTGTTCTAAAGATGATCTTAAAAATTCATTTTTAAATTTGATAATGAATTGATGCCTTGATAGTGAATTATAAGTTAAGGTTTGTCGCACATCACCCGCGCAGTGTTGGTTTGGCGATTTTTTGTTATGCGTTTGCTTTGATTGGTTTGTTGGAGTCGCCACCTAGTATTTAAATAAAGGCTACTAGAAAATCCAAGTGTACTAGTCTTGTCAGATATTCATGATTAAGGAACTGGTTATGGTTAGGAAGGTATTAGCACCCCTAACGCACCCGACCTGAGGTACGTTGTTTCGTGACTTTGATGTGTTAAAGAAGTTTTAAAATTTTTGTCTTTTCATCGGATATTAGAAATATGACTTATGTATAAGTTCATAATTCTCGACTGTGAACAAATCAAAATATTAAATTCTTCTTTATTCTTTGTAATTTTATCATAAATAAAAACAACATCCATAAAACAAATACAAACACACACATACACTTTTACTATATTTTTTCCTTTTTTTCTTTTCTTTTCTTTGTTTTTTACATACACACTACAAATTATAAAAAAAAATCAAAACTAAAACAAAAATTACATTAATCAATTTATAAAAATTATAAAAATAATTTATAAAAAAGTTTAGTAGTACTTTTGTTTGTGGTACTTGAATGATAGTATAAATGTTTTTAAATTATAAAAATAAATTATAAAAAAAGTTTAGTAGTACTTCTGTTTGTGATACTTGAATGATAGTATAAATGTTTTTAAATTATAAAAATAAATTATAAAAAAAGTTTAGTAGGATTTCTGTTTGTGGTACTTGAATGATAGTATAAATGTTTTTAAATTATAAAAATTATTTATATATATATATATATATATATATAAGTTTTGTAGGATTTCTGTTTGTGATGCTTGAAAATTTTTAAAATTACTAAATTAATTTATGAAAAACATTTACTAGGAATTCTATTTGTTATACTTGAATGATACTGTTAATGTTCTAAAATTAGAAAATTAAATTTTTGAAAAAAAAGTATGAGGATTTCTGTTTAGGATACTTGAATGATAGTATAAATGTTTTAAAATTATAAAAATAATTTATAAAAAAATTTAGTAGAATTTTTGTTTGTAAATTTAAGACAAAAAGTTCAGTAGGAATTCTGTTTGTGATACTTAAATGATACTTTAAATGTTTTAAAATTAGACAAATAACTTTTTAATAAAAGTATGAGATTTCTGTTTAGGATACTGGAATGATGATATAAATGTTTTAAAATTGTAAAAATAATTTATAAAAACAGTTTAGTAGAATTTATGTTTGTTAATTTAAGAAAAATGTTTAGTAGGAATTCTGTTTGTAATACTTGAATAATACTTTAAATGTGTTAAAATTAGAAAAATAAATTTCTAAAAAATGTATGAGGATTTCTATTTAGAATACTTGAATGATAGTATAAATGTTTTAAAATTGTAAAAAAAACATTTAGTAACATTTCTTTTTGTGTTACTTGAATGATAGTATAAATATTTTAAAATTATAAAAATAATTTGTAAAACAATTTTAGTTGAATTTCTATTTGTGATACTTTAAATGTTTTAAAATTAGTAAAATAATTTTTTTTTAAAAGGAAGTAGGATTTCAGTTTGTGGTACTTAAATGATAGTGTAAATATTTTAAAATTATAAAAAAAAAACATTTAAGAGAAAATTTTAGTAGGATTTCTGTTTATGATACTTGAATAATAATATAAATATTTTTAAATTATAAAAATAATTTATAAAAAATATATCGTAGGATTTCTGTTTGCGATACTAGGATGATAGTTTAAATGTTTTAAAATTAGAAAAATAATTTAAAAAAAAATAAGAGGACTTCTTTTTAGGATACTTGATCGATAATATAAATGTTTTAAAATTATAAAAATAATTTATAAAAAAAAGTTTAGTAGTACTTCTGTTTGTAGTACTTAAATGATAATATACATGTTTTTAAATTATAAAAATAAATTATAAAAAAAGTTTAGTAGGATTTCTGTTTGTGATATTTGAATGATACTTTAAAAGTATTAAAATTACAAAATTAATTTATGAAAAAAGTTTTGTAGGAATTTTGTTTGTGATACTTGAATGATATTTTAAATGTTTTAAAATTAGAAAAATAATTTTTAAAAAAGAGTTTGAGGATTTATGTTTTGGATTCTTGAATGATAGTATAAATGTTTTAAAATTATAAAAATAATATATAAAAAAAAATTTAGTAGGATTTTTGTTTGTGCTACATGGATGATACTTTAAATGATTTAAAATTAGAAAATTAATTTTTTTTAGAAAAGTAAGAGGATTATGTTTAGGATACTTGAATGATAGTATAAATATTTTAAAATTATAAATATAATTTATAAAAAACATTTAGTAGTATTTGTGTTTGCGGTACTTGAATGATAATATAAATATTTTTAAATTATAAAAATAATTTATAAAAAACTTTTTGTAGGATTTATGTTTGTGATACTTAAATGATAGTATACATGTTTTTAAATTATAAAAACAATTTATAAAAAAATTAAAGTTTAGTAGGATTTCATTTTGTGATACTTGAATGATAGTTTAAATATTTTAAAATTACAAACTTAATTTATGAAAAATGTTTAGTAGGAATTCTGTTTGTGATACTTGAATGACACTTTAAATGTTCTAAAATTGTAAAAATAATTTATAAAAAAATTTTAGAAGGAATTATGTTTGTAATCCTTGAATTATACTTTAAATGTTTTAAAATTAGAAAAAAAAACAATTTTAAAAACATATGAGGATTTATGTTTAGGATACTTGAATGATAGTATAAATGTTTTAAAATTATAAAAAAAATGTATAAAAAAAATTTAGTAACATTTATTTTTGTGTTACTTGAATGATAGTATAAATATTTTAAAATTATAAAAATAATTTGCAAAACATTTTAAGTAGAATTTCAATTTGTGATACTTGAATGATACTTTAAATGTTTTAAAATTAGTAAAATAATTTTCTTAAAAAAGGAACTCGGATTTCAGTTTGTGCTATTTAAATGATAGTGTAAATGTTTTAAAATTATGAAAACAATTTAAGAGAAAATATGAGTAAGATTTCTGTTTTTGATACTTGAATAATAATATAAATATTTTTAAATTATAAAAATAATGTATAAAAAATGTTTAGTATGATTTTTGTTTGCGATACTTGGATGATAGTTTAAATGTTTTAAAATTAGAAAAATAATTTTTTAAAAAACAATAAGAGGACTTCTTTTTAGAATACTTGAATGATAGTACAAATGTTTTAAAATTATAAAAATAATTTATAAAAAAAGGTTGGTAGTGCTTCTGTTTGTCGTACTTGAATGATAGTATAAATATTTTTAAATTATAAAAATAAATTATAGAAATAATTTTGGAGGATTTCTGTTTGTGATACTTGAATGATAATATAATTTTTTTAAAATTATAAAAATAATTTATATATATAAAGTTTTGTAGGATTTCTGTTTGTGATAATTGAAAAGTTTTAAAATTACTAAATTAATTTATGAAAAAAATTTAGTAGGAATTCTGTTTGTTATACTTGAATAATACTGTTAATGTTCTAAAATTAGAAAATTAAATTTTTTTAAAAAAAGTATGAGGATTTCTGTTTAGGATATTTGAATGATATTATAAATGTTTTAAAACTGTTAAAATAATTTCTAAAAAACGTTTAGTAGAATTTCTGTTTGTTAATTTAAGAAAAAAGTTGAGTAGGAATTATGTTTGTAATACTTGAATAATACTATAAATATTTTTAAATGATAAAAATAATTTATAAAAAAACCTTTAGTGCGATTTCTATTTATGATACTTTAATGATGCTTTAAATGTTTTAAAATTAGAAAATAATTTTTTTAAAAAAAGTAAGAGGACTTCTGTTTAGAATACTTGAATGGTAATATAAATATTTTAAAAATATAAAATAATTTATAAAGAAAGTTAAGTAGGATTTTAGTTTGTGATAGTTGAATGACAATATAAATGTTTTAAAATTGTAAAAATAATTTATAAAAAAAGTTTAGTAGAATTTCTTTTTGTGATACTTGAATAATACTTTAAATGTTTTAAAATTAGAAAAACAAAATTAAAAAAAAAAAGTAGGATTTCGGTTTATGATACCTGAATGATAGTTTAATTGTTTTTAAATTATAAAAATAATTAATAAAAAAAGTTTAGTAGAATTTATGTTTTTGGTACTTGAATGATAGTATAAATATTTTTAAATGATCAAAAACAAATTATCAAAAAAAGTTTAATAGGATTTCTGTTTGTGATACTTGAATGGTACTTTAAATATATTAAAATGACAAAATTAATTTATGTAAAAAGTCTAATAGGAATTCTGTTTGTGATACTTGAATGATACTTTAAATGTTTTAAAATTAGAAAAATGATTTTTAAAAAAAAAGTATGAGGATTTCTGTTTAAGATACTGGAATGATAGTATAAATATTTTATAATTGTAAAAATAATTTATAAAAAAAGTTTAGTAGAATTTCTGGTTGTTAATTTATGAAAAAAGTTTAGTAGGAATTCTGTTTGTGATACTTGAATGATACTTTAAATGTTTTAAAAGTTGAAAAATAAATTTTTAAAAAATATATGAGGATTTCTATTTAGGATACTTGAATGATAATATAAATGTTTTAAAATTGTAAAAACAATTTATAAAAAAAATTTAGTAACATTTCATTTTGTGTTCCTTGAATGATAATATAAATATTTTAAAATTATAAAAATAATTTGTAAAAGTTTTTTGTAGAATTTTTGTTTGTGATACTTGAATGATACTTTAAATGTTTTAAAATTTGTAAAATAATTTTTTTAAAAAAGAAAGTCGGATTTTGATTTGTTGTACTTAATGATAGTGTAAATAATTTAATATTATAAAAACAATTTAAATGAAAATTTTAGTAGGATTTCTATTTATGATACTTGAATAATATTATAAATATTTTTAAATTATAAAAAAAATTTAGTAGGATTTCTGTTTATGATACTTGTATAATACTATAAATATTTTTATATTATAAAAATAATTTATAAAAAAACTTTAGTAGGATTTCTATTTGTGATACTTGGATGATACTTTAAATGTTTTAAAATTAGAAAAATAAGTTTTTTTAAAAAAAAGAAAAAAGACTTCTATTTAGGATACTTGAATGATAGTATAAAGGTTTTAAAATTATAAAAATAATTTATAAAGAAAGTTTAGTAGAATTTATGTTTGTAATACTTGAATGATAGTATAAATATTTTTATATTAAAAACATAATTTATAAAAAAAGTTTAGTAGTACTTCTGTTTGTGGTATTTGAATGATAGTATAAATATTTTTAAATTACAAAAATAATTTATAAAAAAATGTTTTGTAGTACTACTGTTTGTGGTACTTGAATGATAGTATAAATGTTTTAAAATTCTAAAAATAATTTATAAAGAAAGTTTAGTAGAATTCCTGTGTGTGATACTTTGATGATACTTTAAATGATTTAAAATTAGAAAAATAATTTTTTTTTTAAAAAGTAAAAAGACTTCTATTTAGGATACTTGAATAATAGTATACATTTTTTCAAATTATAAAAATAATTTATAAAAACAAATTGTAGTAGGATTTCTGTTTATCATACTTGAATGATATTATAAATGTTTTGAAATTGTAAACATAAATTATAAAATAATTTTAGATGAATTTCTGTTTGTGATACTTGAATGATACTTTAAATTTTTTAAAATTAGTAAAATATTTTTTTCAAAAAATGAAGTAAGATTTCAGTTTGTGGTAGTTAAATGATAATTTAAATGTTTTAAAATTATAAAAACAATTTAAGGGAAAAGTTTAGTAGGATTTTTGCTTGTGATAGTTGAATGATAGTATAAATGTTTTAAATTTTTAAAAATAATTTATAAAAATACTTTAGTAGCATTATTGTTTGTGATACATGAATGACACTTTAAATGTTTTAAAATTAGAAAAATAATTTTTTAAAAAAAGAAAGTTGGGTTTGGGTTTGTGATACTTGAATGATAGTTTAAAATTAGAAAAACAATTTAAGAGAAAAGTTTAATATGATTTCTGTTTATGATACTTGAATAATACTATAAATATTTTTAAATTAGAACAATAATTTATGAAAAAACTTTTGTAGGATTTCTGTTTATGATACTTGAATAATACTATAAATATTTTTATATTATAAAAATAATTTATAAAAAAAGTTTTGTAGGATTTCTGTTTGTAATACTTGGATGATACTTTAAATCTTTTAAAATTAGAAAAAAAAAGTTTTTTTTTTAAAATGTAAACGGACTTCTATTTAGGATACTTGAATGATAGTATAAATGTTTTTAAATTATAAAAATAATATATATATCTATATATATATATATATATATATATATATATATAAAGTTTAGTAGTATTTATATTTGTGATACTTGAATGATACTTTAAATGTATTAAAATTATAAAATTAATTTATGAAAAAAGTTTAGTAGGAATTCTGTTTGTAATACTTGAATGATACTTAAAATTTTTTAAAATTAGAAAAATATATTTTTTAAAAAAAGAAAGAGGACTTACGATACTTGAATGATAGTATAAATGTATTAAAATTATAAAAATAATTTCTAAAAAACGTTTAGTAGGATTTCTATTTATGATAGTTGAATGACAATATAAATATTTTAAAATTGTAAAAATAATTTATAAAAAAAGTTTAGTAGAATTTCTGTTTGTGATACATGACTGATACTTTAAATGTTTTAAAATTAGTAAAAACATATTAAAAAGGAAGTAGGATTTCGATTTGTGATACTTGAATGATAGTGTAAATATTTTTAAATTATAAAAATATTTTATAGAAAAACATTTAGTAGGATTTCTATTATTAGTACTTGAATGATAGTATAAATGTTTTTAAATTATCAAAATAATTTAAAAAAAACTTTAGTAGGATTTCTGTTTGTGATACTTGAATGATAGTATAAATGTTTTTAAATTATAAAAATAATTTATATATATATAAAAAGTTTAATAGGATTTCTGTTGGTGATACTTGAATGATACTTTAAATGTATTAAAATTACAAAATTAATTTATGAAAAAAGTTTAGTAGGAATTCTGTTTGTGATACTTAAATGATACTTTAAATGTTTTAAAATTAGAAAAATAAATTTTTTAAAAAAGTAAGAGGATTTCTGTTTAGAATACTTGAATGATCGTATAAATATTTTAAAATTGTAAAAATAATTTATAAAAAATGTTTAGTAGAATTTATGTTTGTAATACTTGATTGATACTTTAAATATTTTAAAATTAGAAAAATAATTGTTTTAAAAATATACGAGGATTTCTGTTTATGATACTTGAATGATAGTATAAATGTTTTAAAATATATACAAATACTTTATAAAAAAAGTTTAGTAACATTTCATTTTGTACTACTTGAATGACAGTATAAATATTTTAAAATTATAAAAATAATTTATAAAACATTTTTAGTAGAATTTCTGTTTTTGATACTTGAATAATACTTTAAATGTTTTAAAATTAGTAAAATATTTTTTTAAAAAAAGTAAGAGGACTTCTATTTAGGATACTTTAATGATAGTATAAATGTTTTAAAATTATAAAAATAAATTATAAAAAAATGTTTAATAGGATTTCTATTTGTGATACTTTAAATGTTTTAAAATTAGTAAAATAATTTTTTCAAAAAAGGAAGTAAGATTTCTGTTTGTGGTAGTTAAATGATAATTTAAATGTTTTAAAATTATAAAAACAATTTAAGGAAAACATTTAGTAGGATTTTCATTAATGATACTTGAATAATAATATACATATTTTAAAATGATAAAAAACATTTATATAAAAATTTAGTAGGATTTCTGCTTGTGATAGTTGAATGACAGTATAAATGTTTTAAAATTTTAAAAATAATTTATAAAAAAACTTTAGTAGCATTTCTGTTTGTAATACATGAATGACACTTTAAATGTTTTAAAATTAGAAAAACATTTTTTAAAAAAAGGAAGTTGGATTTCGGTTTGTAATACTTGAATGATAGTTTAAATATTTTAAAATTAGAAAAACAATTTAAGAGAAAAGTTTAGTAGGATTTCTGTTTATGATACTTGAATAATACTATAAATATTTTTAAATTAGAAAAATAATTTATAAAAAACGTTTTGTAGGATTTCTGTTTGTGATACTTGGATGATACTTTAAATCTTTTAAAATTAGAAAAATAATTTTTTTAAAAAAAAAACAAAAAGTAAAAGACTTCTATTTAGGATACTTGAATAATAGTATAAATATTTTAAAATTATAAAACTAATTTATAAAAAAATTATAGTAGGATTTCTATTTATCATACTTGAATGATAGTATAAATATTTTTAAATTATAAAAATAATTTATATATAAAAAAATGTTTAGTAGTATTTATATTTGTGATACTTGAATGATACTTTAAATGTATTAAAATTACAAAATTAATTTATGAAAAAAGTTTAGTAGGAATTTTGTTTGTGATACTTGAATGATACTTTAAATATTTTAAAATTAGAAAGATATATTTTTTTAAAAAAGTAAGAGGACTTATGTTTACGATACTTGAATGATAGTATAAATGTATTAAAATTATAAAAATAATTTCTAAAAAAGTTTAGTAGGATTTCTATTTATGATAGTTGAATGACAATATAAATGTTTTAAAATTGTAAAAATAATTTATAAAAAAGGTTTAGTAGAATTTTTGTTTGTGATACTTGACTAATACTTTAAATGTTTTAAAATTAGAAAAAACATTTTTAAAAAGGAAGTAGGATTTCGATTTGTGATACTTGAATAATAGTGTAAATGTTTTTAAATTATAAAAATAATTTATAGAAAAATGTTTAGTAGGATTACTATTATTGGTACTTGAATGATAGTATAAATGTTTTTAAATTATCAAAATAATTTATAAAACAATTTTAGTAGGATTTCTTTTTGTGATACTTGAATGATAGTATAAATATTTTTAAATTACAAAAATAATTTATAAAAAAAGTTTAGTAGAATTTTTGTTTGTGATACTTGACTGATACTTTAAATATTTTAAAATTAGAAAACAATTTTTTAAAAAGAAAATAGGATTTCGGTTTGTGATACTTGAATGATAGTGTAAATGTTTTTAAATTATAAAAATAATTTATAGAAAAAAGTTTAGTAGGATTTCTGTTATTGGTACTTGAATGATAGTATAAATGTTTATAAATTATCAAAATAATTTATAAAAATGTTTTGGTAGGATTTCTGTTTGTGATACTTGAATGATAGTATAAATGTTTTTAAATTATAAAAATAATTTATATATATATATATATATATATATATATATAAAGTTTAATAGGATTTCTTTTGGTGATACTTTAAATGTATTAAAATTACAAAATTAATTTATGAAAAAAGTTTAGTAGGAATTCTATTTGTGATACTTGATTGTTACTTTAAATGTTTTAAAATTAGAAAAATAAAATTTTTAAAAATGTATGAGGATTTCTGTTTAGGATACCTGTATGATCGTATAAATGTTTTAAAAATGTAAAAATACTTTATAAAAAAAGTTTAGTAACATTTCATTTTGTGTTTCTTGAATGACAGTATAAATATTTTAAAATTATAAAAATATTTTTTAAAACATTTTTAGTAGAATTTATGTTTTTGATACTTGAATGATACTTTAAATATTTTAAAATTAGTAAAATAGGTTTTTTAAAAAAAGTAAGAGGACTTCTATTTAGGATACTTGAATGATAGTATAAATGTTTTAAAATTATAAAAATAAATTATAAAAAAATATTTAGTAGGATTTCTGTTTGTGATACTTTAAATGTTTTAAAATTAGTAAAATAATGTTTTCAAAAAAGGAAGTAAGATTTTTGTGGTAGTTAAATGATAATTTAAATGCTTTAAAATTATAAAAATAATTTAAGAGAAACGTTTTGTAGGATTTATGTTAATGATACTTGAATAATAATATAAATATTTTAAAATTATATAAAAACTTATATAAAAAGTTTAGTAGGATTTCTGCTTGTGATAGTTGAATGACAGTATAAATATTTTAAAATTTTAAAAATAATTTATAAAAAAGCTTTAGTAGCATTTCGGTTTGTGATACTTGAATGACACTTTAAATATTTTAAAATTTGAAAAATAATTTTTTAAAAAAAGAAAGTTGGATTTCGGTTTGTGATACTTGAATGATATTTTAAATGTTTTAAAATAAGAAACACAATTTAATAGAAAAGTTTAGTAGGATTTCTGTTTATGATACTTGAATAATACTATAAATAGTTTTAAATTAGAAAAAGAATGTATAAAATTTTTTTTGTAGGATTTATGTTTGTGATACTTGCATGATACTTTAAATGTTTTAAAATTAGAAAAATAAATTTTTTTTTTAAAGTAAAAAGACTTCTATTTAGGATACTTGAATGATAGTATAAATGTTTTAAAATTATAAAAATAATTTATAAATAAAGGTTTTTTAGGATTTATGTTGGTGATAGTTGAATGATAGTATAAATATATTAAAATTACAAAATTAATTTATGAAAAAACGTTTAATAGAAATTTTGTTTGTGATACTTGAATTATACTTTAAATATTTTAAAATTAGAAAAATAAATTTTTAAAAAATGTATGATGACTTCTGTTTAGGATACTTGAATGATTGTATAAATATTTTAAAATTGAAAAAATAATTTATAAAACAATTGTAGTAATATTTCTTTTTGTGTTACTTGAATGATAGTATAAATATTTTAAAATTATAAAAATAATTTGTAAAAAACTTTTAGTAGAATTTCTATTTGTGATACTTGAATGATACTTTAAAAGTTTTAAAATTAGTAAAATAATTTTGCTAAAAAAGGAAGTAGGATTTTCAGTTTATGATACTTAAATGATAGTGTAAATGTTTTAAAATTATAAATATAATTTAAGAGAAAATTTTAGTAGGATTTTTGTTTATGTTACTTGAATAATAATATAAAAAATTTTAAATTATAAAAATAATTTATAAAAAAATTGTAGTAGGATTTCTGTTTATCATACTTAAATGATAGTATAAATATTTTTAAATTATAAAAATAATTTAAATATATAAATATATATATATATATATATATATATAAAATGTTTTAAAATTTCTGCTTGTGATAGTTGAATGACAATATAAATGTTTTAAAATTATAAATAATTTACAAAAAAACTTTACTAGAATTTCTGTTTGTGATACTTGAATGATACTTTAAATGTTTTAAAATTAGAAAAAAAGAATTTTCAAAAGGAAATAGGATTTCAATTTGTGATACTTGAATGATAGTTTAAATGTTTTTAAATTATAAAAATAATTTATAAAAAAAAGTTTAGTAGGATTTCTATTTGTGTTACTTAAATGATAGTATAAATGTTTTTAAATTTCAAAAATAATTTATATAAAAAGTTTAGCAGGATTTCTATTTGTGATACTTGAATGATAGTATAAATGTTTTTAAATTATAAAAATAATTTATATAAAAAAAAGTTTAGTAGGATTTATATTTGTGATACTTGAATGATACTTTAAATGTATTAAAATTACAATATTAATTTATGAAAAAAGTTTAGTAGGAATTCTGTTTGTGATACTTGAATGATACTTTAAATTTTTTAAAATTAGAAAAATAATTTTTTTTGAAAAAGTAAGAGGACTTATGTTTACGATACTTGAATAATAGTACAAATGTATTAAAATTATAAAAATAATTTCTAAAAAAAGTTTAGTAGGATTTCTGTTTATGATAGTTAAATGAAAATATAATTGTTTTAAAATTGTAAAAATAATTTATAAAATAAGTTTAGTAGAATTTCTGTTTGTGGTATTTGAATGATAGTATAAATATTTTTAAATTATCAAAATAATTTACAAAAAAAGTTTAATATTATTTATGATACTTGACTGATACTTTAAATGTTTTAAAATTAGAAATTTTTTTTTAAAAAGAAAGTAGGATTTCGGTTTGTGATACTTTAATGATAGTCTAAATATTTTTAAATTATAAAAATAATTTATAGAAAAAAGTTTAGTAGGATTTCTGTTTGTGGTACTTGAATGATAGTATAAATATTTTTAAATTATCAAAATAATTTACAAAAAAAGTTTAATATTATTTATGTTTGTGATACTTGAATGATAGTATAAATGTTTTTAAATTATAAAAATAATTTATTTTTTAAAAAAAAAGTTTTCTAGGATTTCTGTTTGTGATACTTGAATGATACTTTAAATGTATTAAAATTACAAAATTAATTTATGAAAAAAGTTTAGTAGGAATTCTTTTTGTGATACATTTTGAATATACTTAAAATGTTTAAAATTAGAAAAATAAACTTTTAAAAAAATTATGAGGATTTCTGTTTAGGATACTTGAATGATCATATAAATATTTTAAAATTGTAAAAATAATTTATAAACAATATTTAGTAGAATTTCTGTTTGCTAAGTTAAGAAAAAAGTTTAGTAGAAATTCTGTTTGTAATACTTGATTGATACTTAAAATGTTTTAAAATTAGAAAAATAAATTTTTAAAAAATGTACGAGGATTTCTGTTTACGATACTTGAATGATAGTATAAATGTTTTAAAAATGTAAAAATAATTTATAAAAAAGGTTTTGTAACATTTCATTTTGTGTTACTTGAATGATAATATAAATATTTTAAAATTATAAAAATAATTTGTAAAAAAACTTTAGTAGAATTTCTGATTTTAATAATTGAATGATACTTTAAATGTTTTAAAATTAGTAAAATATTTTTTTTTTAAAGTAAGAGGACTTCTATTTAGGATACTTGAATGATAGTATAAATGTTTTAAAATTAAAAATAATTTATAAAAAATGTTTAGTAGGATTTTTGTTTGTGTTAGTTGAATGACAATATAAATATTTTAAAATTGTAAAAATAATTTACAAAAAAACTTTACTAGAATTTTTGTTTGTGATACTTGAATGATACTTTAAATGTTTTAAAATTATATAAAAAAAGAATTTTAAAAAGGAAATAGGATTTCAGTTTGTGATACTTGAATGATAGTTTAAATGTTTTTAAATTATAAAAATAATTTATAAAAAAAACATTTAGTAGGATTTCTATTTGTGGTACTTGAATGATAGTATAAATGTTTTTAAATTTCAAAAATAATTTATCAAAAAAGTTTAGCAGGATTTCGGTTTGTGATACTTGAAGGATAGTATAAATATTTTTAAATTATCAAAATAATTTACAAAAAAAGTTTAATATTATTTCTGTTTGTGATACTTGAATGATAGTATAAATATTTTTAAATTATAAAAATAATTTATTTTTTTTAAAAAAAGTTTCCTAGGATTTCTGTTTGTGATACTTGAATGATACTTTAAATGTATTAAAATTACAAAATTAATTTATGAAAAAAGTTTAGTAGGAATTCTTTTTGTGATACATTTTGAATATACTTAAAATGTTTTAAAATTAGAAAAATAAACTTTTAAAAAAATTATGAGGATTTCTGTTTAGGATACTTGAATGATCGTATAAATGTTTTAAAATTGTAAAAATAATTTATAAAAAATATTTAGTAGAATTTATGTTTTCTAAGTTAAGAAAAAAGTTTAGTAGAAATTCTGTTTGTAATACTTGATTGATACTTAAAATGTTTTAAAATTAGAAAAATAAATTTTTAAAAAATGTAAGAGGATTTCTGTTTACGATACTTGAATGATAGTATAAATGTTTTAAAAATATAAAAATAATTTATAAAAAAGGTTTTGTAACATTTCATTTTGTGTTACTTGAATGATAGTATAAATATTTTAAAATTATAAAAATAATTTGTAAAAAAACTTTAGTAGAATTTCTGATTTTGATAATTGAATGATACTTTAAATGTTTTAAAATTAGTAAAATATTTTTTTTTTAAAGTAAGAGGACTTCTATTTAGGATACTTGAATGATAGTATAAATATTTTAAAATTAAAAATAATTTATAAAAAATGTTTAGTAGGATTTCTGTTTGTGTTAGTTGAATGACAATATAAATATTTTAAAATTGTAAAAATAATTTACAAAAAAACTTTACTAAAATTTTTGTTTGTGATACTTAAATGATACTTTAAATGTTTTAAAATTAGAAATTTTTTTTTTAAAAGGAAATAGGATTTCAGTTTGTGATACTTGAATGATAGTTTAAATGTTTTTAAATTATAAAAATAATTTATAAAAAAAAACGTTTAGTAGGATTTCTATTTGTGGTACTTGAATGATAGTATAAATGTTTTTAAATTTCAAAAATAATTTATCAAAAAAGTTTAGCAGGATTTCTGTTTGTGATACTTGAATGATAGCATAAATGTTTTTAAATTATAAAAAAAATTTATATATAAAAAAAATTTATTAGGATTTCTGTTTGTGATACTTGGATGATACTTTAAATGTTTTAAAATTAGAAAAATAATTATATTTTTCTAATTTTAAAACATTTAAAGTATCATGCAAGTATCACAACCAGAAATACTACTAAACATTTTTTATAAATTATTTTTATAATTTTAAAATATTTATACTATTATTCAAGTATCAGAAACAGAAATCCTACTAATCTCTTTTCATAAATTATTTTTATAATTTTAAATCATTTAAAGTATCGTTCAAGTATCACAAACCGAAATTCTACTTACTTTTTAAAAAACATTATTTTTCTAATTTTAAAACATTTAAAGTATCATTCAAGTATCACAAAAGGAAATAGTACTTAATTTTTTAATTAATTTATTTTTCTAATTTCATAACATTTAAAGCATCATTCAAGTATCCCAAAAAGAAATCCTACTAAACTTTTCTTATAAATATAAAACATTTATACTATCATTCAACTATCATAAACAGAAATCCTACTAAACTCTTTTCATAAATTATTCTTATAATTTTAAATCATTTAAAATATCATTCAAGTTTCACAAACTGAAATCCTACTTATTTTTTTAAAAAATTATTTTTCTAATTTTAAAACATTTAAAGTATCATTCAAGTATCAGAAGCATAAATCCTAATAATCTTTTTTTATAAATTATTTTTATAATTTTAAAACTTTTAAACAATCATTCAAGTATCAGAAATAGAAATACTACATCCTTTTTTAATTACTTTATTTTTCTAATTTCAAAACATTTAAAGTATCATTCAAGTATCACAACAAGAAATACTACTAAACGTTTTTTATAAATTATTTTTATAATTTTAAAATATTTATTCTATCATTCAAGTATCAGAAACAAAAATCCTACTAATCTCTTTTCATAAATTATTTTTATAATTTGAAATCATTTAAATTATCATTCAAGTATCACAAACCGCAATCCTACTTACTTTTTTTAAAAAAATATTTTTCTAATGTTAAAACATTTAAAGTATCATTCAAGTATCACAAATAGAAATAATACTTACTTTTTTAATTAATTTATATTTCTAATTTCATAACATTTAAAGCATCATTTAAGTATCACAAAACAAAATCGAACTAAACTTTTCTTATAAATGTAAAACATTTATACTATCATTCAAATATTATAAACAGAAATCCTACTAAACTCTTTTCATAAATTATTTTTATAATTTTAAATCATTTAAATTATCATTCAAGTATCATAAACCGAAATCCTACTTACTTTTTTTAAAAAATTATTTTTCTAATTTTAAAACATTTAAAGTATCATTCAAATATCAGAAACAAAAATCCTAATAATATTTTTTTATAAATTATTTTTATAATTTTAAAACTTTTAAACAATCATTCAAGTATCAGAAATGGAAATCCTACTTTATTTTTTAATTAATTAATTTTTGTAATTTTAAAACATTTAAAGTTTCATTCTAGTATCATAAAAAGAGATACTACTAAACATTTTTTATAAATTATTTTTATAATTTTAAAACATTATTACTATCATTCAAGTATCACAACTAGAAATACTACAAAATGTTTTTTATAAATTATTTTTATAATTTTAAAACATTTATACTATCATTCAAATATCATAAATAGAAATCCTACTAAACTCTTTTCATAAATTATTTTTATAATTTTAAATCATTTAAATTATCATTCAAGTATCACAAACCGAAATCCTACTTACTTTTTTTAAAAAAATATTTTTCTAATTTTAAAACATTTAAAGTATCATTCAAACATCAGAAACAGACATCCGAACAATCTTTTTTTATAAATTATTTTTATAATTTTAAAAGTTTTAAACAATCATTCAAGTATCAGAAACAGAAATCCTACTTCCTTTTTTAATTAATTAATTTTTCTAATTTTAAAACATTTAAAGTATCATTCAAGTATAACAAAAAGAAATACAACTAAACCGTTTTTATAAATTATTTTTATAATTTTAAAACATGTATACTATCATTCAAGTATCACAACTAGAAATAAAACTAAACGTTTTTTATAAATTATTTTTATAATTTTAAAACATTTATACTATCATTCAAGTATCAGAAAAAGTTATCCTACTTACTTTTATAATTAATTTATTTTTCTAATTTTAAAACATTTAAAGTATCATTCAAATATCACAAATATAAATAGTACTTATTTAATTAGTTTATTTTTCTAATTTTAAAACATTTAAAGTATCATTCAAGTATCACAACTAGAAATACTACTAAACGTTTTTTATAAATTATTTTTATAATTTTAAAATATTTATACTATCATTCAAGTATCAGAAAAAGTTATCCTACTTATTTTTATAATTAATTTATTTTTTTAATTTTAAAACATTTAAAGTATCATTCAAGTATCACAACTATAAATAGTACTTACTTATTTAATTAGTTTATTTTTTTAATTTTAAAACATTTAAAGTATCATTCAAGTATCACAACCAGAAATACTACCAAACGTTTTTTATAAATTATTTTTATAATTTTAAAATATTTATACTATCATTTAAGTATCAGAAACAGAAATCCTACTGATTAGTACTAAAAATGTATATTTATCAAGGTTTTATATCATCATTTTGCACTTAAAATATCAATAACTCCTTAACTAAAGCATGTTTTATAATAACAAGTCTAGTACTATAAAATGCCTTAATATATGGTAAATGTTCATCTTAAATGCAGGCCTATCACATAAATCAAAGGATTGATTGATGAGTTCAAGTATGGAAATTGAAAGGACAAAGAGAGGGCCAAACTTAGAAAAGAGATGTTGGTGCAGTTCAAACTGGAACACTGTTCGGTAATTGGGTCATATCTCGAGTTCTAAATGTCACAATGATCTCAAAGTTTTACACAAATTCAGTAAGACATAGGCCTACAACTTTCATGTTTTCATCAAGATCTAAGAAGGCCGTTTTCAAGTCAAAATTATAGCAACAACGAAGAAGTCTGAATCTGTCCTGCAGCCCGAATATTGTTCAGTGTTTGGCCCATATCTAGAGTTCTAGAAGTCCAAATGACCTCCATTTTTTTTTTCCTGGAAAGCTGAGTCAATTTCCTACAACGTTTATGTTTTCAAGTGGACCTAGTTCTGATGCTAGCATTTTCGTTTTATTCAGACAAGAAGATAAAGATTTTCATAAAGTCAAGAGTTGGTCACCCACTCAACAATTAGTCATCAAATCAATAATTCTGAATTTTGGCCTATAAAAGGAGGCATTTGCCATGTATTTAGGGGCTTGGTTGTTCAGATCAAGTTCATGCTCTTTATTTCTCTCTTTATATATTTTTTGTAATTTTTAAGTTTTGCTTTCATTAATATCTTGTTTATGCTTTTCATTTCCTTTCCTTTACTTAGTTAACTTGTATTTTCTTTATGTTTTTGTTTTGTTTATTTATGTTTCTCTTCTTCATTATGTTTAGCTAAGTTTATTATGTCAAGGTGAAAAGGTTACACTAATGGTGTAATAATAAGTATAGTGTAAACTCAACATGGACCTTAATGTTTAATATTAACATGTCTTATCTCTTTATCTTACTAATTCTTAAAACCTTGCTTGTTAAATGATTAATCTAGATTTGTGTTGTATAACACTTGGTACAACAAATGCTTGGCACTCTCATAGCCCAACCGTATGGTATTACCTACACCTGGGCTATGAAAGGAACTTGATTTGTTGTTAACATCATGAATTCCTGACAATATTTAAAAGTTTGGTGTTAAGTAAATAAGATAATTAATATGATCATGTTAGTAATTTATAATGAGCTATTAATGACAAATCATCCGATTGGAACCTCCTTCGTGTGTGGTTTCCAAATTGAGTAATAAGAGTTTATACTATACTTGTTTGAAATACCATTGGTGGATCCTCTAACCTTAACATTTGTTTTTATCATTGTTTAATCCTTACATTAATCTTCCATCTCAAAGTTCTCATTAATTTCTCCCCCCTCCTCTTCTTTTTATTACTACTACTACTACTACTACTAATAGTATTATTATTATTATTATTATTATTATTACTACTATTATTATTATTATTATTACTATTACTGTTATTGTTATTATTGTTGTTATTATTGTTTTTGTTGTTGTTGTTGTTGTCTTTTTATTTATAATTTATACAATTAACCTCTCTATGGTTCGACCCCGGTCTTGCCGGGTTATTTATTACTTCGACACTCCTGCACTTGGGAGAAGACATCAATCTTTTGGTCGTGTCAAGTTTTTGGCGCCGTTGCCGGGGAGGTAAATTCTTGTACAAATTATAGTATTTATTTTGTTTTCTCTTTTCACTTTTCTTGTATCTAACTTTGTTTCTTTTTCTTTTGTTTTCTTTTTTCTTTTATTCTCTTTCTACACGAGCATGAGTGTTCGGTCACGTACATTAAGTGGTAGACTTTGTAGGGTATCCTTATCCTTTTCAGAAAATATGGCCGAAGAAGATAACTAGTCACTTCATAATGAGAATAATGAGAATAACCGTGTTAGGACACTTAGAGACCACATGAATCCCACAAGAACAAGTGCACCCTCATGCATAGTTTTCCCTCCTGATACATCCCATTTTAATTTTAAGCCAGACATTATTCAACTTTTACCTTCTTTTCATGGCTTAGATCTAGAAAATCCATACTTGCATTTGAGAGAATTTGAAGAAGTTTGTAACACCTATAATGACTTAAATTGTAGCATGAATACCATTAGATTAAAGCTTTTTCCTTTTTCATTAAAAGATAAAGCCAAAACATGGCTACAAAATCTTAGGTCAGGATCCATTCGTGCTTGGGATGAAATGCAACAATAATTTTTAAAGTTTTTTCCATCTCACAGAACCAACTCTTTCAAAAGACAAATCACCATTTTCACCCAAAAACCAGGTGAAACATTTTTCCAATGTTGGGATAGGTATCGAGACTTGCTTAATACTTGCCCTCATCATGGTTTTGAAACATGAAGATTGGTTTCACAATTTTATGAAGGGTTAACACCTAAAGATAGGCAAATGGTTGAATTGATGTGCAATTGAACTTTTGAAGATAAAGACCCTAATGAAGCATTGGAGTACTTAGACTTGCTAGCTGAAAATGCGCAAAATTAGGACACTACAGGCACTTATGAGGCACCAATTAAAACCCAACCTCATACATCTAGTGGAGGTATGTATAACCTTAGGGAAGATCATGACCTCCAACCCAAGTTTGCATCTTTAGCTAGAAAAGTCGAGGCACTAGAATTGAAAAATAGTGGTCAATTAAAACTGTTCAAGACATTGTGTGTCAAATCTATGAAACAAATGAACATACAACCAATGATTGTCCAACTTTGCCTTCTTTCAAGGAATGCCTCCATGAACAAGCCCATGCTTTAAACAATTTTTAAAGGCCCAATCATAACCCATACTCGCAAATATACAACCCTGGTTGGACAAATCATCCAAATTTCAGTTGGAAGAGTGATAACAATAATGCACAAACTTCACAACCACCGTTTCAAGCACACCATAATTTTCAAAATTCTCATGGATATGCACCTCCTTATGCTCCACCTCCTAGAAGAAATCTTGAGGAAACATTGCATACATTCATTGAAAAGCAAGAGACAATCAACACTCAATTTGCTCAAAGCATAACAAATTTTAAAGATGCTCTTGCAAAATTAACATATGCTCTCAGTTTCCAAGAGAAAGGTAAGTTTCCATCTCAACCACATCAAAATCCAAAGGGGCAATACAATGCAAATGCAAGTAGTTTCGGAAGCCAACACATGGATCAAGTCAAATCAGTCATCACTCTTCGCAGTGGTAAGGTTATTGAAAAACCCACTCCTGAACCTTGTGAAAAAGATGATGAGTCAATCTTTGAGGGTAAAGAAGGAGTTGAATCTGAACATTGTAAAGAAAAGACTGATTCTCCGCCAGCACTTCCATTTCCTCATGCCATGACCAAACAAAGAAAAGTCAATCATAATTCTGAAATCTTTGAAACTTTCAAACAGGTAAGGATCAATATACCTTTGTTGGATGCTATTAAACAAGTACCTTCCTATGCTAAATTTTTGAAAGATCTATGCACTGTGAAGAGAAAACTGAATGTGAAAAAGAAAGCATTTTTGGTCGAACAAGTAAGTGTTATTCTTCAGAACAATAATGATTTAAAATATAAAGACCCTGGTTGTCCTACAATTTCTTGCTTTATTGGAGAACATAAAATTGAAAGAGCTTTACTTGATCTTGGAGCTAGTGTGAATTTACTTTCATATTCAGTTTTTCAAAGTCTCAATCTAGGTGAGTTAAAACCAACTTCTATAACTCTTTTACTTGCCGATAGATCTGTAAAAGTTCCTAGAGGAATAATTGAAGATGTGTTAGTACAAGTCGATAAATTCATTTATCCTGTGGATTTTATTGTCTTGGACACGCAACCTGTTGAAGCATGTAATTCATTTCCTGTTATTTTAGGATGTCCATTTCTTGCAACTTCTAATGCATTGATTAATTGTAGGAATGGACTCATGAAGTTATCTTTTGGAAACATGACATTAGAGATGAATATTTTCAACATTTGCAAGCAGCCTGGAGATGATAATGATTTACAAGAAGTAGATCATATTGAAGAATTAGTTCATGATCAACTTGAATCTACTTTGAGTAAAATTGAGTTGGATGAATCTGAAGATTTGCAAATGATTTATTCTTAGGAAGAAATCATGGATGAAAAAGGCACAAAAAATGTTGATGTTGATCTTTTGTCAAGAGTGACAACAGATTTGACATATGACATCCCACCAATCGATGATTACTCTCTTGAAAAATCCTTACTTTCTCTTAGTTCAATACCTTGGTTTGCTAAAAATATCAATTTTCTTGCTTCAGGAGATTTGCCAGCTCACTGGAGTACTGAAGACAAAGAAAAGTTTTTGAACGAAGTGAAGAACTTTTATTGGGACGACCCTAACTTATTCAAATATTATCCTGATAAAAAATTAGAGATCCTTATTTTATTGTCTTGCCTTAGATGTCCAGAAAGGTATGGATGTTAGCTTTTTAATGCCACTGGAATCACTTCATTTCGACCTTTAGATGTCCAGAAAGGTATGGATGTGATTCCAGTAAGTAGGATCTCTGTTTCGGACACTAGAAAGATAGTTTAAATGTTTTGAAATTATAAATATAATTTTTTTTAAAAAATAAGTAGTATCTCTGTTTTTGATAGTTGAGTGATAGTTTAAATGTTTTGAAATTTTTAAAATAATTTTTAATGACAAGAAAGCAGGATCTCTATTTCTAATACTTGAAAGACAATTTAAATATTTTCAAATTATAAAAATAAGTTTTTGAAAAACGTAAGTAGGATCTCTGTTTCTGATACTTGAAAAATAGTTTAAATGTTTTAAAATTATGAAAATAATTTGTTTACAAATATAAGTAGGATCTCTGTTTCTGATAGTTGAATGATAGTTTAAATGTTTTGAAAATTTAAAAATATTTTTTTAAGAAAAGTAAGGAGGATCTCTTTTTCTCATACTTGAAAGATAGGTGAAATGTTTTCAAATTATGACAATAATTTTAATACAAAAATAAGTAGGATCTCTGTTTCTGATAGTTGATTGATAGTTTAAATGTTTTGAAATTTTTAAAATATTTTTTTAAGAAAACTAAGTAGGATCTCTGTTTCAATTTTTTAAGAAAAGGAAGTAGGATCTCTGTTTCTTATACTTGAAAGATATTTTAAATGTTTTCAAATTATGAAATTAATTTTATTCCAAAAATAAGTAGGATCTCTGTTTCTGATAGTTGATTGATAGTTTAAATGTTTTGAAAATTGAAAAATAATTTTTTAAGAAAAGTAAGGAGGATCTCTTTTTCTCATACTTGAAAGATAGGTGAAATGTTTTCAAATTATGACAATAAGTTTAATACAAAAATAAGTAGGATCTCTGTTTCTGATAGTTGATTGATAGTTTAAATGTTTTGAAATTTGTAAAACTATTTTTTTAAGAAAATTAAGTAGGATCTCTATTTCATTTTTTTTAAGAAAAGGAAGTAAGATCTCTGTTTCTTATACTAGAAAGATAGTTTAAATGTTTTCAAATTATGACAATAATTTTATTATAAAAATAAGTAGGATCTTTGTTTCTGATAGTTGATTGATAGTTTAAATGTTTCGAAAATTTAAAAATATTTTTTTAAGAAAAGGAAGTAGGATCTCTGTTTCTCATACTTGAAAGATAGTTTAAATGTTTTCAAATTATGACAATAATTTTAATACAAAAATAAGTAGGATCTTAGTTTCTGATAGTTCATTGATAGTTTAAATATTTTAAAATTTTAAAAATATTTTTTTAAAAAATGTAACTAGAATCTCTGTTTCTCATACTTGAAAGATAGTTTAATTGTTTTTAAATTATGAGAATAATTTTATTACAAAAATAAGTAGGATCTCTGTTTCTCATACTTGAAAGATTGTTTAAAAGTTTTGAAATTATCAAAATAATTTTAATACAAAAATAAGTAGGATCTATGTTCCTAATAGTTGATTGATAGTTTAAATGTTGTAAAATTTTAAAAATAATTTTTTAAGAAAACTAAGTAGGATCTCGGTTTTTCATACTTGAAAGATAGTTTAAATGTTTTCAAATGATAAAAATAACTTGTTAAAAAATATTAGTTGGATCTCTGTTTGTGATACTTGAAAGATAGTTTAAACGTTTTAAAATTATAAAATAATTTTATTACAAAAATTAGTAGGATCTCTGTTTCTGATAGTTGATTGATAGTTTAAATGTTTTGAAATTTTAAAAATAATTTTTCTAGAAAAGTAAGTATGATTTCTGTTTCTGATACTTGAAAGATAATTTAAATGTTTTCAAATTATGACAATAGTTTTATTACAAAAGTAAATAGGATATATGTTTTTTAATAGTTAATTGATAGTTTAAATGTTTTAAATTTATAAATATTTTTTTAAGAAAACTAAGTAGGATCTCTATTTCTCAAACTTGGAAGATAGTTTAAATGTTTTCAAATTATCAAAATAATTTTAATACAAAAACAAGTAGGATATCTGTTTCTGATAGTTGATTAATAGTTTAAACGTTTTGAAAATTTAAAAATAATGTTTTAAAAAATATAACTAGGGTCTCTGTTTCTCATACTTGAAAGATAGTTTAAATGTTTTCAAATTATAAGAATAATTTTATTACAAAAATAAGTAGGATCTTTGTTTGTGATAGTTGATTCATAGTTTAAATGTTTTGAAATTTTAAAAATAATTTTTTAAGAAAAGTAAGTAGGATCTCTGTTTCTCATACTTGAAAGATAGTTTAAATGTTTTCAAATTATGACAATAATTTTAATCAAAAATAAGTAGGATCTCAGTTTCTGATTGATGATTGATAGTTTAAATGTTTTCAAATTATAAAAATAATTTTAATACAAAAATAAATAGGATCTCTGTTTCTGATAGTTGATTCATAGTTTAAATGTTGTAAAATTTTAAAAATAATTTTTTAAGAAAAGTAAGTAGGATCTCTGTTTCTCATACTTGAAAGATAGTTTAAATGTTTTCAAATTATGAAAATAATTTTAATACAAAAATAAGTAGGATCTCAGTTTCTGATTGATGATTGATAGTTTAAATGTTTTAAAATTTTAAAAATAATTTTTTTAAAAATGTAACTAGAATCTCTGTTTCTCATACTTGAAAGATAGTTTAATTCTTTTCAAATTATGAGAATAATTTTGTAACAAAAATAAGTAAGATCTCGGTTTCTCATACTTGAAAGATTGTTTAAAAGTTTTGAAATTATCAAAATAATTTTAATACAAAAATAAGTAGGATCTCTGTTTCTGATAGTTGATTGATAGTTTAAATGTTGTAAAATTTTAAAAATAATTTTTTAAGGAAACTAAGAAGGATCTTTGTTTTTCATACTTGAAAGATAGTTTAAATGTTTTCAAATTTTAAAAATAATTTTTTAAGGAAACTAAGTAGGATCTTTGTTTTTCATACTTGAAAGATAGTTTAAATGTTTTCAAATTATAAAAATAACTTGTTAAAAAATGTTAGTTGCATCTCTGTTTGTGATACTTGAAAGATAGTTTAAACTTTTTAAAATTATAAAATAATTTTAATACAAAACAAGTAGGATCTTTGTTTCTGATAGTTGTTTAATAGGTTAAACATTTTGAAAATTTAAAAATAATGTTTTAAAAAATATAAGTAGGATCTCTGTTTCTCAGACTTGAAAGATAGTTTAATTGTTTTCAAATTATGAGAATAATTTTGTTACAAAAATAAGTAGGATCTCTGTTTCTCATACTTGAAAGATAGTTTAAATGTTTTCAAATTATGACAATAATTTTAATACAAAAATAAGTAGGATCTTAGTTTCTGATTGATGATTGATAGTTTAAATGTTTTAAAATTTTAAAAATAATTTTTTTAAAAATGTAACTAGAATCTCTGTTTCTCATACTTGAAAGATAGTTTAATTGTTTTCAAATTATGAGAATAATTTTGTAACAAAAATAAGTAGGATCTCTGTTTCTCATACTTGAAAGATTGTTTAAAAGTTTTGAAATTATCAAAATAATTTTAATACAAAAATAAGTAGGATCTCTGTTCTTGATTGTTGATTGATAGTTTAAATATTGTAAAATTTTAAAAATAATTTTTTAAGAAAACTAAGTAGGATCTCGGTTTTTCATACTTGAAAGATAGTTTAAATGTTTTCAAATGATAAAAATAACTTGTTAAAAAATGTTAGTTGGATCTCTGTTTGTGATACTTGAAAGATAGTTTAAACGTTTTAAAATTATAAAATAATTTTATTTCAAAAATAAGTAGGATCTCTGTTTCTGATAGTTGATTGATAGTTTAAATGTTTTGAAATTTTAAAAATAATTTTTCAAGAAAAGTAAGTATGATTTCTGTTTCTGATACTTGAAAGATAGTTTAATTGTTTTCAAATTATGAGAATAATTTTGTTACAAAAATAAGTAGGATCTCTGTTTCTCATACTTAAAAGATTGTTTAAAAGTTTTGAAATTATCAAAATATTTTTAATACAAAAATAAGTAGGATCTCTGTGTCTCATAATTGAAAGAAAGTTTAAATATTTTCAAATTATGAAAATAATTTTAATACAAAAATAAGTAGGATCTCAGTTTCTGATTGATGATTGATAGTTTAAATGTTTTAAAATTTTAAAAATAATTTTTTAAAAAATGTAACTAGAATCTTTGTTTCTCATACTTGAAAGATAGTTTAATTCTTTTCAAATTATGAGAATAATTTTGTAACAAAAATAAGTAAGATCTCGGTTTCTCATACTTGAAAGATTGTTTAAAAGTTTTGAAATTATCAAAATAATTTTAATACAAAAATAAGTAGGATCTCTGTTTCTGATAGTTGATTGATAGTTTAAATGTTGTAAAATTTTAAAAATAATTTTTTAAGGAAACTAAGAAGGATCTTTGTTTTTCATACTTGAAAGATAGTTTAAATGTTTTCAAATTTTAAAAATAATTTTTTAAGGAAACTAAGTAGGATCTTTGTTTTTCATACTTGAAAGATAGTTTAAATGTTTTCAAATTATAAAAATAACTTGTTAAAAAATGTTAGTTGCATCTCTGTTTGTGATACTTGAAAGATAGTTTAAACGTTTTAAAATTATAAAATAATTTTAATACAAAACAAGTAGGATCTTTGTTTCTGATAGTTGTTTAATAGGTTAAACATTTTGAAAATTTAAAAATAATGTTTTAAAAAATATAAGTAGGATCTCTGTTTCTCAGACTTGAAAGATAGTTTAATTGTTTTCAAATTATGAGAATAATTTTGTTACAAAAATAAGTAGGATCTCTGTTTCTCATACTTGAAAGATAGTTTAAATGTTTTCAAATTATGACAATAATTTTAATACAAAAATAAGTAGGATCTTAGTTTCTGATTGATGATTGATAGTTTAAATGTTTTAAAATTTTAAAAATAATTTTTTTAAAAATGTAACTAGAATCTCTGTTTCTCATACTTGAAAGATAGTTTAATTGTTTTCAAATTATGAGAATAATTTTGTAACAAAAATAAGTAGGATCTCTGTTTCTCATACTTCAAAGATTGTTTAAAAGTTTTGAAATTATCAAAATAATTTTAATACAAAAATAAATAGGATCTCTGTTCCTGATAGTTGATTGATAGTTTAAATGTTGTAAAATTTTAAAAATAATTTTTCAAGAAAAGTAAGTAGGATCTCGGTTTTTCATACTTGAAAGATAGTTTAAATGTTTTCAAATGATAAAAATAACTTGTTAAAAAATGTTAGTTGGATCTCTGTTTGTGATACTTGAAAGATAGTTTAAACGTTTTAAAATTATAAAATAATTTTATTACAAAAATAAGTAGGATCTCTGTTTCTGATAGTTGATTGATAGTTTAAATGTTTTGAAATTTTATAAATAATTTTTCAAGAAAAGTAAGTATGATTTCTGTTTCTGATACTTGAAAGATAATTTAAATGTTTTCAAATTATGACAATAATTTTATTATAAAAAATAAGTAGGATCTCTGTTTTTGATAGTTAATTGATAGTTTAAATGTTTTAAATTTTATAAATATTTTTTTAAGAAAACTAAGTAGGATCTCTATTTCTCAAACTTGGAAGATAGTTTAAATGTTTTCAAATTATCAAAATAATTTTAATACAAAAACAAGTAGGATATTTGTTTCTAATAGTTGATTAATAGTTTAAACGTTTTGAAAATTTAAAAATAATGTTTTAAAAAATATAAGTAGGGTCTCTGTTTCTCATACTTGAAAGATAGTTTAATTGTTTTCAAATTATGAGAATAATTTTACTAAAAAAATAAGTAGGATATCTTTTTGTGATAGTTGATTGATAGTATAAATGTTTTGAAATTTTAAAATATATTTTTTAGAAAACTAAGTAGGATCTCTGTTTCTCATACTTGAAAGATAGTTTAAATGTTTTCAAATTATCAAAATACTTTTAATACAAAAATAAGTAGAATCTCAGTTTCTGATAGTTGATTGATAGTTTAAATGTTTTGAAATTTTAAAAATAATTTTTTAAGAAAAGTAAGTAGTATCTTTGTTTCTTATAATTGAAAGATAGTTTAAATGTTTTCAAATTATGAGAATAATTTTATTACAAAAATAAGTAGGATCTCTGTTTCTCATACTTGAAAGATAGTTTAAATGTTTTCAAATTATGACAATAATTTTAATACAAAAATAAGTAGGATCTTAGTTTCTGATTGATGATTGATAGTTTAAATGTTTTAAAATTTTAAAAATAATTTTTTTAAAAATGTAACTAGAATCTCTGTTTCTTATACTTGAAAGATAGTTTAATTGTTTTCAAATTATGAGAATAATTTTGTAACAAAAATAAGTAGGATCTCTGTTTCTCATACTTGAAAGATTGTTTAAAAGTTTTGAAATTATGAAAATAATTTTAATAAAAAAATAAGTAGGATCTATGTTTATGATAGTTGATTCATAGTTTAAATGTTGTAAAATTTTAAAAATAATTTTTTAAGAAAAAAAAGTAGGATCTCTGTTTCTCATACTTGAAAGATAGTTTAAATGTTTTCAAATTATCAAAATAACTTGTTAAAAAATGTTAGTTGGATCTCTGTTTGTGATACTTGAAAGATGGTTTAAACGTTTTAAAATTATAAAATAATTTTATTACAAAAATAAGTAGGATCTCTGTTTCTGATAGTTGATTGATAGTTTAAATGTTTTGAAATTTTAAAAATAATTTTTCAAGAAAAGTAAGTAGGATCTCTGTTTCTTATACTTGAAAGATAGTTTAATTGTTTTCAAATTATGAGAATAATTTTGTTACAAAAATAAGTAGGATCTCTGTTTCTCATACTTGAAAGATTGTTTAAAAGTTTTGAAATTATCAAAATATTTTTAATACAAAAATAAGTAGGATCTCTGTGTCTCATAATTGAAAGAAAGTTTAAATATTTTCAAATTATAAAAATAATTTTATTAGAAAAATAAGTAGGATCTTTGTTTCTGATAGTTGATTGATAGTTTAAATGTTTTGAAATTTTAAAAATAATTTTTCAAGAAAAGTAAGTATGATTTCTGTTTCTGATACTTGAAAGATAGTTTAAATGTTTTCAAATTATGACATTAATTTTATTACAAAAATAAGTAGGATCTCTGTCTTTGATAGTTAATTGATAGTTTCAATGTTTTAAATTTTATAAATATTTTTTTAAGAAAACTAAGTAGGATCTCTATTTCTCAAACTTAGAAGATAGTTTAAATGTTTTCAAATTATCAAAATAATTTTAATACAAAAACAAGTAGGATATCTGTTTCTGATAGTTGATTAATAGTTTAAACGTTTTGAAAATTTAAAAATAATGTTTTAAAAAATATAACTAGGGTCTCTGTTTCTCATACTTGAAAGATAGTTTAAATGTTTTCAAATTATAAGAATAATTTTATTACAAAAATAAGTAGGATCTTTGTTTGTGATAGTTGATTCATAGTTTAAATGTTTTGAAATTTTAAAAATAATTTTTTAAGAAAAGTAAGTAGGATCTCTGTTTCTCATACTTGAAAGATAGTTTAAATGTTTTCAAATTATGACAATAATTTTAATACAAAAATAAGTAGGATCTCAGTTTCTGATTGATGATTGATAGTTTAAATGTTTTCAAAATTTTAAAAATAATTTTTTAAGAAAAGTAAGTAGGATCTTTGTTTCTCATACTTGAAAGATAGTTTAATTGTTTTCAAATTATGAGAATAATTTTTTAACAAAAATAAGTAGGATCTCTATTTCTCATACTTGAAAGATTGTTTAAAAGTTTTGAAATTATCAAAATAATTTTAATACAAAAATAAGTAGGATCTATGTTTATGATAGTTGATTCATAGTTTAAATGTTGTAAAATTTTAAAAATAATTTTTTAAGAAAACAAAGTAGGATCTCTGTTTCTCATACTTGAAAGATAGTTTAAATGTTTTCAAATTATCAAAATAACTTGTTAAAAAATGTTAGTTGGATCTCTGTTTGTGATACTTGAAAGATAGTTTAAACGTTTTAAAATTATAAAATAATTTTATTACAAAAATAAGTAGGATCTCTGTTTCTGATAGTTGATTGATAGTTTAAATGTTTTGAAATTTTAAAAATAATTTTTCAAGAAAAGTAAATAGGATCTTTGTTTCTTATACTTGAAAGATAGTTTAATTGTTTTCAAATTATGAGAATAAGTTTGTTACAAAAATAAGTAGGATCTTTGTTTCTCATACTTGAAAGATTGTTTAAAAGTTTTGAAATTATCAAAATATTTTTAATACAAAAATAAGTAGGATCTCTGTGTCTCATAATTGAAAGAAAGTTTAAATATTTTCAAATTATAAAAATAATTTTATTACAAAAATAAGTAGGATCTTTGTTTCTGATAGTTGATTGATAGTTTAAATGTTTTGAAATTTTAAAAATAGTTTTTTAAGAAAACTAAATAGGATCTCTGTTTCTCATACTTGAAAGATAGTGTATATGTTTTCAAATGATCAAAATTATTTTAATACAAAAATAAGTAGAATCTCAGTTTCTGATAGTTGATTGATAGTTTAAATGTTTTGAAATTTTAAAAATATTTTTTTAAGAAATGTAAGTAGGATCTCTGTTTCTCATACTTGAAAGATAGTGTAAATGTTTTCAAATTAAGAGAATAATTTTGTAACAAAAATAAATAGGATCCTAGTTTGTCATACTTGAAAGATAGTGTAAATGTTTTCAAATTATCAAAAACAATTTAATACAAAAATAAGTAGAATCTCAGTTTCTGATAGTTGATTGATAGTTTAAATGTTTTGAAATTTTAAAAATATTTTTTTAAGAAATGTAAGTAGGATCTCTGTTTCTCATACTTGAAAGATAGTTTAATTGTTTTCAAATTATGAGAATAATTTTGTTACAAAAATAAGTAGGATCTCTGTTTCTCATACTTGAAGATAGTTTAAATGTTTGCAAATTATGACAATAATTTTAATACAAAAATAAGTAGGATCTTAGTTTTTGATTGATGATTGATAGTTTAAATGTTTTAAAATTTTAAAAATAATTTTTTTAAAAATGTAACTAGAATCTCTGTTTCTTATACTTGAAAGATAGTTTAATTGTTTTCAAATTATGAGAATAATTTTGTAACAAAAATAAGTAGGATCTCTGTTTCTCATACTTGAAAGATTGTTTAAAAGTTTTGAAATTATGAAAATAATTTTAATAAAAAAATAAGTAGGATCTATGTTTATGATAGTTTATTCATAGTTTAAATGTTGTAAAATTTTAAAAATAATTTTTTAAGAAAAAAAAGTAGGATCTCTGTTTCTCATACTTGAAAGATAGTTTAAATGTTTTCAAATTATCAAAATAACTTGTTAAAAAATGTTAGTTGGATCTCTGTTTGTGATACTTGAAAGATAGTTTAAACGTTTTAAAATTATAAAATAATTTTATTACAAAAATAAGTAGGATCTCTGTTTCTGATAGTTGATTGATAGTTTAAATGTTTTGAAATTTTAAAAATAATTTTTCAAGAAAAGTAAGTAGGATCTCTGTTTCTTATACTTGAAAGATAGTTTAATTGTTTTCAAATTATGAGAATAATTTTGTTACAAAAATAAGTAGGATCTCTGTTTCTCATACTTGAAAGATTGTTTAAAAGTTTTGAAATTATCAAAATATTTTTAATACAAAAATAAGTAGGATCTCTGTGTCTCATAATTGAAAGAAAGTTTAAATATTTTCAAATTATAAAAATAATTTTATTAGAAAAATAAGTAGGATCTTTGTTTCTGATAGTTGATTGATAGTTTAAATGTTTTGAAATTTTAAAAATAATTTTTCAAGAAAAGTAAGTATGATTTCTGTTTCTGATACTTGAAAGATAGTTTAAATGTTTTCAAATTATGACATTAATTTTATTACAAAAATAAGTAGGATCTCTGTCTTTGATAGTTAATTGATAGTTTCAATGTTTTAAATTTTATAAATATTTTTTTAAGAAAACTAAGTAGGATCTCTATTTCTCAAACTTAGAAGATAGTTTAAATGTTTTCAAATTATCAAAATAATTTTAATACAAAAACAAGTAGGATATCTGTTTCTGATAGTTGATTAATAGTTTAAACGTTTTGAAAATTTAAAAATAATGTTTTAAAAAATATAACTAGGGTCTCTGTTTCTCATACTTGAAAGATAGTTTAAATGTTTTCAAATTATACGAATAATTTTATTACAAAAATAAGTAGGATCTTTGTTTGTGATAGTTGATTCATAGTTTAAATGTTTTGAAATTTTAAAAATAATTTTTTAAGAAAAGTAAGTAGGATCTCTGTTTCTCATACTTGAAAGATAGTTTAAATGTTTTCAAATTATGACAATAATTTTAATACAAAAATAAGTAGGATCTCAGTTTCTGATTGATGATTGATAGTTTAAATGTTTTCAAAATTTTAAAAATAATTTTTTAAGAAAAGTAAGTAGGATCTTTGCTTCTCATACTTGAAAGATAGTTTAATTGTTTTCAAATTTTGAGAATAATTTTTTAACAAAAATAAGTAGGATCTCTATTTCTCATACTTGAAAGATTGTTTAAAAGTTTTGAAATTATCAAAATAATTTTAATACAAAAATAAGTAGGATCTATGTTTATGATAGTTGATTCATAGTTTAAATGTTGTAAAATTTTAAAAATAATTTTTTAGGAAAACAAAGTAGGATCTCTGTTTCTCATACTTGAAAGATAGTTTAAATGTTTTCAAATTATAAAAATAACTTGTTAAAAAATGTTAGTTGGATCTCTGTTTGTGATACTTGAAAGATAGTTTAATTGTTTTCAAATTATCAAAATAACTTGTTAAAAAATGTTAGTTGGATCTCTGTTTGTGATACTTGAAAGATAGTTTAAACGTTTTAAAATTATAAAATAATTTTATTACAAAAATAAGTAGGATCTCTGTTTCTGATAGTTGATTGATAGTTTAAATGTTTTGAAATTTTAAAAATAATTTTTCAAGAAAAGTAAGTAGGATCTCTGTTTCTTATACTTGAAAGATAGTTTAATTGTTTTCAAATTATGAGAATAATTTTGTTACAAAAATAAGTAGGATCTCTGTTTCTCATACTTGAAAGATTGTTTAAAAGTTTTGAAATTATCAAAATATTTTTAATACAAAAATAAGTAGGATCTCTGTGTCTCATAATTGAAAGAAAGTTTAAATATTTTCAAATTATAAAAATAATTTTATTACAAAAATAAGTAGGATCTTTGTTTCTGATAGTTGATTGATAGTTTAAATGTTTTGAAATTTTAAAAATAATTTTTCAAGAAAAGTAAGTATGATTTCTGTTTCTGATACTTGAAAGATAGTTTAAATGTTTTCAAATTATGACATTAATTTTATTACAAAAATAAGTAGGATCTCTGTCTTTGATAGTTAATTGATAGTTTCAATGTTTTAAATTTTATAAATATTTTTTTAAGAAAACTAAGTAGGATCTCTATTTCTCAAACTTAGTAGATAGTTTAAATGTTTTCAAATTATCAAAATAATTTTAATACAAAAACAAGTAGGATATCTGTTTCTGATAGTTGATTAATAGTTTAAACGTTTTGAAAATTTAAAAATAATGTTTTAAAAAATATAACTAGGGTCTCTGTTTCTCATACTTGAAAGATAGTTTAAATGTTTTCAAATTATAAGAATAATTTTATTACAAAAATAAGTAGGATCTTTGTTTGTGATAGTTGATTCATAGTTTAAATGTTTTGAAATTTTAAAAATAATTTTTTAAGAAAAGTAAGTAGGATCTCTGTTTCTCATACTTGAAAGATAGTTTAAATGTTTTCAAATTATGACAATAATTTTAATACAAAAATAAGTAGGATCTCAGTTTCTGATTGATGATTGATAGTTTAAATGTTTTCAAAATTTTAAAAATAATTTTTTAAGAAAAGTAAGTAGGATCTTTGTTTCTCATACTTGAAAGATAGTTTAATTGTTTTCAAATTATGAGAATAATTTTTTAACAAAAATAAGTAGGATCTCTATTTCTCATACTTGAAAGATTGTTTAAAAGTTTTGAAATTATCAAAATAATTTTAATACAAAAATAAGTAGGATCTATGTTTATGATAGTTGATTCATAGTTTAAATGTTGTAAAATTTTAAAAATAATTTTTTAAGAAAACAAACTAGGATCTCTGTTTCTCATACTTGAAAGATAGTTTAAATGTTTTCAAATTATAAAAATAACTTGTTAAAAAATGTTAGTTGGATCTCTGTTTGTGATACTTGAAAGATAGTTTAAACATTTTAAAATTATAAAATAATTTTATTACAAAAATAAGTAGGATCTCTGTTTCTGATAGTTGATTGATAGTTTAAATGTTTTGAAATTTTAAAAATAATTTTTCAAGAAAAGTAAGTAGGATCTCTGTTTCTTATACTTGAAAGATAGTTTAATTGTTTTCAAATTATGAGAATAATTTTGTAACAAAAATAAGTAGGATCTCTGTTTCTCATACTTGAAAGATTGTTTAAAAGTTTTGAAATTATCAAAATAATTTTAATACAAAAATAAGTAGGATCTCTGTGTCTCATAATTGAAAGATAGTTTAAATATTTTCAAATTATAAAAATAATTTTATTACAAAAATAAGTAGGATCTTTGTTTCTGATAGTTGATTGATAGTTTAAATGTTTTGAAATTTTAAAAATAATTTTTCAAGAAAAGTAAGTATGATTTTTGTTTCTGATACTTGAAAGATAGTTTAAATGTTTTCAAATTATGACAATAATTTTATTACAAAAATAAGTAGGATCTCTGTCTTTGATAGTTAATTGATAGTTTCAATGTTTTAAATTTTATAAATATTTTTTTAAGAAAACTAAGTAGGATCTCTATTTCTCAAACTTGGAAGATAGTTTAAATGTTTTCAAATTATCAAAATAATTTTAATACAAAAACAAGTAGGATATCTGTTTCTCATAGTTGATTAATAGTTTAAACGTTTTGAAAATTTAAAAATAATGTTTTAAAAAATATAAGTAGGGTCTCTGTTTCTCATACTTGAAAGATAGTTTAATTGTTTTCAAATTATGAGAATAATTTTATTACAAAAATAAGTAGGATCTTTGTTTGTGATAGTTGATTCATAGTTTAAATGTTTTGAAATTTTAAAAATAATTTTTTAAGAAAAGTAAGTAGGATCTCTGTTTCTCATACTTGAAAGATAGTTTAAATGTTTTCAAATTATGACAATAATTGTAATTCAAAAATAAGTAGGATCTCAGTTTCTGATTGTTGATTGATAGTTTAAATGTTTTCAAATTATAAAAATAATTTTAATACAAAAATAAATAGGTCCTCTGTTTCTGATAGTTGATTCATAGTTTAAATGTTGTAAAATTTTAAAAATAATTTTTTAAGAAAAGTAAGTAGGATCTCTGTTTCTCATACTTGAAAGATAGTTTAAATGTTTTCAAATTATGAAAATAATTTTAATACAAAAATAAGTAGGATCTCAGTTTCTAATTGATGATTGATAGTTTAAATGTTTTAAAATTTTAAAAATAATTTTTTTAAAAATGTAACTAGAATCTCTGTTTCTCATACTTGAAAGATAGTTTAATTCTTTTCAAATTATGAGAATAATTTTGTAACAAAAATAAGTAAGATCTCTGTTTCTCATACTTGAAAGATTGTTTAAAAGTTTTGAAATTATCAAAATAATTTTAATACAAAAATAAGTAGGATCTCTGTTTCTGATAGTTGATTGATAGTTTAAATGTTGTAAAATTTTAAAAATAATTTTTTAAGGAAACTAAGTAGGATCTTTGTTTTTCATACTTGAAAGATAGTTTAAATGTTTTCAAATTATAAAAATAACTTGTTAAAAAATGTTAGTTGGATCTCTGTTTGTTGTACTTGAAAGATAGTTTAAACGTTTTAAAATTATAAAATAATTTTATTACAAAAATAAGTAGGATCTTTGTTTGTGATAGTTGATTGATAGTTTAAATGTTTTGAAATTTTAAAAATAGTTTTTTTAAGAAAACTAAGTAGGATCTCTGTTTCTCATACTTGAAAGATAGTGTAAATGTTTTCAAATTATCAAAATAATTTTAATACAAAAATAAGTAGAATCTCAGTTTCTGATAGTTGATTGATAGATTACATGTTTTGAAATTTTAAAAATATTTTTTTAAGAAATGTATGTAGGATCTCTGTTTCTCATACTTGAAAGATAGTTTAATTGTTTTCAAATTATGAGAATAATTTTGTTACAAAAATAAGTAGGATCTCTGTTTCTCATACTTGAAAGATAGTTTAAATGTTTTCAAATTATGACAATAATTTTAATACAAAAATAAGTAGGATCTTAGTTTCTGATTGATGATTGATAGTTTAAATGTTTTAAAATTTTAAAAATAATTTTTTAAAAAATGTAACTAGAATCTCTGTTTCTCATACTTGAAAGATAGTTTAATTGTTTTCAAATTATGAGAATAATTTTGTAACAAAAATAAGTAGGATCTCTGTTTCTCATACTTAAAAGATTGTTTAAAAGTTTTGAAATTATCAAAATAATTTTAATACAAAAATAAATAGGATCTCTGTTCCTGATAGTTGATTGATAGTTTAAATGTTGTAAAATTTTAAAAATAATTTTTCAAGAAAAGTAAGTAGGATCTCGGTTTTTCATACTTGAAAGATAGTTTAAATGTTTTCAAATGATAAAAATAACTTGTTAAAAAATGTTAGTTGGATCTCTGTTTGTGATACTTGAAAGATAGTTTAAACGTTTTAAAATTATAAAATAATTTTATTACAAAAATAAGTAGGATCTCTGTTTCTGATAGTTGATTGATAGTTTAAATGTTTTGAAATTTTATAAATAATTTTTCAAGAAAAGTAAGTATGATTTCTGTTTCTGATACTTGAAAGATAATTTAAATGTTTTCAAATTATGACAATAATTTTATTATAAAAAATAAGTAGGATCTCTGTTTTTGATAGTTAATTGATAGTTTAAATGTTTTAAATTTTATAAATATTTTTTTAAGAAAACTAAGTAGGATCTCTATTTCTCAAACTTAGAAGATAGTTTAAATGTTTTCAAATTATCAAAATAATTTTAATACAAAAACAAGTAGGATATCTGTTTCTGATAGTTGATTAATAGTTTAAACGTTTTGAAAATTTAAAAATAATGTTTTAAAAAATATAAATAGGGTCTCTGTTTCTCATACTTGAAAGATAGTTTAAATGTTTTCAAATTATACGAATAATTTTATTACAAAAATAAGTAGGATCTTTGTTTGTGATAGTTGATTCATAGTTTAAATGTTTTGAAATTTTAAAAATAATTTTTTAAGAAAAGTAAGTAGGATCTCTGTTTCTCATACTTGAAAGATAGTTTAAATGTTTTCAAATTATGACAATAATTTTAATACAAAAATAAGTAGGATCTCAGTTTCTGATTGATGATTGATAGTTTAAATGTTTTCAAAATTTTAAAAATAATTTTTTAAGAAAAGTAAGTAGGATCTTTGTTTCTCATACTTGAAAGATAGTTTAATTGTTTTCAAATTATGAGAATAATTTTTTAACAAAAATAAGTAGGATCTCTATTTCTCATACTTGAAAGATTGTTTAAAAGTTTTGAAATTATCAAAATAATTTTAATACAAAAATAAGTAGGATCTATGTTTATGATAGTTGATTCATAGTTTAAATGTTGTAAAATTTTAAAAATAATTTTTTAAGAAAACAAACTAGGATCTCTGTTTCTCATACTTGAAAGATAGTTTAAATGTTTTCAAATTATAAAAATAACTTGTTAAAAAATGTTAGTTGGATCTCTGTTTGTGATACTTGAAAGATAGTTTAAACATTTTAAAATTATAAAATAATTTTATTACAAAAATAAGTAGGATCTCTGTTTCTGATAGTTGATTGATAGTTTAAATGTTTTGAAATTTTAAAAATAATTTTTCAAGAAAAGTAAGTAGGATCTCTATTTCTTATACTTGAAAGATAGTTTAATTGTTTTCAAATTATGAGAATAATTTTGTAACAAAAATAAGTAGGATCTCTGTTTCTCATACTTGAAAGATTGTTTAAAAGTTTTGAAATTATCAAAATATTTTTAATACAAAAATAAGTAGGATCTCTGTGTCTCATAATTGAAAGAAAGTTTAAAAATTTTCAAATTATAAAAATAATTTTATTACAAAAATAAGTAGGATCTCTGTTTCTGATAGTTGATTGATAGTTTAAATGTTTTGAAATTTTAAAAATAATTTTTCAAGAAAAGTAAGTAGGATCTTTGTTTCTTATACTTGAAAGATAGTTTAATTGTTTTCAAATTATGAGAATAATTTTGTTACAAAAATAAGTAGGATCTCTGTTTCTCATACTTGAAAGATTGTTTAAAAGTTTTGAAATTATCAAAATAATTTTAATACAAAAATAAGTAGGATCTCTGTGTCTCATAATTGAAAGATAGTTTAAATATTTTCAAATTATAAAAATAATTTTATTACAAAAATAAGTAGGATCTTTGTTTCTGATAGTTGATTGATAGTTTAAATGTTTTGAAATTTTAAAAATAATTTTTCAAGAAAAGTAAGTATGATTTTTGTTTCTGATACTTGAAAGATAGTTTAAATGTTTTCAAATTATGACAATAATTTTATTACAAAAATAAGTAGGATCTCTGTCTTTGATAGTTAATTGATAGTTTCAATGTTTTAAATTTTATAAATATTTTTTTAAGAAAACTAAGTAGGATCTCTATTTCTCAAACTTGGAAGATAGTTTAAATGTTTTCAAATTATCAAAATAATTTTAATACAAAAACAAGTAGGATATCTGTTTCTAATAGTTGATTAATAGTTTAAACGTTTTGAAAATTTAAAAATAATGTTTTAAAAAATATAAGTAGGGTCTCTGTTTCTCATACTTGAAAGATAGTTTAATTGTTTTCAAATTATGAGAATAATTTTATTACAAAAATAAGTAGGATCTTTGTTTGTGATAGTTGATTCATAGTTTAAATGTTTTGAAATTTTAAAAATAATTTTTTAAGAAAAGTAAGTAGGATCTCTGTTTCTCATACTTGAAAGATAGTTTAAATGTTTTCAAATTATGACAATAATTTTAATTCAAAAATAAGTAGGATCTCAGTTTCTGATTGATGATTGATAGTTTAAATGTTTTCAAATTATAAAAATAATTTTAATACAAAAATAAATAGGTCCTCTGTTTCTGATAGTTGATTCATAGTTTAAATGTTGTAAAATTTTAAAAATAATTTTTTAAGAAAAGTAAGTAGGATCTCTGTTTCTCATACTTGAAACATAGTTTAAATGTTTTCAAATTATGAAAATAATTTTAATACAAAAATAAGTAGGATCTCAGTTTCTGATTGATGATTGATAGTTTAAATGTTTTAAAATTTTAAAAATAATTTTTTTAAAAATGTAACTAGAATCTCTGTTTCTCATACTTGAAAGATAGTTTAATTCTTTTCAAATTATGAGAATAATTTTGTAACAAAAATAAGTAAGATCTCTGTTTCTCATACTTGAAAGATTGTTTAAAAGTTTTGAAATTATCAAAATAATTTTAATACAAAAATAAGTAGGATCTCTGTTTCTGATAGTTGATTGATAGTTTAAATGTTGTAAAATTTTAAAAATAATTTTTTAAGGAAACTAAGTAGGATCTTTGTTTTTCATACTTGAAAGATAGTTTAAATGTTTTCAAATTATAAAAATAACTTGTTAAAAAATGTTAGTTGGATCTCTGTTTGTGATACTTGAAAGATAGTTTAAACGTTTTAAAATTATAAAATAATTTTATTACAAAAATAAGTAGGATCTTTGTTTGTGATAGTTGATTGATAGTTTAAATGTTTTGAAATTTTAAAAATAGTTTTTTAAGAAAACTAAGTAGGATCTCTGTTTCTCATACTTGAAAGATAGTGTAAATGTTTTCAAATTATCAAAATAATTTAAATACAAAAATAAGTAGAATCTCAGTTTCTGATAGTTGATTGATAGATTACATGTTTTGAAATTTTAAAAATATTTTTTTAAGAAATGTAAGTAGGATCTCTGTTTCTCATACTTGAAAGATAGTTTAATTGTTTTCAAATTATGAGAATAATTTTGTTACAAAAATAAGTAGGATCTCTGTTTCTCATACTTGAAAGATAGTTTAAATGTTTTCAAATTATGACAATAATTTTAATACAAAAATAAGTAGGATCTTAGTTTCTGATTGATGATTGATAGTTTAAATGTTTTAAAATTTTAAAAATAATTTTTTAAAAAATGTAACTAGAATCTCTGTTTCTCATACTTGAAAGATAGTTTAATTGTTTTCAAATTATGAGAATAATTTTTTAACAAAAATATGTAGGATCTCTATTTCTCATACTTGAAAGATTGTTTAAAAGTTTTGAAATTATCAAAATAATTTTAATACAAAAATAAGTAGGATCTATGTTTATGATAGTTGATTCATAGTTTAAATGTTGTAAAATTTTAAAAATAATTTTTTAAGAAAACAAACTAGGATCTCTGTTTCTCATACTTGAAAGATAGTTTAAATGTTTTCAAATTATAAAAATAATTTGTTAAAAAATGTTAGTTGGATCTCTGTTTGTGATACTTGAAAGATAGTTTAAACGTTTTAAAATTATAAAATAATTTTATTACAAAAATAAGTAGGATCTCTGTTTCTGATAGTTGATTGATAGTTTAAATGTTTTGAAATTTTATAAATAATTTTTCAAGAAAAGTAAGTATGATTTCTGTTTCTGATACTTGAAAGATAATTTAAATGTTTTCAAATTATGACAATAATTTTATTATAAAAAATAAGTAGGATCTCTGTTTTTGATAGTTAATTGATAGTTTAAATGTTTTAAATTTTATAAATATTTTTTTAAGAAAATTAAGTAGGATCTCTATTTCTCAAACTTGGAAGATAGTTTAAATGTTTTCAAATTATCAAAATAATTTTAATACAAAACCAAGTTGGATATTTGTTTCTGATAGTTGATTAATAGTTTAAACGTTTTGAAAATTTAAAAATAATGTTTTAAAAAATATAAGTAGGGTCTCTGTTTCTCATACTTGAAAGATAGTTTAATTGTTTTCAAATTATGAGAATAATTTTGTAACAAAAATAAGTAGGATCTCTGTTTCTCATACTTAAAAGATTGTTTAAAAGTTTTGAAATTATCAAAATAATTTTAATACAAAAATAAATAGGATCTCTGTTCCTGATAGTTGATTGATAGTTTAAATGTTGTAAAATTTTAAAAATAATTTTTTAAGAAAACTAAGTAGGATCTCGGTTTTTCATACTTGAAAGATAGTTTAAATGTTTTCAAATGATAAAAATAACTTGTTAAAAAATGTTAGTTGGATCTCTGTTTGTGATACTTGAAAGATGGTTTAAACGTTTTAAAATTATAAAATAATTTTATTATAAAAATAAGTAGGATCTCTGTTTCTGATAGTTGATTGATAGTTTAAATGTTTTGAAATTTTATAAATAATTTTTCAAGAAAAGTAAGTATGATTTCTGTTTCTGATACTTGAAAGATAATTTAAATGTTTTCAAATTATGACAATAATTTTATTATAAAAAATAAGTAGGATCTCTGTTTTTGATAGTTAATTGATAGTTTAAATGTTTTAAATTTTATAAATATTTTTTTAAGAAAACTAAGTAGGATCTCTATTTCTCAAACTTGGAAGATAGTTTAAATGTTTTCAAATTATCAAAATAATTTTAATACAAAAACAAGTAGGATATTTGTTTCTGATAGTTGATTAATATTTTAAACGTTTTGAAAATTTAAAAATAATGTTTTAAAAAATATAAGTAGGGTCTCTGTTTCTCATACTTGAAAGATAGTTTAATTGTTTTCAAATTATGAGAATAATTTTACTAAAAAAATAAGTAGGATATCTTTTTGTGATAGTTGATTGATAGTATAAATGTTTTGAAATTTTAAAATATATTTTTTAGAAAACTAAGTAGGATCTCTGTTTCTCATACTTGAAAGCTAGTTTAAATGTTTTCAAATTATCAAAATACTTTTAATACAAAAATAAGTAGAATCTCAGTTTCTGATAGTTGATTGATAGTTTAAATGTTTTGAAATTTTAAAAATAATTTTTTAAGAAAAGTAAGTAGTATCTTTGTTTCTTATAATTGAAAGATAGTTTAAATGTTTTCAAATTATGAGAATAATTTTATTACAAAAATAAGTAGGATCTTTGTTTGTGATAGTTGATTGATAGTTTAAATGTTTTGAAATTTTAAAAATAGTTTTTTAAGAAAACTAAATAGGATCTCTGTTTCTCATACTTGAAAGATAGTGTATATGTTTTCAAATGATCAAAATTATTTTAATACAAAAATAAGTAGAATCTCAGTTTCTGATAGTTGATTGATAGTTTAAATGTTTTGAAATTTTAAAAATATTTTTTTAAGAAATGTAAGTAGGATCTCTGTTTCTCATACTTGAAAGATAGTTTAAATGTTTTCAAATTATGACAATAATTTTAATACAAAAATAAGTAGGATCTTAGTTTATGATTGATGATTGATAGTGTAAATGTTTTAAAATTTTAAAAATAATTTTTTAAAAAATGTAACTAGAATCTCTGTTTCTTATACTTGAAAGATAGTTTAATTGTTTTCAAATTATGAGAATAATTTTGTAACAAAAATAAGTAGGATCTCTGTTTCTCATACTTGAAAGATTGTTTAAAAGTTTTGAAATTATCAAAATAATTTTAATAAAAAAATAAGTAGGATCTATGTTTATGATAGTTGATTCATAGTTTAAATGTTGTAAAATTTTAAAAATAATTTTTTAAGAAAAAAAAGTAGGATCTCAGTTTCTCATACTTGAAAGATAGTTTAAATGTTTTCAAATTATCAAAATAATTTGTTAAAAAATGTTAGTTGGATCTCTGTTTGTGATACTTGAAAGATAGTTTAAACGTTTTAAAATTATAAAATAATTTTATTACAAAAATAAGTAGGATCTCTGTTTCTGATAGTTGATTGATAGTTTAAATGTTTTGAAATTTTAAAAATAATTTTTCAAGAAAAGTAAGTAGGATCTCTGTTTCTTATACTTGAAAGATAGTTTAATTGTTTTCAAATTATAAGAATAATTTTGTTACAAAAATAAGTAGGATCTCTGTTTCTCATACTTGAAAGATTGTTTAAAAGTTTTGAAATTATCAAAATATTTTTAATACAAAAATAAGTAGGATCTCTGTGTCTCATAATTGAAAGAAAGTTTAAATATTTTCAAATTATAAAAATAATTTTATTACAAAAATAAGTAGGATCTTTGTTTCTGATAGTTGATTGATAGTTTAAATGTTTTGAAATTTTAAAAATAATTTTTCAAGAAAAGTAAGTATGATTTCTGTTTCTGATACTTGAAAGATAGTTTAAATGTTTTCAAATTATGACATTAATTTTATTACAAAAATAAGTAGGATCTCTGTCTTTGATAGTTAATTGATAGTTTCAATGTTTTAAATTTTATAAATATTTTTTTAAGAAAACTAAGTAGGATCTCTATTTCTCAAACTTAGAAGATAGTTTAAATGTTTTCAAATTATCAAAATAATTTTAATACAAAAACAAGTAGGATATCTGTTTCTGATAGTTGATTAATAGTTTAAACGTTTTGAAAATTTAAAAATAATGTTTTAAAAAATATAACTAGGGTCTCTGTTTCTCATACTTGAAAGATAGTTTAAATGTTTTCAAATTATAAGAATAATTTTATTACAAAAATAAGTAGGATCTTTGTTTGTGATAGTTGATTCATAGTTTAAATGTTTTGAAATTTTAAAAATAATTTTTTAAGAAAAGTAAGTAGGATCTCTGTTTCTCATACTTGAAAGATAGTTTAAATGTTTTCAAATTATGACAATAATTTTAATACAAAAATAAGTAGGATCTCAGTTTCTGATTGATGATTGATAGTTTAAATGTTTTCAAAATTTTAAAAATAATTTTTTAAGAAAAGTAAGTAGGATCTTTGTTTCTCATACTTGAAAGATAGTTTAATTGTTTTCAAATTATGAGAATAATTTTTTAACAAAAATATGTAGGATCTCTATTTCTCATACTTGAAAGATTGTTTAAAAGTTTTGAAATTATCAAAATAATTTTAATACAAAAATAAGTAGGATCTATGTTTATGATAGTTGATTCATAGTTTAAATGTTGTAAAATTTTAAAAATAATTTTTTAGGAAAACAAAGTAGGATCTCTGTTTCTCATACTTGAAAGATAGTTTAAATGTTTTCAAATTATCAAAATAACTTGTTAAAAAATGTTAGTTGGATCTCTGTTTGTGATACTTGAAAGATAGTTTAAACGTTTTAAAATTATAAAATAATTTTATTACAAAAATAAGTAGGATCTCTGTTTCTGATAGTTGATTGATAGTTTAAATGTTTTGAAATTTTAAAAATAATTTTTCAAGAAAAGTAAGTAGGATCTCTGTTTCTTATACTTGAAAGATAGTTTAATTGTTTTCAAATTATGAGAATAATTTTGTTACAAAAATAAGTAGGATCTCTGTTTCTCATACTTGAAAGATTGTTTAAAAGTTTTGAAATTATCAAAATATTTTTAATACAAAAATAAGTAGGATCTCTGTGTCTCATAATTGAAAGAAAGTTTAAATATTTTCAAACTATAAAAATAATTTTATTACAAAAATAAGTAGGATCTTTGTTTCTGATAGTTGATTGATAGTTTAAATGTTTTGAAATTTTAAAAATAATTTTTCAAGAAAAGTAAGTATGATTTCTGTTTCTGATACTTGAAAGATAGTTTAAATGTTTTCAAATTATGACATTAATTTTATTACAAAAATAAGTAGGATCTCTGTCTTTGATAGTTAATTGATAGTTTCAATGTTTTAAATTTTATAAATATTTTTTTAAGAAAACTAAGTAGGATCTCTATTTCTCAAACTTAGTAGATAGTTTAAATGTTTTCAAATTATCAAAATAATTTTAATACAAAAACAAGTAGGATATCTGTTTCTGATAGTTGATTAATAGTTTAAACGTTTTGAAAATTTAAAAATAATGTTTTAAAAAATATAACTAGGGTCTCTGTTTCTCATACTTGAAAGATAGTTTAAATGTTTTCAAATTATAAGAATAATTTTATTACAAAAATAAGTAGGATCTTTGTTTGTGATAGTTGATTCATAGTTTAAATGTTTTGAAATTTTAAAAATAATTTTTTAAGAAAAGTAAGTAGGATCTCTGTTTCTCATACTTGAAAGATAGTTTAAATGTTTTCAAATTATGACAATAATTTTAATACAAAAATAAGTAGGATCTCAGTTTCTGATTGATGATTGATAGTTTAAATGTTTTCAAAATTTTAAAAATAATTTTTTAAGAAAAGTAAGTAGGATCTTTGTTTCTCATACTTGAAAGATAGTTTAATTGTTTTCAAATTATGAGAATAATTTTTTAACAAAAATAAGTAGGATCTCTATTTCTCATACTTGAAAGATTGTTTAAAAGTTTTGAAATTATCAAAATAATTTTAATACAAAAATAAGTAGGATCTATGTTTATGATAGTTGATTCATAGTTTAAATGTTGTAAAATTTTAAAAATAATTTTTTAAGAAAACAAACTAGGATCTCTGTTTCTCATACTTGAAAGATAGTTTAAATGTTTTCAAATTATAAAAATAACTTGTTAAAAAATGTTAGTTGGATCTCTGTTTGTGATACTTGAAAGATAGTTTAAACATTTTAAAATTATAAAATAATTTTATTACAAAAATAAGTAGGATCTCTGTTTCTGATAGTTGATTGATAGTTTAAATGTTTTGAAATTTTAAAAATAATTTTTCAAGAAAAGTAAGTAGGATCTCTGTTTCTTATACTTGAAAGATAGTTTAATTGTTTTCAAATTATGAGAATAATTTTGTAACAAAAATAAGTAGGATCTCTGTTTCTCATACTTGAAAGATTGTTTAAAAGTTTTGAAATTATCAAAATAATTTTAATACAAAAATAAGTAGGATCTCTGTGTCTCATAATTGAAAGATAGTTTAAATATTTTCAAATTATAAAAATAATTTTATTACAAAAATAAGTAGGATCTTTGTTTCTGATAGTTGATTGATAGTTTAAATGTTTTGAAATTTTAAAAATAATTTTTCAAGAAAAGTAAGTATGATTTTTGTTTCTGATACTTGAAAGATAGTTTAAATGTTTTCAAATTATGACAATAATTTTATTACAAAAATAAGTAGGATCTCTGTCTTTGATAGTTAATTGATAGTTTCAATGTTTTAAATTTTATAAATATTTTTTTAAGAAAACTAAGTAGGATCTCTATTTCTCAAACTTGGAAGATAGTTTAAATGTTTTCAAATTATCAAAATAATTTTAATACAAAAACAAGTAGGATATCTGTTTCTAATAGTTGATTAATAGTTTAAACGTTTTGAAAATTTAAAAATAATGTTTTAAAAAATATAAGTAGGGTCTCTGTTTCTCATACTTGAAAGATAGTTTAATTGTTTTCAAATTATGAGAATAATTTTACTACAAAAATAAGTAGGATCTCTGTTTGTGATAGTTGATTGATAGTTTAAATGTTTTGAAATTTTAAAATATATTTTTTAGAAAACTAAGTAGGATCTTTGTTTCTCATACTTTAAAGATAGTTTAAATGTTTTCAAATTATCAAAATAATTTTAATACAAAAACAAGTAGAATCTCAGTTTCTGATAGTTGATTGATAGTTTAAATGTTTTGAAATTTTAAAAATAATTTTTTAAGAAAAGTAAGTAGTATCTTTGTTTCTTATACTTGAAAGATAGTTTAAATGTTTTCAAATTATGAGAATAATTTTATTACTAAAATAAGTAGTATCTTTGTTTGTGATAGTTGATTGATAGTTTAAATGTTTTGAAATTTTAAAAATAATTTTTTAAGAAAAGTAAGTAAGATCTCTGTTTCTCATACTTGAAAGATAGTTTAAATATTTTCAAATTATGACAATAATTTTAATACAAAAATAAGTAGGATCTCAGTTTTTGATTGATGATTGATAGTTTAAATGTTTTAAAATTTTAAAAATAATTTTTTGAAAAATGTAACTAGAATCCTTGTTTCTCATACTTGAAAGATAGTTTAATTGTTTTTAAATTAAGAGAATAATTTTGTAACAAAAATAAATAGGATCCTAGTTTCTCATACTTGAAAGATTGTTTGAAAGTTTTGAAATTATCAAAATAATTTTAATACAAAAATAAGTAGGATCTCTGTTTCTGATAGTTGATTGATAGTTTAAATGTTGTAAAATTTTAAAAATAATTTTTTAAGAAAACTAAGTAGGATCTCTGTTTTTCATACTTGAAAGATAGTTTAAATGTTTTCAAATTATAAAAATAACTTGTTAAAAAATGTTAGTTGGATCTCTGTTTGTGATACTTGAAAGATAGTTTAAACGTTTTAAAATTATAAAATAATTTTATTACAAAAATAATTTTTTAGGAAATGTAAGTAGGATCTTCGGTTCTCATACTTGAAAGATAGTTTAAATGTTTTCAAATTATCAAAATAATTGTAATACAAAAACAAGTAGGATCTCTATTTCTGATAGTTGATTGATAGTTTAAATGTTTGAATTTTTAAAAATAATTTCTTAAGTAAGTAGGATCTTTTTTTCTCATACTTGAAAGATAGTTTAAATGTTGTCAAATTAGGATAATAATTTTAATACAAAAATAAGTAGGATCTCAGTTTCTGATTGTTGATTGATAGTTTAAACGTTTCAAAATTTTAAAAATAATTTTTCAAAAAATGTAAGTAGGATCTTTGTTTCTCATACTTGAAGGATAGTTTAAATGTTTACAAATTATAAAAATAACTTATTAAAAAATGCTAGTAGGATCTCTGTTTGTGATACTTGAAAGATAGTTTAAAAGTTTTAAAATTATAAAATAATTTTATTACAAAAATTTGTAGGATCTCTGTTTCTGATAGTTGATTGATAGTTTAAATGTTTTGAAAATTTAAAAATAAATTTTCAAGAAAAGTAAGTTTGATTTCTGTTTCTGATACTTGAAAGATAGTTTACACGTTTTCAAATTATGAAAATAACTTGTCAAACCATGTTAGTAGGATCTCTGTTTGTGATACTTGAAAGATAGTTTATACGTTTTAAAATTATAAAATAATTTTATTATAAAAATTAGTAGGATCTCTGTTTCTGATAGTTGATTGATAGTTTAAATGTTTTGAAATTTTAAAAATAATTTTTCAAGAAAAGTAAGTTTGATTTCTGTTTCTGATACTTGAAAGATAGTTTACATGTTTTCAAATTATGACAATAATTTTAATACAAAAATAAGTAGGATCTCAGTTTCTGATTGTTCATTGATAGTTTTAATGTTTTGAAATTTTAAAAATAATTTTTTAAGAAATGTAAGTAGGATCTCCGTTTCTCATACTTGAAAGATAGTTTAATTGTTTTCAAATTATGAGAATAATTTTGTTACAAAAATAAGTAGGATCTCTGTTTCTCACACTTGAAAGATAGTTTAAATATTTTCAAATTATCAAAATAATTTTAATACAAAAACAAGTAGGATCTCTGTTTCTGATAGTTGATTCATAGTATAAATATTGTGAAATTTTAAAAATAATTTTGTTTAAGAAAAGTAAGTGGGATCTTTGTTTCTCATACTTGAAAGATAGTTTAAATGTTTTCAAATTATGAGAATAATTTTATTACAAAAATAAGTAGGATCTTTGTTTGTGATAGTTGATTGATAGTTTAAATGTTTTGAAATTTTAAAAATAGTTTTTTAAGAAAACTAAGTAGGATCTCTGTTTCTCATACTTGATAGATAGTGTAAATGTTTCCAAATTATCAAAATACTTTTAATACAAAAATAAGTAGAATCTCAGTTTCTGATAGTTGATTGATAGTTTAAATGTTTTGAAATTTTAAAAATATTTTTTTAAGAAATGTAAGTAGGATCTCTGTTTCTCATACTTGAAAGATAGTTTAATTGTTTTCAAATTATGAGAATAATGTTTTAACAAAAATAAGTAGGATCTCTGTTTCTCATACTTGAAAGATTGTTTAAAAGTTTTGAAATTATCAAAATAATTTTAAAACAAAAATAAGTATGAACTCTGTTTATGATAGTTGATTCATAGTTTAAATGTTGTAAAATTTTAAAAATAGTTTTTTAAGAAAACAAAGTAGGATCTCTGTTTCTCATACTTGAAAGATAGTTTAAATGTTTTCAAATTATAAAAATAACTTGTCAAACCATGTTAGTAGGATCTATGTTTGTGATACTTGAAAGATAGTTTATACGTTTTAAAATTATAAAATAATTTTATTATAAAAATTAGTAGGATCTCTGTTTCTGATAGTTGATTGATAGTTTAAATGTTTTGAAATTTTAAAAATAATTTTTCAAGAAAAGTAAGTTTGATTTCTGTTTCTGATACTTGAAAGATAGTTTACATGTTTTCAAATTATGACAATAATTTTAATACAAAAATAAGTAGGATCTTAGTTTCTGATTGATGATTGATAGTTTAAATGTTTTAAAATTTTAAAAATAATTTTTTAAAAAATGTAACTAGAATCTCTGTTTCTCATACTTGAAAGATAGTTTAATTGTTTTCAAATTATGAGAATAATTTTGTAACAAAAATAAGTAGGATCTCTGTTTGTGATAGTTGATTGATAGTTTAAATGTTTTGAAATTTTAAAATATATTTTTTAGAAAACTAAGTAGGATCTTTGTTTCTCATACTTGAAAGATAGTTTAAATGTTTTAAAATTATCAAAATAATTTTAATTCAAAAATAAGTAGAATCTCAGTTTCTGATAGTTGATTGATAGTTTAAATATTTTGAAATTTTAAAAATAGTTTTTTAAGAAATGTAAGTAGGATCTCTGTTTCTCATACTTGAAAGATAGTTTAATTGTTTTCAAATTATGAGAATAATTTTGTTACAAAAATAAGTAGGATCTCTATTTCTCATACTTGAAAGATAGTTTAAATGTTTTCAAATTAAGAGAATAATTTTATTACAAAAATAAGTAGGATCTCTATTTCTCATACTTGAAAGATAGTTTAAATGTTTTCAAATTATGACAATAATTTTAATACAAAAATAAGTAGGATCTCAGTTTCTGATAGTTCATTGATAGTTTTAATGTTTTGAAATTTTAAAAATAATTTTTTAAGAAATGTAAGTAGGATCTCCGTTTCTCATACTTGAAAGATAGTTTAATTGTTTTCAAATTATGAGAATAATTTTGTTACAAAAATAAGTAGGATCTCTGTTTCTCACACTTGAAAGATAGTTTAAATATTTTCAAATTATCAAAATAATTTTAATACAAAAATAAGTAGGATCTCTGTTTCTGATAGTTGATTCATAGTTTAAATATTGTGAAATTTTAAAAATAATTTTTTTTAAGAAAAGTAAGTGGGATCTTTGTTTCTCATACTTGAAAGATAGTTCAAATGTTTTCAAATTATGAGAATAATTTTATTACAAAAATAAGTAGGATCTTTGTTTGTGATAGTTGATTGATAGTTTAAATGTTTTGAAATTTTAAAAATAGTTTTTTAAGAAATGTAAGTAGGATCTCTGTTTCTCATACTTGAAAGATAGTTTAATTGTTTTCAAATTATGAGAATAATTTTGTTACAAAAATAAGTAGGATCTCTATTTCTCATACTTGAAAGATAGTTTAAATGTTTTCAAATTATGACAATAATTTTAATACAAAAATAAGTAGGATCTTAGTTTCTGATTGATGATTGATAGTTTAAATGTTTTAAAATTTTAAAAATAATTTTTTAAAAAATGTAACTAGAATCTCTGTTTCTCATACTTGAAAGATAGTTTAATTGTTTTCAAATTATGAGAATAATTTTGTAACAAAAATAAGTAGGAACTTTGTTTCTCATACTTGAAAGATTGTTTAAAAGTTGTGAAATTATCAAAATAATTTTAATACAAAAATAAGTAGGATCTCTGTTTATGATAGTTGATTCATAGTTTAAATGTTGTAAAATTTTAAAAATAGTTTTTTAAGAAAACAAAGTAGGATCTCTGTTTCTCATACTTGAAAGATAGTTTAAATGTTTTCAAATTATAAAAATAACTTGTTACAAAAAATGTTAGTTGGATCTCTGTTTGTGATACTTGAAAGATAGTTTAAACGTTTTAAAATTATAAAATAATTTTATTACAAAAATAAGTAGGATCTCTGTTTCTGATAGTTGATTGATAGTTTAAATGTTTTGAAATTTTAAAAATAATTTTTCAAGAAAAGTAAGTAGGATCTGTGTTTCTCATACTTGAAAGATAGTTTAATTGTTTTCAAATTATGAGAATAATTTTATTACAAAAATAAGAAGGATCTTTGTTTCTCAAACTTGAAAGATTGTTTAAAAGTTTTGAAATTATCAAAATAATTTTAATACAAAAATAAGTAGGATCTCTGTGTCTCATAATTGAAAGATAGTTTAAATATTTTCAAATTACAAAAATAATTTTATTACAAAAATAAGTAGGATCTCTGTTTCTGATAGTTGATTGATAGTTTAAATGTTTTGAAATTTTAGAAATGATTTTTCAAGAAAAGTAAGTATGATTTCTTTTTCTAATACGTGAAAGATAGTTTAAATGTTTTCAAATTATGACACTAATTTTATTACAAAAATAAGTAGGATCTTTGTTTGTGATAGTTGATTGATAGTTTAAATGTTTTGAAATTTTAAAAATAGTTTTTTAAGAAAACTAAGTAGGATCTCTGTTTCTCATACTTGAAAGATAGTTTAAATGTTTTCAAATTATCAAAATAATTTTAATACAAAAAGAAGTAGAATCTCAGTTTCTGATAGTTGCTTGATAGTTTAAATGTTTTGAAATTTTAAAAATAATTTTTTAAGAAAAGTAAGTAGTATCTTTGTTTCTTATACTTGAAAGATAGTTTAAATGTTTTCAAATTATGAGAATGTTTTTATTACAAAAATAAGTAGGATCTCTATTTCTCATACTTGAAAGATAGTTTAAATGTTTTCAAATTATGACCATAATTTTAATACAAAAATAAGTAGGATCTTAGTTTCTGATTGATGATTGATAGTTTAAATGTTTTAAAATTTTAAAAATAATTTTTTAAAAAATATAACTAGAATCTGTGTTTCTCATACTTGAAAGATAGTTTAATTGTTTTGAAATTATGACAATAATTTTGTAACAAAAATAAGTAGGATCTCTGTTTCTCATACTTGAAAGATTGTTTAAAAGTTTTGAAATTATCAAAATAATTTTAATACAAAAATAAGTAGGATCTCTGTTTATTATAGTTGATTCATAGTTTAAATGTTGTAAAATTTTAAAAATAGTTTTTTAAGAAAACAAAGTAGGATCTCTGTTTCTCATACTTGAAAGATAGTGTAAATGTTTTCAAATTATCAAAATAATTTTAATACAAAATTAAGTAGAATCTCAGTTTCTGATAGTTGATTGATAGTTTACATGTTTTGAAATTTTAAAAATATTTTTTTAAGAAATGTAAGTAGGATCTCTGTTTCTCATACTTGAAAGATAGTTTAATTGTTTTCAAATTATGAAAATAATTTTGTTACAAAAATAAGTAGGATCTTTGTTTCTCATACTTGAAAGATAGTTTAAATCTTTTCAAATTATGACAATAATTTTAATACAAAAATAAGTAGGATCTTAGTTTCTGATTGATGATTGATAGTTTAAATGTTTTCAAATTATAAAAATAACTTGTTAAAACATGTTAGTAGGATCTCTGTTTGTGATACTTGAAAGATAGTTTATACGTTTTAAAATTATAAAATAATTTTATTATAAAAATTAGTAGGATCTCTGTTTCTGATAGTTGATTGATAGTTTAAATGTTTTGAAATTTTAAAAATAATTTTTCAAGAAAAGTAAGTTTGATTTCTGTTTTTGATACTTGAAAGATAGTTTACATGTTTTCAAATTATGACAATAATTTTAATACAAAAATAAGTAGGATCTCAGTTTCTGATAGTTCATTGATAGTTTTAATGTTTTGAAATTTTAAAAATATTTTTTTAAGAAATGTAAGTAGGATCTTCGTTTCTCATACTTGAAAGATAGTTTAATTGTTTTCAAATTATTAGAATAATTTTGGTACAAAAATAAGTAGGATCTCTGTTTCTCACACTTGAAAGATAGTTTAAATATTTTCAAATTATCAAAATAATTTTAATACAAAAATAAGTAGGATCTTTGTTTCTGATAGTTGATTCATAGTTTAAATATTGTGAAATTTTAAAAATATTTTTTTTTAAGAAAAGTAAGTGGGATCTTTGTTTCCCATACTTGAAAGATAGTTTAAATGTTTTCAAATTATGAGAATAATTTTATTACAAACATAAGTAGGATCTTTGTTTGTGATAGTTGATTGATAGTTTAAATGTTTTGAAATTTTAAAAATAGTTTTTTAAGAAAACTAAGTAGGATCTCTGTTTCTCATACTTGAAAGATAGTGTAAATGTTTTCAAATTATCAAAATAATTTTAATACAAAAATAAGTAGAATCTCAGTTTCTGATAGTTGATTCATAGTTTAAATGTTGTAAAATTTTAAAAATAATTTTTTAAGAAAACTAAGTAGGATCTCTGTTTCTCATACTTGAAAGATAGTTTAAATGTTTTCAAATTATGAGAATAATTTTGTTACAAAAATAAGTAGGATCTCTGTTTCTCATACTTGAAAGATAGTTTAAATGTTTTCAAATGATGACAATAATTTTAATACAAAAATAAGTAGGATCTTAGTTTCTGATTGATGATTGATAGTTTAAATGTTTTAAAATTTTAAAAATAATTTTTTAAAAAATGTAACTAGAATCTCTGTTTCTTATACTTGAAAGATAGTTTAATTGTTTTCAAATTATGAGAATAATTTTGTTACAAAAATAAGTAGGATCTCTGTTTCTCATACTTGAAAGATTGTTTAAAAGTTTTGAAATTATCAAAATAATTTTAATAAAAAAATAAGTAGGATCTATGTTTATGATAGTTGATTCATAGTTTAAATGTTGTAAAATTTTAAAAATAATTTTTTAAGAAAAACAAAGTAGGATCTCTGTTTCTCATACTTGAAAGATAGTTTAAATGTTTTCAAATTATAAAAATAACTTGTTAAAAAATGTTAGTTGGATCTCTGTTTGTGATACTTGAAAGATAGTTTAAACGTTTTAAAATTATAAAATAATTTTATTACAAAAATAAGTAGGATCTCTGTTTCTGATAGTTGATTGATAGTTTAAATGTTTTGAAATTTTAAAAATAATTTTTCAAGAAAAGTAAGTAGGATCTCTGTTTCTTATAGTTGAAAGATAGTTTAATTGTTTTCAAATTATGAGAATAATTTTGTTACAAAAATAAGTAGGATCTCTGTTTCTCATACTTGAAAGATTGTTTAAAAGTTTTGAAATTATCAAAATATTTTTAATACAAAAATAAGTAGGATCTCTGTGTCTCATAATTGAAAGAAAGTTTAAATATTTTCAAATTATAAAAATAATTTTATTACAATAATAAGTAGAATCTTTGTTTCTGATAGTTGATTGATAGTTTAAATGTTTTGAAAATTTAAAAATAATTTTTCAAGAAAAGTAAGTATGATTTTTGTTTCTGATACTTGAAAGATAGTTTAATTGTTTTCAAATTATGAAAATAATTTTGTTACAAAAATAAGTAGGATCTTTGTTTCTCATACTTGAAAGATAGTTTAAATCTTTTCAAATTATGACAATAATTTTAATACAAAAATAAGTAGGATCTTAGTTTCTGATTGATGATTGATAGTTTAAATGTTTTCAAATTATAAAAATAACTTGTTAAAACATGTTAGTAGGATCTCTGTTTGTGATACTTGAAAGATAGTTTATACGTTTTAAAATTATAAAATAATTTTATTATAAAAATTAGTAGGATCTCTGTTTCTGATAGTTGATTGATAGTTTAAATGTTTTGAAATTTTAAAAATAATTTTTCAAGAAAAGTAAGTTTGATTTCTGTTTTTGATACTTGAAAGATAGTTTACATGTTTTCAAATTATGACATTAATTTTATTACAAAAATAAGTAGGATCTCTGTCTTTGATAGTTAATTGATAGTTTCAATGTTTTAAATTTTATAAATATTTTTTAAAAAAATGTAACTAGAATCTCTGTTTCTCATACTTGAAAGATAGTTTAATTGTTTTCAAATTATGAGAATAATTTTGTAACAAAAATAAGTAGGATTTCTGTTTCTCATACTTGAAAGATTGTTTAAAGTTTTGAAATTATCAAAATAATTTTAATACAAAAATAAGTAGGATCTCTGTTTATGATAGTTGATTCATAGTTTAAATGTTGTAAAATTTTAAAAATAGTTTTTTAAGAAAACAAAGTAGGATCTCTGTTTCTCATACTTGAAAGATAGTTTAAATGTTTTCAAATTATAAAAATAACTTGTTAAAACATGTTAGTAGGATCTCTGTTTGTGATACTTGAAAGATAGTTTATACGTTTTAAAATTATAAAATAATTTTATTATAAAAATTAGTAGGATCTCTGTTTCTGATAGTTGATTGATAGTTTAAATGTTTTGAAATTTTAAAAATAATTTTTCAAGAAAAGTAAGTTTGATTTCTGTTTCTGATACTTGAAAGATAGTTTACATGTTTTCAAATTATGACAATAATTTTAATACAAAAATAAGTAGGATCTCAGTTTCTGATAGTTCATTGATAGTTTTAATGTTTTGAAATTTTAAAAATATTTTTTTAAGAAATGTAAGTAGGATCTTCGTTTCTCATACTTGAAAGATAGTTTAATTGTTTTCAAATTATGAGAATAATTTTGTTACAAAAATAAGTAGGATCTTTGTTTCTCACACTTGAAAGATAGTTTAAATATTTTCAAATTATCAAAATAATTTTAATACAAAAATAAGTAGGATCTCTGTTTCTGATAGTTGATTCATAGTTTAAATATTGTGAAATTTTAAAAATATTTTTTTTTAAGAAAAGTAAGTGGGATCTTTGTTTCCCATACTTGAAAGATAGTTTAAATGTTTTCAAATTATGAGAATAATTTTATTACAAACATAAGTAGGATCTTTGTTTGTGATAGTTGATTGATAGTTTAAATGTTTTCAAATTTTAAAAATAGTTTTTTAAGAAAACTAAGTAGGATCTCTGTTTCTCATACTTGAAAGATAGTGTAAATGTTTTCAAATTATCAAAATAATTTTAATACAAAAATAAGTAGAATCTCAGTTTCTGATATGTGATTGATAGTTTAAATGTTTTGAAATTTTAAAAATATTTTTTTAAGAAATGTAAGTAGGATCTCTGTTTCTCATACTTGAAAGATAGTTTAATTGTTTTCAAATTATGAGAATAATTTTATTACAAAAATAAGTAGGATCTCTATTTCTCATACTTGAAACATAGTTTAAATGTTTTCAAATGATGACAATAATTTTAATACAAAAATAAGTAGGATCTTAGTTTCTGATTGATGATTGATAGTTTAAATGTTTTAAAATTTTAAAAATAATTTTTTAAAAAATGTAACTAGAATCTCTGTTTCTCATACTTGAAAGATAGTTTAATTGTTTTGAAATTATGACAATAATTTTGTAACAAAAATAAGTAGGATCTCTGTTTCTCATACTTGAAAGATTGTTTAAAAGTTTTGAAATTATCAAAATAAGTTTAATACAAAAATAAGTAGGATCTCTGTTTATGATAGTTGATTCATAGTTTAAATGTTGTAAAATTTTAAAAATAGTTTTTTAAGAAAACAAAGTAGGATCTCTGTTTCTTATACTTGAAAGATAGTTTAAATGTTTTCAAATTATAAAAATAACTTGTTAAAACATGTTAGTAGGATTTCTGTTTGTGATACTTGAAAGATAGTTTATACGTTTTAAAATTATAAAATAATTTTATTATAAAAATTAGTAGGATCTCTGTTTCTGATAGTTGATTGATAGTTTAAATGTTTTGAAATTTTAAAAATAATTTTTCAAGAAAAGTAAGTTTGATTTCTGTTTCTGATACTTGAAAGATAGTTTACATGTTTTCAAATTATGACAATAATTTTAATACAAAAATAAGTAGGATCTCAGTTTCTGATAGTTCATTGATAGTTTTAATATTTTGAAATTTTAAAAATAATTTTTTAAGAAATGTAAGTAGGATCTCTGTTTCTCATACTTGAAAGATAGTTTAAATCTTTTCAAATTATGACAATAATTTTAATACAAAAAGAAGTAGGATCTTAGTTTCTGATTGATGATTGATAGTTTAAATGTTTTCAAATTATAAAAATAACTTGTTAAAACATGTTAGTAGGATCTCTGTTTGTGATACTTGAAAGATAGTTTATACGTTTTAAAATTATAAAATAATTTTATTATAAAAATTAGTAGGATATCTGTTTATGATAGTTGATTGATAGTTTAAATGTTTTGAAATTTTAAAAATAATTTTTCAAGAAAAGTAAGTTTGATTTCTGTTTTTGATACTTGAAAGATAGTTTACATGTTTTCAAATTATGACAATAATTTTAATACAAAAATAAGTAGGATCTCAGTTTCTGATAGTTCATTGATAGTTTTAATGTTTTGAAATTTTAAAAATAATTTTTTAAAAAATGTAAGTAGGATCTTCGTTTCTCATACTTGAAAGATAGTTTAATTGTTTTCAAATTATGAGAATAATTTTGTTACAAAAATAAGTAGGATCTCTGTTTCTCATACTTGAAAGATAGTTTAAATGTTTTCAAATTATAAAAATAACTTGTTAAAAAATGTTAGTTGGATCTCTGTTTGTGATACTTGAAAGATAGTTTAAACGTTTTAAAATTATAAAATAATTTTATTACAAAAATAAGTAGGATCTCTGTTTCTGATAGTTGATTGATAGTTTAAATGTTTTGAAATTTTAAAAATAATTTTTCAAGAAAAGTAAGTAGGATCTCTGTTTCTTATAGTTGAAAGATAGTTTAATTGTTTTCAAATTATGAGAATAATTTTGTTACAAAAATAAGTAGGATCTCTGTTTCTCATACTTGAAAGATTGTTTAAAAGTTTTGAAATTATCAAAATATTTTTAATACAAAAATAAGTAGGATCTCTGTGTCTCATAATTGAAAGAAAGTTTAAATATTTTCAAATTATAAAAATAATTTTATTACAATAATAAGTAGAATCTTTGTTTCTGATAGTTGATTGATAGTTTAAATGTTTTGAAAATTTAAAAATAATTTTTCAAGAAAAGTAAGTATGATTTTTGTTTCTGATACTTGAAAGATAGTTTAAATGTTTTCAAATTATGACATTAATTTTATTACGAAAAAAAAGTAGGATCTCTGTTTTTGATAGTTAATTAATAGTTTAAATGTTTTAAATTTTATAAATAATTTTTTAAGAAAACTAAGTAGGATCTCTATTTCTTATACTTGAAAGATAGTTTAATTGTTTTCAAATTATCAAAATAATTTTAATACAAAAAGAAGTAGAATCTCAGTTTCTGATAGTTGCTTGATAGTTTAAATGTTTTGAAATTTTAAAAATAATTTTTTAAGAAAAGTAAGTAGTATCTTTGTTTCTTATACTTGAAAGATAGTTTAAATGTTTTCAAATTATGAGAATAATTTTATTACAAAAATAAGTAGGATCTCTATTTCTCATACTTGAAAGATAGTTTAAATGTTTTCAAATTATGACAATAATTTTAATACAAAAATAAGTAGGATCTTAGGTTCTGATTGATGATTGATAGTTTAAATGTTTTAAAATTTTAAAAATAATTTTTTAAAAAATGTAACTAGAATCTCTGTTTCTCATACTTGAAAGATAGTTTAAATGTTTTCAAATTATGATAATAATTTTAATACAAAAATAAGTAGGCTTTCAGTTTCTGATAGTTCATTGATAGTTTTAATGTTTTGAAATTTTAAAAATAATTTTTTAAGAAATGTAAGTAGGATCTCCGTTTCTCATACTTGAAAGATAGTTTAATTGTTTTCAAATTATGAGAATAATTTTGTTACAAAAATAAGTAGGATCTCTATTTCTCATACTTGAAAGATAGTTTACATGTTTTCAAATTATGACAATAATTTTAATACAAAAATAAGTAGGATCTTAGTTTCTGATTGATGATTGATAGTTTAAATGTTTTAAAATTTTAAAAATAATTTTTTAAAAAATGTAACTAGAATCTCTGTTTCTCATACTTGAAAGATAGTTTAATTGTTTTCAAATTATGAGAATAATTTTGTAACAAAAATAAGTAGGATCTCTGTTTGTGATAGTTGATTGATAGTTTAAATGTTTTGAAATTTTAAATTATATTTTTTAGAAAACTAAGTAGGATCTTTGTTTCTCATACTTGAAAGATAGTTTAAATGTTTTAAAATTATCAAAATAATTTTAATACAAAAATAAGTAGAATCTCAGTTTCTGATAGTTGATTGATAGTTTAAATATTTTAAAATTTTAAAAATATTTTTTTAAGAAATGTAAGTAGGATCTCTGTTTCTCATACTTGAAAGATAGTTCAATTGTTTTCAAATTATGAGAATACTTTTGTTACAAAAATAAGTAGGATCTCTATTTCTCATACTTGAAAGATAGTTTCAATGTTTTCAAATTATGAGAATAATTTTATTACAAAAATAAGTAGGATCTCTATTTCTCATACTTGAAAGATAGTTTAAATGTTTTCAAATTATGACAATAATTTTAATACAAAAATAAGTAGGATCTCAGTTTCTGATAGTTCATTGATAGTTTTAATGTTTTGAAATTTTAAAAATAATTTTTTAAGAAATGTAAGTAGGATCTCCGTTTCTCATACTTGAAAGATAGTTTAATTGTTTTCAAATTATGAGAATAATTTTGTTACAAAAATAAGTAGGATCTCTATTTCTCATACTTGAAAGATAGTTTAAATGTTTTCAAATTAAGAGAATAATTTTATTACAAAAATAAGTAGGATCTCTGTTTCTGATAGTTGATTGATAATTTAAATGTTTTGAAATTTTAAAAATAATTTTTTAGGAAAAGTAAGTAGTATCTTTGTTTCTTATACTTGAAAGATAGTTTAAATGTTTTCAAATTATGAGAATAATTTTATTACAAAAATAAGTAGGATCTTTATTTGTGATAGTTGATTGACAGTTTAAATGTTTTGAAATTTTAAAAATAATTTTTTAAGAAATGTAAGTAGGATCTCTGTTTCTCATACTTGAAAGATAGTTTAATTGTTTTCAAATTATGAGAATAATTTTGTTACAAAAATAAGTAGGATCTCTGTTTCTCACACTTGAAAGATAGTTTAAATATTTTCAAATTATCAAAATAATTTTAATACAAAAATAAGTAGGATCTCTGTTTCTGATAGTTGATTCATAGTTTAAATATTGTGAAATTTTAAAAATAATTTTTTAAGAAATGTAAGTAGGATCTCCGTTTCTCATACTTGAAAGATAGTTTAATTGTTTTCAAATTATGAGAATAATTTTGTTACAAAAATAAGTAGGATCTCTATTTCTCATACTTGAAAGATAGTTTAAATGTTTTCAAATTAAGAGAATAATTTTATTACAAGAATAAGTAGGATCTCTATTTCTCATACTTGAAAGATAGTTTAAATGTTTTCAAATTATGAGAATAATTTTATTACAAAAATAAGTAGGATCTCTATTTCTCATACTTGAAAGATAGTTTAAATGTTTTCAAATTATGACAATAATTTTAATACAAAAATAAGTAGGATCTTAGTTTCTGATTGATGATTGATAGTTTAAATGTTTTAAAATTTTAAAAATAATTTTTTAAAAAATGTAACTAGAATCTCTGTTTCTCATACTTGAAAGATAGTTTAAATGTTTTCAAATTATGATAATAATTTTAATACAAAAATAAGTAGGCTTTCAGTTTCTGATAGTTCATTGATAGTTTTAATGTTTTGAAATTTTAAAAATAATTTTTTAAGAAATGTAAGTAGGATCTCCGTTTCTCATACTTGAAAGATAGTTTAATTGTTTTCAAATTATGAGAATAATTTTGTTACAAAAATAAGTAGGATCTCTATTTCTCATACTTGAAAGATAGTTTACATGTTTTCAAATTATGACAATAATTTTAATACAAAAATAAGTAGGATCTTAGTTTCTGATTGATGATTGATAGTTTAAATGTTTTAAAATTTTAAAAATAATTTTTTAAAAAATGTAACTAGAATCTCTGTTTCTCATACTTGAAAGATAGTTTAATTGTTTTCAAATTATGAGAATAATTTTGTAACAAAAATAAGTAGGATCTCTGTTTGTGATAGTTGATTGATAGTTTAAATGTTTTGAAATTTTAAATTATATTTTTTAGAAAACTAAGTAGGATCTTTGTTTCTCATACTTGAAAGATAGTTTAAATGTTTTAAAATTATCAAAATAATTTTAATACAAAAATAAGTAGAATCTCAGTTTCTGATAGTTGATTGATAGTTTAAATATTTTAAAATTTTAAAAATATTTTTTTAAGAAATGTAAGTAGGATCTCTGTTTCTCATACTTGAAAGATAGTTCAATTGTTTTCAAATTATGAGATACTTTTGTTACAAAAATAAGTAGGATCTCTATTTCTCATACTTGAAAGATAGTTTAAATGTTTTCAAATTATGAGAATAATTTTATTACAAAAATAAGTAGGATCTCTATTTCTCATACTTGAAAGATAGTTTAAATGTTTTCAAATTATGACAATAATTTTAATACAAAAATAAGTAGGATCTCAGTTTCTGATAGTTCATTGATAGTTTTAATGTTTTGAAATTTTAAAAATAATTTTTTAAGAAATGTAAGTAGGATCTCCGTTTCTCATACTTGAAAGATAGTTTAATTGTTTTCAAATTATGAGAATAATTTTGTTACAAAAATAAGTAGGATCTCTATTTCTCATACTTGAAAGATAGTTTAAATGTTTTCAAATTAAGAGAATAATTTTATTACAAAAATAAGTAGGATCTCTATTTCTCATACTTGAAAGATAGTTTAAATGTTTTCAAATTATGACAATAATTTTAATACAAAAATAAGTAGGATCTCAGTTTCTGATAGTTCATTGATAGTTTTAATGTTTTGAAATTTTAAAAATAATTTTTTAAGAAATGTAAGTAGGATCTCCGTTTCTCATACTTGAAAGATAGTTTAATTGTTTTCAAATTATGAGAATAATTTTGTTACAAAAATAAGTAGAATCTCTGTTTCTCATATTTGAAAGATAGTTTAAACGTTTTAAAATTATAAAATAATTTTATTACAAAAATAAGTAGGATCTCTGTTTCTGATAGTTGATTGATAGTTTAAATGGTTTGAAATTTTAAAAATAATTTTTCAAGAAAAGTAAGTAGGATCTCTGTTTCTTATACTTGAAAGATAGTTTAATTGTTTTCAAATTATGAGAATAATTTTGTAACAAAAATAAGTACGATCTCTGTTTCTCATACTTGAAAGATTGTTTAAAAGTTTCGAAATTATCAAAATATTTTTAATACAAAAATAAGTAGGATCTCTGTGTCTCATAATTGAAAGAAAGTTTAAATATTTTCAAATTATAAAAATAATTTTATTACAAAAATAAGTAGGATCTTTGTTTCTGATAGTTGATTGATAGTTTAAATGTTTTGAAATTTTAAAAATAATTTTTCAAGAAAAGTAAGTATGATTTCTGTTTCTGATACTTGAAAGATAGTTTAAATGTTTTCAAATTATGACATTAATTTTATTACAAAAATAAGTAGGATCTCTGTCTTTGATAGTTAATTGATAGTTTCAATGTTTTAAATTTTATAAATATTTTTTTAAAAAATGTAACTAGAATCTCTGTTTCTCATACTTGAAAGATAGTTTAATTGTTTTGAAATTATGAGAATAATTTTGTAACAAAAATAAGTAGGATCTCTGTTTCTCATACTTGAAAGATTGTTTAAAAGTTTTGAAATTATCAAAATAATTTTAATACAAAAATAAGTAGGATCTCTGTTTATGATAGTTGATTCATAGTTTAAATGTTGTAAAATTTTAAAAATAGTTTTTTAAGAAAACAAAGTAGGATCTCTGTTTCTCATACTTGAAAGATAGTTTAAATGTTTTCAAATTATAAAAATAACTTGTTAAAACATGTTAGTAGGATCTCTGTTTGTGATACTTGAAAGGTAGTTTATACGTTTTAAAATTATAAAATAATTTTATTATAAAAATTAGTAGGATCTCTGTTTCTGATAGTTGATTCATAGTTTAAATGTTTTGAAATTTTAAAAATATTTTTTTAAGAAAAGTAAGTATTCTCTTTGTTTCTCATACTTGAAAGATAGTTTAAATGTTTTCAAATTATGACAATAATTTTAATACAAAAATAAGTAGGATCTCAGTTTCTGATAGTTCATTGATAGTTTTAATATTTTGAAATTTTAAAAATAATTTTTTAAGAAATGTAAGTAGGATCTCTGTTTCTCATACTTGAAAGATAGTTTAAATGTTTTCAAATTATGACAATAATTTTAATACAAAAATAAGTAGGATCTTAGTTTCTGATTGATGATTGATAGTTTAAATGTTTTCAAATTATAAAAATAACTTGTTAAAACATGTTAGTAGGATCTCTGTTTGTGATACTTGAAAGATAGTTTATACGTTTTAAAATTATAAAATAATTTTATTATAAAAATTAGTAGGATCTCTGTTTCTGATAGTTGATTGATAGTTTAAATGTTTTGCAATTTTAAAAATAATTTTTCAAGAAAAGTAAGTTTGATTTCTGTTTTTGATATTTGAAAGATAGTTTACATGTTTTCAAATTATGACAATAATTTTAATACAAAAATAAGTAGGATTTCAGTTTCTGATAGTTCATTGATAGTTTAAATGTTTTGAAATAATAAAATAATTTTTCAAGAAAAGTAAGTAGGATCTCTATTTCTCATACTTGAAAGATTGTTTAAATGTTTTCAAATTATCAAAATAATTTTAAAACAAAAATAAGTTGGATCTCTGTTTCTAATAGTTCATTGATAGTTTTAATGTTTTGAAATTTTAAAAATAATTTTTTAAGAAATATAAGTAGGATCTCTATTTCTCATACTTGAAAGATAGTTTAATTGTTTTCAAATTATGAGAATAATTTTGTTACAAAAATAAGTAGGATCTCTGTTTCTCATACTTGAAAGATTGTTTAAAAGTTTTGAAATTATCAAAATAATTTTAATACAAAAGTAAGTAGGATCTCTGTGTCTCATAATTGAAAGATAGTTTAAATATTTTCAAATTATAAAAATAATTTTATTACAAAAATAAGTAGGATCTCTGTTTCTGATAGTTGATTGATAATTTAAATGTTTTGAAATTTTAAAAATAATTTTTTAGGAAAAGTAAGTAGTATCTTTGTTTCTTATACTTGAAAGATAGTTTAAATGTTTTCAAATTATGAGAATAATTTTATTACAAAAATAAGTAGGATCTTTATTTGTGATAGTTGATTGACAGTTTAAATGTTTTGAAATTTTAAAAATAATTTTTTAAGAAATGTAAGTAGGATCTCTGTTTCTCATACTTGAAAGATAGTTTAATTGTTTTCAAATTATGAGAATAATTTTGTTACAAAAATAAGTAGGATCTCTGTTTCTCACACTTGAAAGATAGTTTAAATATTTTCAAATTATCAAAATAATTTTAATACAAAAATAAGTAGGATCTCTGTTTCTGATAGTTGATTCATAGTTTAAATATTGTGAAATTTTAAAAATAATTTTTTAAGAAATGTAAGTAGGATCTCCGTTTCTCATACTTGAAAGATAGTTTAATTGTTTTCAAATTATGAGAATAATTTTGTTACAAAAATAAGTAGGATCTCTATTTCTCATACTTGAAAGATAGTTTAAATGTTTTCAAATTATGACAATAATTTTAATACAAAAATAAGTAGGATCTTAGTTTCTGATTGATGATTGATAGTTTAAATGTTTTAAAATTTTAAAAATAATTTTTTAAAAAATGTAACTAGAATCTCTGTTTCTCATACTTGAAAGATAGTTTAAATGTTTTCAAATTATGATAATAATTTTAATACAAAAATAAGTAGGCTTTCAGTTTCTGATAGTTCATTGATAGTTTTAATGTTTTGAAATTTTAAAAATAATTTTTTAAGAAATGTAAGTAGGATCTCCGTTTCTCATACTTGAAAGATAGTTTAATTGTTTTCAAATTATGAGAATAATTTTGTTACAAAAATAAGTAGGATCTCTATTTCTCATACTTGAAAGATAGTTTACATGTTTTCAATTTATGACAATAATTTTAATACAAAAATAAGTAGGATCTTAGTTTCTGATTGATGATTGATAGTTTAAATGTTTTAAAATTTTAAAAATAATTTTTTAAAAAATGTAATTAGAATCTCTGTTTCTCATACTTGAAAGATAGTTTAATTGTTTTCAAATTATGAGAATAATTTTGTAACAAAAATAAGTAGGATCTCTGTTTGTGATAGTTGATTGATAGTTTAAATGTTTTGAAATTTTAAATTATATTTTTTAGAAAACTAAGTAGGATCTTTGTTTCTCATACTTGAAAGATAGTTTAAATGTTTTAAAATTATCAAAATAATTTTAATACAAAAATAAGTAGAATCTCAGTTTCTGATAGTTGATTGATAGTTTAAATATTTTAAAATTTTAAAAATATTTTTTTAAGAAATGTAAGTAGGATCTCTGTTTCTCATACTTGAAAGATAGTTCAATTGTTTTCAAATTATGAGAATACTTTTGTTACAAAAATAAGTAGGATCTCTATTTCTCATACTTGAAAGATAGTTTCAATGTTTTCAAATTATGAGAATAATTTTATTACAAAAATAAGTAGGATCTCTATTTCTCATACTTGAAAGATAGTTTAAATGTTTTCAAATTATGACAATAATTTTAATACAAAAATAAGTAGGATCTCAGTTTCTGATAGTTCATTGATAGTTTTAATGTTTTGAAATTTTAAAAATAATTTTTTAAGAAATGTAAGTAGGATCTCCGTTTCTCATACTTGAAAGATAGTTTAATTGTTTTCAAATTATGAGAATAATTTTGTTACAAAAATAAGTAGGATCTCTATTTCTCATACTTGAAAGATAGTTTAAATGTTTTCAAATTAAGAGAATAATTTTATTACAAAAATAAGTAGGATCTCTATTTCTCATACTTGAAAGATAGTTTAAATGTTTTCAAATTATGACAATAATTTTAATACAAAAATAAGTAGGATCTCAGTTTCTGATAGTTCATTGATAGTTTTAATGTTTTGAAATTTTAAAAATAATTTTTTAAGAAATGTAAGTAGGATCTCCGTTTCTCATACTTGAAAGATAGTTTAATTGTTTTCAAATTATGAGAATAATTTTGTTACAAAAATAAGTAGAATCTCTGTTTCTCATATTTGAAAGATAGTTTAAACGTTTTAAAATTATAAAATAATTTTATTACAGAAATAAGTAGGATCTCTGTTTCTGATAGTTGATTGATAGTTTAAATGGTTTGAAATTTTAAAAATAATTTTTCAAGAAAAGTAAGTAGGATCTCTGTTTCTTATACTTGAAAGATAGTTTAATTGTTTTCAAATTATGAGAATAATTTTGTAACAAAAATAAGTACGATCTCTGTTTCTCATACTTGAAAGATTGTTTAAAAGTTTTGAAATTATCAAAATATTTTTAATACAAAAATAAGTAGGATCTCTGTGTCTCATAATTGAAAGAAAGTTTAAATATTTTCAAATTATAAAAATAATTTTATTACAAAAATAAGTAGGATCTTTGTTTCTGATAGTTGATTGATAGTTTAAATGTTTTGAAATTTTAAAAATAATTTTTCAAGAAAAGTAAGTATGATTTCTGTTTCTGATACTTGAAAGATAGTTTAAATGTTTTCAAATTATGACATTAATTTTATTACAAAAATAAGTAGGATCTCTGTCTTTGATAGTTAATTGATAGTTTCAATGTTTTAAATTTTATAAATATTTTTTTAAAAAATGTAACTAGAATCTCTGTTTCTCATACTTGAAAGATAGTTTAATTGTTTTGAAATTATGAGAATAATTTTGTAACAAAAATAAGTAGGATCTCTGTTTCTCATACTTGAAAGATTGTTTAAAAGTTTTGAAATTATCAAAATAATTTTAATACAAAAATAAGTAGGATCTCTGTTTATGATAGTTGATTCATAGTTTAAATGTTGTAAAATTTTAAAAATAGTTTTTTAAGAAAACAAAGTAGGATCTCTGTTTCTCATACTTGAAAGATAGTTTAAATGTTTTCAAATTATAAAAATAACTTGTTAAAACATGTTAGTAGGATCTCTGTTTGTGATACTTGAAAGGTAGTTTATACGTTTTAAAATTATAAAATAATTTTATTATAAAAATTAGTAGGATCTCTGTTTCTGATAGTTGATTCATAGTTTAAATGTTTTGAAATTTTAAAAATATTTTTTTAAGAAAAGTAAGTATTCTCTTTGTTTCTCATACTTGAAAGATAGTTTAAATGTTTTCAAATTATGACAATAATTTTAATACAAAAATAAGTAGGATCTCAGTTTCTGATAGTTCATTGATAGTTTTAATATTTTGAAATTTTAAAAATAATTTTTTAAGAAATGTAAGTAGGATCTCTGTTTCTCATACTTGAAAGATAGTTTAAATGTTTTCAAATTATGACAATAATTTTAATACAAAAATAAGTAGGATCTTAGTTTCTGATTGATGATTGATAGTTTAAATGTTTTCAAATTATAAAAATAACTTGTTAAAACATGTTAGTAGGATCTCTGTTTGTGATACTTGAAAGATAGTTTATACGTTTTAAAATTATAAAATAATTTTATTATAAAAATTAGTAGGATCTCTGTTTCTGATAGTTGATTGATAGTTTAAATGTTTTGCAATTTTAAAAATAATTTTTCAAGAAAAGTAAGTTTGATTTCTGTTTTTGATATTTGAAAGATAGTTTACATGTTTTCAAATTATGACAATAATTTTAATACAAAAATAAGTAGGATTTCAGTTTCTGATAGTTCATTGATAGTTTTAATGTTTTGAAATTTTAAAAATAATTTTTTAACAAATGTAAGTAGGATCTTCGTTTCTCATACTTGAAAGATAGTTTAATTGTTTTCAAATTATGAGAATAATTTTGTTACAAAAATAAGTAGGATCTATATTTCTCATACTTGAAAGATTGTTTAAATGTTTTCAAATTATCAAAATAATTTTAATACAAAAATAAGTAGAATCTCAGTTTCTGATAGTTGATTCATAGTTTAAATGTTGTAAAATTTTAAAAATAATTTTTTAAGAAAACTAAGTAGGTTATCTGTTTCTCATACTTGAAAGATAGTTTAATGATTTCAAATTATGAGAATAATTTTGTTAGAAAAATAAGTAGGATCTCTGTTTCTCATACTTGAAAGATAGTTTAAATGTTTTCAAATTATGACAATAATTTTAATACAAAAATAAGTAGGATCTTAGTTTCTGATTGATGATTGATAGTTTAAATGTTTTAAAATTTTAAAAATAATTTTTTAAAAAATGTAACTAGAATCTCTGTTTCTTATACTTGAAAGATAGTTTAAATGTTTTCAAATTATGACAATAATTTTAATACAAAAATAAGTAGGATCTCTGTTTCTGATAGTTGATTGATAGTTTAAATGTTTTGAAATTTTAAAAATAATTTTTCAAGAAAAGTAAGTAGGATCTCTGTTTCTTATACTTGAAAGATAGTTTAATTGTTTTCAAATTATGAGAATAATTTTGTAACAAAAATAAGTAGGATCTTTGTTTCTCATACTTGAAAGATTGTTTAAAAGTTTTGAAATTATCAAAATAATTTTAATACAAAAATAAGTAGCATCTCTGTTTATGATAGTTGATTCATAGTTTAAATGTTGTAAAATTTTAAAAATAGTTTTTTAAGAAAACAAAGTAGGATCTCTGTTTCTCATACTTGAAAGATAGTTTAAATGTTTTCAAATTATAAAAATAACTTGTTAAAAAATGTTAGTTGGATCTCTGTTTGTGATACTTGAAAGATAGTTTAAACTTTTTAAAATTATAAAATAATTTTATTACAAAAATAAGTAGGATCTCTGTTTCTGATAGTTGATTGATAGTTTAAATGGTTTGAAATTTTAAAAATAATTTTTCAAGAAAAGTAAGTAGGATCTCTGTTTCTCATACTTGAAAGATAGTTTAATTGTTTTCAAATTATGAGAATAATTTTGTTACAAAAATAAGTAGAATCTCTGTTTCTCATACTTGAAAGATTGTTTAAAAGTTTTGAAATTATCAAAATAATTTTAATACAAAAATAAGTAGCATCTCTGTTTATGATAGTTGATTCATAGTTTAAATGTTGTAAAATTTTAAAAATAGTTTTTTAAGAAAACAAAGTAGGATCTCTGTTTCTCATACTTGAAAGATAGTTTAAATGTTTTCAAATTATAAAAATAACTTGTTAAAAAATGTTAGTTGGATCTCTGTTTGTGATACTTGAAAGATAGTTTAAACTTTTTAAAATTATAAAATAATTTTATTACAAAAATAAGTAGGATCTCTGTTTCTGATAGTTGATTGATAGTTTAAATGGTTTGAAATTTTAAAAATAATTTTTCAAGAAAAGTAAGTAGGATCTCTGTTTCTCATACTTGAAAGATAGTTTAATTGTTTTCAAATTATGAGAATAATTTTGTTACAAAAATAAGTAGAATCTCTGTTTCTCATACTTGAAAGATTGTTTAAATGTTTTCAAATTATCAAAATAATTTTAATACAAAAATAAGTAGAATCTCAGTTTCTGATAGTTGATTCATAGTTTAAATGTTGTAAAATTTTAAAAATAATTTTTTAAGAAAACTAAGTAGGTTATCTGTTTCTCATACTTGAAAGATAGTTTAATGATTTCAAATTATGAGAATAATTTTGTTAGAAAAATAAGTAGGATCTCTGTTTCTCATACTTGAAAGATAGTTTAAATGTTTTCAAATTATGACAATAATTTTAATACAAAAATAAGTAGGATCTTAGTTTCTGATTGATGATTGATAGTTTAAATGTTTTAAAATTTTAAAAATAATTTTTTAAAAAATGTAACTAGAATCTCTGTTTCTTATACTTGAAAGATAGTTTAAATGTTTTCAAATTATGACAATAATTTTAATACAAAAATAAGTAGGATCTCTGTTTCTGATAGTTGATTGATAGTTTAAATGTTTTGAAATTTTAAAAATAATTTTTCAAGAAAAGTAAGTAGGATCTCTGTTTCTTATACTTGAAAGATAGTTTAATTGTTTTCAAATTATGAGAATAATTTTGTAACAAAAATAAGTAGGATCTTTGTTTCTCATACTTGAAAGATTGTTTAAAAGTTTTGAAATTATCAAAATAATTTTAATACAAAAATAAGTAGCATCTCTGTTTATGATAGTTGATTCATAGTTTAAATGTTGTAAAATTTTAAAAATAGTTTTTTAAGAAAACAAAGTAGGATCTCTGTTTCTCATACTTGAAAGATAGTTTAAATGTTTTCAAATTATAAAAATAACTTGTTAAAAAATGTTAGTTGGATCTCTGTTTGTGATACTTGAAAGATAGTTTAAACTTTTTAAAATTATAAAAATAATGTTATTACAAAAATAAGTAGAATCTCTGTTTCTGATAGTTGATTGATAGTTTAAATGTTTTGAAATTTTAAAAATGATTTTTCAAGAAAAGTAAGTATGATTTCTGTTTCTGATACTTGAAAGATAGTTTAAATGTTTTCAAATTATGACATTAATTTTATTACAAAAATAAGTAGGATCTCTGTTTTTGATAGTTAATTGATAGTTTAAATGTTTTAAATTTTATAAATATTTTTTTAAGAAAACTAAGTAGGATCTCTGTTTCTCATACTTGAAAGATAGTTTAAATGTTTTCAAATTATCAAAATAATTTTAATACAAAAAGAAGTAGAATCTCAGTTTCTGATAGTTGCTTGATAGTTTAAATATTTTGAAATTATCAAAATAATTTTAATACAAAAATAAGTAGGATCTCTGTTTATGATAGTTGATTCATAGTTTAAATGTTGTAAAATTTTAAAAATAGTTTTTTAAGAAAACAAAGTAGGATCTATGTTTCTCATACTTGAAAGATAGTTTAAATGTTTTCAAATTATAAAAATAACTTGTTAAAACATGTTAGTAGGATCTCTGTTTGTGATACTTGAAAGATAGTTTATACGTTTTAAAATTATAAAATAATTTTATTATAAAAATTAGTAGGATCTCTGTTTCTGATAGTTGATTGATAGTTTAAATGTTTTGAAATTTTAAAAATAATTTTTCAAGAAAAGTAAGTTTGATTTCTGTTTCTGATACTTGAAAGATAGTTTACATGTTTTCAAATTATGACAATAATTTTAATACAAAAATAAGTAGGATCTCAGTTTCTGATAGTTCATTGATAGTTTAAATGTTTTGAAATAATAAAATAATTTTTCAAGAAAAGTAAGTAGGATCTCTATTTCTCATACTTGAAAGATTGTTTAAATGTTTTCAAATTATCAAAATAATTTTAAAACAAAAATAAGTTGGATCTCTGTTTCTAATAGTTCATTGATAGTTTTAATGTTTTGAAATTTTAAAAATAATTTTTTAAGAAATATAAGTAGGATCTCTATTTCTCATACTTGAAAGATAGTTTAATTGTTTTCAAATTATGAGAATAATTTTGTTACAAAAATAAGTAGGATCTCTGTTTCTCATACTTGAAAGATTGTTTAAAAGTTTTGAAATTATCAAAATAATTTTAATACAAAAGTAAGTAGGATCTCTGTGTCTCATAATTGAAAGATAGTTTAAATATTTTCAAATTATAAAAATAATTTTATTACAAAAATAAGTAGGATCTCTGTTTCTGATAGTTGATTGATAATTTAAATGTTTTGAAATTTTAAAAATAATTTTTTAGGAAAAGTAAGTAGTATCTTTGTTTCTTATACTTGAAAGATAGTTTAAATGTTTTCAAATTATGAGAATAATTTTATTACAAAAATAAGTAGGATCTTTATTTGTGATAGTTGATTGACAGTTTAAATGTTTTGAAATTTTAAAAATAATTTTTTAAGAAATGTAAGTAGGATCTCTGTTTCTCATACTTGAAAGATAGTTTAATTGTTTTCAAATTATGAGAATAATTTTGTTACAAAAATAAGTAGGATCTCTGTTTCTCACACTTGAAAGATAGTTTAAATATTTTCAAATTATCAAAATAATTTTAATACAAAAATAAGTAGGATCTCTGTTTCTGATAGTTGATTCATAGTTTAAATATTGTGAAATTTTAAAAATAATTTTTTTTAAGAAAAGTAAGTGGGATCTTTGTTTGTCATACTTGAAAGATAGTTTAAATGTTTTTAAATTATGAGAATAATTTTATTACAAAAATAAGTAGGATCTTTGTTTGTGATAGTTGATTGATAGTTGAAATGTTTTGAAATTTTAAAAATAGTTTTTTAAGAAAACTAAGTAGGATCTCTGTTTCTCATACTTGAAAGATAGTGTAAATGTTTTCAAATTATCAAAATAATTTTAATACAAAAATAAGTAGAATCTCAGTTTCTGATAGTTGATTGATAGATTACATGTTTTGAAATTTTAAAAATATTTTTTTAAGAAATATAAGTATGATCTCTGTTTCTCATACTTGAAAGATAGTTTAATTGTTTTCAAATTATGAGAATAATTTTGTTACAAAAATAAGTAGGATATCTGTTTCTCATACTTGAAAGATAGTTTAAATGTTTTCAAATTATGACAATAATTTTAATACAAAAATAAGTAGGATCTTTGTTTCTGATTGATGATTGATAGTTTAAATGTTTTAAAATTTTAAAAATATTTTTTTAAAAAATGTAACTAGAATCTCTGTTTCTCATACTTGAAAGATAGTTTAATTGTTTTCAAATTATGAGAATAATTTTGTAACAAAAATAAGTAGGATCTTTGTTTCTCATACTTGAAAGATTGTTTAAAAGTTTTGAAATTATCAAAATAATTTTAATACAAAAATAAGTAGGATCTCTGTTTATGATAGTTGATTCATAGTTTAAATGTTGTAAAATTTTAAAAATAGTTTTTTAAGAAAACAAAGTAGGATCTCTGTTTCTCATACTTGAAAGATAGTTTAAATGTTTTCAAATTATAAACATAACTTGTTAAAAAATGTTAGTTGGATCTCTGTTTGTGATACTTGAAAGATAGTTTAAACATTTTAAAATTATAAAATAATTTTATTACAAAAATAAGTAGGATCTCTGTTTCTGATAGTTGATTGATAGTTTAAATGGTTTGAAATTTTAAAAATAATTTTTCAAGAAAAGTAAGTAGGATCTCTGTTTCTCATACTTGAAAGATAGTTTAATTGTTTTCAAATTATGAGAATAATTTTGTTACAAAAATAAGTAGAATCTCTGTTTCTCATACTTGAAAGATTGTTTAAAAGTTTTGAAATTATCAAAATAATTTTAATACAAAAATAAGTAGGATCTCTGTGTCTCATAATTGAAAGATAGTTTAAATATTTTCAAATTATAAAAATAATTTTATTACAAAAATAAGTAGGATCTCTGTTTCTGATAGTTGATTGATAGTTTAAATGTTTTGAAATTTTAAAAATGATTTTTCAAGAAAAGTAAGTATGATTTCTGTTTCTGATACTTGAAAGATAGTTTAAATGTTTTCAAATTATGACATTAATTTTATTACAAAAATAAGTAGGATCTCTGTTTTTGATAGTTAATTGATAGTTTAAATGTTTTAAATTTTATAAATATTTTTTAAAGAAAACTAAGTAGGATCTCTGTTTCTCATACTTGAAAGATAGTTTAAATGTTTTCAAATTATCAAAATAATTTTAATACAAAAAGAAGTAGAATCTCAGTTTCTGATAGTTGCTTGATAGTTTAAATGTTTTGAAATTTTAAAAATAATTTTTTAAAAAAAGTAAGTAGTATCTTTTTTTCTTATACTTGAAAGATAGTTTAAATGTTTTCAAATTATGAGAATAATTTTATTACAAAAATAAGTAGGATCTTTATTTGTGTTAGTTGATTGATAGTTTAAATGTTTTGAAATTTTAAAAATAATTTTTTAAGAAATGTAAGTAGGATCTCTGTTTCTCATACTTGAAAGATAGTTTAAATGTTTTCAAATTATGACAATAATTTTAATACAAAAATAAGTAGGATCTCAGTTTCTGATTGATGATTGATAGTTTAAATGTTTTACAATTTTAAAAATAATTTTTTAATAAATGTAACTAGAATCCTTGTTTCTCATACTTGAAAGATAGTTTAATTGTTTTCAAATTAAAAGAATAATTTTGTAACAAAAATAAATAGGATCCTAGTTTCTCATACTTGAAAGATTGTTTAAAAGTTTTGAAATTATCAAAATAATTTTAATACAAAAATAAGTAGGATCTCTGTTTCTGATAGTTGATTGATAGTTTAAATGGTTTCAAATTATCAAAATAATTTTAATACAAAAAGAAGTAGAATCTCAGTTTCTGATAGTTGATTGATAGTTTAAATGTTTTGAAATTTTAAAAATAATTTTTTAAGAAAAGTAAGTAGTATCTTTGTTTCTTATACTTGAAAGATAGTTTAAATGTTTTCAAATTATGAGAATAATTTTATTACAAAAATAAGTAGGATCTTTATTTGTGATAGTTGATTGATAGTTTAAATGTTTTGAAATTTTAAAAATAATTTTTTAAGAAATGTAAGTAGGATCTCTGTTTCTCATACTTGAAAGATAGTTTAAATGTTTTCAAATTATAAAAATAACTTGTTAAAAAATGTTAGTTGGATCTCTGTTTGTGATACTTGAAAGATAGTTTAAACGTTTTAAAATTATAAAATAATTTTATTACAAAAATAAGTAGGATCTTTGTTTGTGATAGTTGATTGATAGTTTAAATGTTTTGAAATTTTAAAAATAGTTTTTTAAGAAAACTAAGTAGGATCTCTGTTTCTCATACTTGAAAGATAGTGTAAATGTTTTCAAATTATCAAAATAATTTTAATACAAAAATAAGTAGAATCTCAGTTTCTGATAGTTGATTGATAGATTACATGTTTTGAAATTTTAAAAATATTTTTTTAAGAAATGTAAGTAGGATCTCTGTTTCTCATACTTGAAAGATAGTTTAATTGTTTTCAAATTATGAGAATAATTTTGTTACAAAAATAAGTAGGATCTCTGTTTCTCATACTTGAAAGATAGTTTAAATGTTTTCAAATTATGACAATAATTTTAATACAAAAATAAGTAGGATCTTAGTTTCTGATTGATGATTGATAGTTTAAATGTTTTAAAATTTTAAAAATAATTTTTTTAAAAATGTAACTAGAATCTCTGTTTCTCATACTTGAAAGATAGTTTAATTGTTTTCAAATTATGAGAATAATTTTGTAACAAAAATAAGTAGGATCTTTGTTTCTCATACTTGAAAGATTGTTTAAAAGTTTTGAAATTATCAAAATAATTTTAATACAAAAATAAGTAGGATCTCTGTTTATGATAGTTGATTCATAGTTTAAATGTTGTAAAATTTTAAAAATAGTTTTTTAAGAAAACAAAGTAGGATCTCTGTTTCTCATACTTGAAAGATAGTTTAAATGTTTTCAAATTATAAAAATAACTTGTTAAAAAATGTTAGTTGGATCTCTGTTTGTGATACTTGAAAGATAGTTTAAACGTTTTAAAGTTATAAAATAATTTTATTACAAAAATAAGTAGGATCTCTGTTTCTGATAGTTGATTGATAGTGTACATGTTTTGAAATTTTATAAATATTTTTTTAAGAAAACTAAGTAGGATCTCTTTTTCTCAAAGTTGAAAGATAGTTTAAATGTTTTCAAATTATCAAAATAATTTTAATACAAAAACAAGTAGGATCTCTGTTTCTGATAGTTGTTTAATAGTTTAAACGTTTTGAAATTTTAAAAATAATTTTTTAGGAAATGTAAGTAGGATCTTCGGTTCTCATACTTGAAAGATAGTTTAAATGTTTTCAAATTATCAAAATAATTGTAATACAAAAACAAGTAGGATCTCTGTTTCTGATAGTTGATTGATAGTTTAAATGTTTTGAAATTTTAAAAATAATTTCTTAAGTAAGTAGGATCTCTGTTTCTCATACTTGAAAGATAGTTTAAATGTTGTCAAATTAGGATAATAATTTTAATACAAAAATAAGTAGGATCTCAGTTTCTGATTGTTGATTGATAGTTTAAACGTTTCAAAATTTTAAAAATAATTTCTTAAAAAATGTAAGTAGGATCTCTGTTTCTCATACTTGAAAGATAGTTTAAATGTTTTCAAATTATAAAAATAACTTGTTAAAAAATGCTAGTAGGATCTCTGTTTGTTATACTTGAAAGATTGTTTAAACGTTTTAAAATTATAAAATAATTTTATTACAAAAATTAGTAGGATCTCTGTTTCTGATAGTTGATTGATATTTTAAATGTTTTGAAAATTTAAAAATAAATTTTCAAGAAAAGTAAGTTTGATTTCTGTTTCTGATACTTGAAAGATAGTTTACATGTTTTCAAATTATGAAAATAACTTGTTAAAACATGTTAGTAGGATCTCTGTTTGTGATACTTGAAAGAAAGTGTAAATGTTTTCAAATTATGAGAATAATTTTGTTACAAAAATAAGTAGAATCTCTGTTTCTCATACTTGAAAGATTGTTTAAAAGTTTTGAAATTATCAAAATAATTTTAATACAAAAATAAGTAGGATCTCTGTGTCTCATAATTGAAAGATAGTTTAAATATTTTCAAATTATAAAAATAATTTTATTACAAAAATAAGTAGGATCTCTGTTTCTGATAGTTGATTGATAGTTTAAATGTTTTGAAATTTTAAAAATGATTTTTCAAGAAAAGTAAGTATGATTTCTGTTTCTGATACTTGAAAGATAGTTTAAATGTTTTCAAATTATGACATTAATTTTATTACAAAAATAAGTAGGATCTCTGTTTTTGATAGTTAATTGATAGTTTAAATGTTTTAAATTTTATAAATATTTTTTAAAGAAAACTAAGTAGGATCTCTGTTTCTCATACTTGAAAGATAGTTTAAATGTTTTCAAATTATCAAAATAATTTTAATACAAAAAGAAGTAGAATCTCAGTTTCTGATAGTTGCTTGATAGTTTAAATGTTTTGAAATTTTAAAAATAATTTTTTAAAAAAAGTAAGTAGTATCTTTTTTTCTTATACTTGAAAGATAGTTTAAATGTTTTCAAATTATGAGAATAATTTTATTACAAAAATAAGTAGGATCTTTATTTGTGTTAGTTGATTGATAGTTTAAATGTTTTGAAATTTTAAAAATAATTTTTTAAGAAATGTAAGTAGGATCTCTGTTTCTCATACTTGAAAGATAGTTTAAATGTTTTCAAATTATGACAATAATTTTAATACAAAAATAAGTAGGATCTCAGTTTCTGATTGATGATTGATAGTTTAAATGTTTTACAATTTTAAAAATAATTTTTTAATAAATGTAACTAGAATCCTTGTTTCTCATACTTGAAAGATAGTTTAATTGTTTTCAAATTAAAAGAATAATTTTGTAACAAAAATAAATAGGATCCTAGTTTCTCATACTTGAAAGATTGTTTAAAAGTTTTGAAATTATCAAAATAATTTTAATACAAAAATAAGTAGGATCTCTGTTTCTGATAGTTGATTGATAGTTTAAATGGTTTCAAATTATCAAAATAATTTTAATACAAAAAGAAGTAGAATCTCAGTTTCTGATAGTTGATTGATAGTTTAAATGTTTTGAAATTTTAAAAATAATTTTTTAAGAAAAGTAAGTAGTATCTTTGTTTCTTATACTTGAAAGATAGTTTAAATGTTTTCAAATTATGAGAATAATTTTATTACAAAAATAAGTAGGATCTTTATTTGTGATAGTTGATTGATAGTTTAAATGTTTTGAAATTTTAAAAATAATTTTTTAAGAAATGTAAGTAGGATCTCTGTTTCTCATACTTGAAAGATAGTTTAAATGTTTTCAAATTATAAAAATAACTTGTTAAAAAATGTTAGTTGGATCTCTGTTTGTGATACTTGAAAGATAGTTTAAACGTTTTAAAATTATAAAATAATTTTATTACAAAAATAAGTAGGATCTTTGTTTGTGATAGTTGATTGATAGTTTAAATGTTTTGAAATTTTAAAAATAGTTTTTTAAGAAAACTAAGTAGGATCTCTGTTTCTCATACTTGAAAGATAGTGTAAATGTTTTCAAATTATCAAAATAATTTTAATACAAAAATAAGTAGAATCTCAGTTTCTGATAGTTGATTGATAGATTACATGTTTTGAAATTTTAAAAATATTTTTTTAAGAAATGTAAGTAGGATCTCTGTTTCTCATACTTGAAAGATAGTTTAATTGTTTTCAAATTATGAGAATAATTTTGTTACAAAAATAAGTAGGATCTCTGTTTCTCATACTTGAAAGATAGTTTAAATGTTTTCAAATTATGACAATAATTTTAATACAAAAATAAGTAGGATCTTAGTTTCTGATTGATGATTGATAGTTTAAATGTTTTAAAATTTTAAAAATAATTTTTTTAAAAATGTAACTAGAATCTCTGTTTCTCATACTTGAAAGATAGTTTAATTGTTTTCAAATTATGAGAATAATTTTGTAACAAAAATAAGTAGGATCTTTGTTTCTCATACTTGAAAGATTGTTTAAAAGTTTTGAAATTATCAAAATAATTTTAATACAAAAATAAGTAGGATCTCTGTTTATGATAGTTGATTCATAGTTTAAATGTTGTAAAATTTTAAAAATAGTTTTTTAAGAAAACAAAGTAGGATCTCTGTTTCTCATACTTGAAAGATAGTTTAAATGTTTTCAAATTATAAAAATAACTTGTTAAAAAATGTTAGTTGGATCTCTGTTTGTGATACTTGAAAGATAGTTTAAACGTTTTAAAGTTATAAAATAATTTTATTACAAAAATAAGTAGGATCTCTGTTTCTGATAGTTGATTGATAGTGTACATGTTTTGAAATTTTATAAATATTTTTTTAAGAAAACTAAGTAGGATCTCTTTTTCTCAAAGTTGAAAGATAGTTTAAATGTTTTCAAATTATCAAAATAATTTTAATACAAAAACAAGTAGGATCTCTGTTTCTGATAGTTGTTTAATAGTTTAAACGTTTTGAAATTTTAAAAATAATTTTTTAGGAAATGTAAGTAGGATCTTCGGTTCTCATACTTGAAAGATAGTTTAAATGTTTTCAAATTATCAAAATAATTGTAATACAAAAACAAGTAGGATCTCTGTTTCTGATAGTTGATTGATAGTTTAAATGTTTTGAAATTTTAAAAATAATTTCTTAAGTAAGTAGGATCTCTGTTTCTCATACTTGAAAGATAGTTTAAATGTTGTCAAATTAGGATAATAATTTTAATACAAAAATAAGTAGGATCTCAGTTTCTGATTGTTGATTGATAGTTTAAACGTTTCAAAATTTTAAAAATAATTTCTTAAAAAATGTAAGTAGGATCTCTGTTTCTCATACTTGAAAGATAGTTTAAATGTTTTCAAATTATAAAAATAACTTGTTAAAAAATGCTAGTAGGATCTCTGTTTGTTATACTTGAAAGATTGTTTAAACGTTTTAAAATTATAAAATAATTTTATTACAAAAATTAGTAGGATCTCTGTTTCTGATAGTTGATTGATATTTTAAATGTTTTGAAAATTTAAAAATAAATTTTCAAGAAAAGTAAGTTTGATTTCTGTTTCTGATACTTGAAAGATAGTTTACATGTTTTCAAATTATGAAAATAACTTGTTAAAACATGTTAGTAGGATCTCTGTTTGTGATACTTGAAAGAAAGTGTAAATGTTTTCAAATTATGAGAATAATTTTGTTACAAAAATAAGTAGAATCTCTGTTTCTCATACTTGAAAGATTGTTTAAAAGTTTTGAAATTATCAAAATAATTTTAATACAAAAATAAGTAGGATCTCTGTGTCTCATAATTGAAAGATAGTTTAAATATTTTCAAATTATAAAAATAATTTTATTACAAAAATAAGTAGGATCTCTGTTTCTGATAGTTGATTGATAGTTTAAATGTTTTGAAATTTTAAAAATGATTTTTCAAGAAAAGTAAGTATGATTTCTGTTTCTGATACTTGAAAGATAGTTTAAATGTTTTCAAATTATGACATTAATTTTATTACAAAAATAAGTAGGATCTCTGTTTTTGATAGTTAATTGATAGTTTAAATGTTTTAAATTTTATAAATATTTTTTAAAGAAAACTAAGTAGGATCTCTGTTTCTCATACTTGAAAGATAGTTTAAATGTTTTCAAATTATCAAAATAATTTTAATACAAAAAGAAGTAGAATCTCAGTTTCTGATAGTTGCTTGATAGTTTAAATGTTTTGAAATTTTAAAAATAATTTTTTAAAAAAAGTAAGTAGTATCTTTTTTTCTTATACTTGAAAGATAGTTTAAATGTTTTCAAATTATGAGAATAATTTTATTACAAAAATAAGTAGGATCTTTATTTGTGTTAGTTGATTGATAGTTTAAATGTTTTGAAATTTTAAAAATAATTTTTTAAGAAATGTAAGTAGGATCTCTGTTTCTCATACTTGAAAGATAGTTTAAATGTTTTCAAATTATGACAATAATTTTAATACAAAAATAAGTAGGATCTCAGTTTCTGATTGATGATTGATAGTTTAAATGTTTTACAATTTTAAAAATAATTTTTTAATAAATGTAACTAGAATCCTTGTTTCTCATACTTGAAAGATAGTTTAATTGTTTTCAAATTAAAAGAATAATTTTGTAACAAAAATAAATAGGATCCTAGTTTCTCATACTTGAAAGATTGTTTAAAAGTTTTGAAATTATCAAAATAATTTTAATACAAAAATAAGTAGGATCTCTGTTTCTGATAGTTGATTGATAGTTTAAATGGTTTCAAATTATCAAAATAATTTTAATACAAAAAGAAGTAGAATCTCAGTTTCTGATAGTTGATTGATAGTTTAAATGTTTTGAAATTTTAAAAATAATTTTTTAAGAAAAGTAAGTAGTATCTTTGTTTCTTATACTTGAAAGATAGTTTAAATGTTTTCAAATTATGAGAATAATTTTATTACAAAAATAAGTAGGATCTTTATTTGTGATAGTTGATTGATAGTTTAAATGTTTTGAAATTTTAAAAATAATTTTTTAAGAAATGTAAGTAGGATCTCTGTTTCTCATACTTGAAAGATAGTTTAAATGTTTTCAAATTATAAAAATAACTTGTTAAAAAATGTTAGTTGGATCTCTGTTTGTGATACTTGAAAGATAGTTTAAACGTTTTAAAATTATAAAATAATTTTATTACAAAAATAAGTAGGATCTTTGTTTGTGATAGTTGATTGATAGTTTAAATGTTTTGAAATTTTAAAAATAGTTTTTTAAGAAAACTAAGTAGGATCTCTGTTTCTCATACTTGAAAGATAGTGTAAATGTTTTCAAATTATCAAAATAATTTTAATACAAAAATAAGTAGAATCTCAGTTTCTGATAGTTGATTGATAGATTACATGTTTTGAAATTTTAAAAATATTTTTTTAAGAAATGTAAGTAGGATCTCTGTTTCTCATACTTGAAAGATAGTTTAATTGTTTTCAAATTATGAGAATAATTTTGTTACAAAAATAAGTAGGATCTCTGTTTCTCATACTTGAAAGATAGTTTAAATGTTTTCAAATTATGACAATAATTTTAATACAAAAATAAGTAGGATCTTAGTTTCTGATTGATGATTGATAGTTTAAATGTTTTAAAATTTTAAAAATAATTTTTTTAAAAATGTAACTAGAATCTCTGTTTCTCATACTTGAAAGATAGTTTAATTGTTTTCAAATTATGAGAATAATTTTGTAACAAAAATAAGTAGGATCTTTGTTTCTCATACTTGAAAGATTGTTTAAAAGTTTTGAAATTATCAAAATAATTTTAATACAAAAATAAGTAGGATCTCTGTTTATGATAGTTGATTCATAGTTTAAATGTTGTAAAATTTTAAAAATAGTTTTTTAAGAAAACAAAGTAGGATCTCTGTTTCTCATACTTGAAAGATAGTTTAAATGTTTTCAAATTATAAAAATAACTTGTTAAAAAATGTTAGTTGGATCTCTGTTTGTGATACTTGAAAGATAGTTTAAACGTTTTAAAGTTATAAAATAATTTTATTACAAAAATAAGTAGGATCTCTGTTTCTGATAGTTGATTGATAGTGTACATGTTTTGAAATTTTATAAATATTTTTTTAAGAAAACTAAGTAGGATCTCTTTTTCTCAAAGTTGAAAGATAGTTTAAATGTTTTCAAATTATCAAAATAATTTTAATACAAAAACAAGTAGGATCTCTGTTTCTGATAGTTGTTTAATAGTTTAAACGTTTTGAAATTTTAAAAATAATTTTTTAGGAAATGTAAGTAGGATCTTCGGTTCTCATACTTGAAAGATAGTTTAAATGTTTTCAAATTATCAAAATAATTGTAATACAAAAACAAGTAGGATCTCTGTTTCTGATAGTTGATTGATAGTTTAAATGTTTTGAAATTTTAAAAATAATTTCTTAAGTAAGTAGGATCTCTGTTTCTCATACTTGAAAGATAGTTTAAATGTTGTCAAATTAGGATAATAATTTTAATACAAAAATAAGTAGGATCTCAGTTTCTGATTGTTGATTGATAGTTTAAACGTTTCAAAATTTTAAAAATAATTTCTTAAAAAATGTAAGTAGGATCTCTGTTTCTCATACTTGAAAGATAGTTTAAATGTTTTCAAATTATAAAAATAACTTGTTAAAAAATGCTAGTAGGATCTCTGTTTGTTATACTTGAAAGATTGTTTAAACGTTTTAAAATTATAAAATAATTTTATTACAAAAATTAGTAGGATCTCTGTTTCTGATAGTTGATTGATATTTTAAATGTTTTGAAAATTTAAAAATAAATTTTCAAGAAAAGTAAGTTTGATTTCTGTTTCTGATACTTGAAAGATAGTTTACATGTTTTCAAATTATGAAAATAACTTGTTAAAACATGTTAGTAGGATCTCTGTTTGTGATACTTGAAAGAAAGTGTAAATGTTTTCAAATTATGAGAATAATTTTGTTACAAAAATAAGTAGGATCTCTATTTCTCATACTTGAAAGATTGTTTAAAAGTTTTGAAATTATCAAAATAATTTTAATACAAAAATAAGTAGGATCTTTGTGTCTCATAATTGAAAGATAGTTTAAATATTTTCAAATTATAAAAATAATTTTATTACAACAATAAGTAGGATCTCTGTTTCTGATAGTTGATTGATAGTTTAAATGTTTTGAAATTTTAAAAATAATTTTTTAAGAAAAGTAAGTAGTATCTTTGTTTTTTATACTTGAAAGATAGTTTAAATGTTTTCAAATTATGAGAATAATTTTATTACAAAAATAAGTAGGATCTTTATTTGTGATAGTTGATTGACAGTTTAAATGTTTTGAAATTTTAAAAATAATTTTTTAAGAAATGTAAGTAGGATCTCTGTTTCTCATACTTGAAAGATAGTGTAAAAGTTTTGAAATTATCAAAATAATTTTAATACAAAAATAAGTAGGATCTCTGTTTATGATAGTTGATTCATAGTTTAAATGTTTTGAAATTTTAAAAATAGTTTTTTAAGAAACAAAGTAGGATCTCTGTTTCTCATACTTGAAAGATAGTTTAAATGTTTTCAAATTATAAAAATAACTTGTTAAAAAATGCTAGTAGGATCTCTGTTTGTTATACTTGAAAGATTGTTTAAACGTTTTAAAATTATAAAATAATTTTATTACAAAAATTAGTAGGATCTCTGTTTCTGATAGTTGATTGATATTTTAAATGTTTTGAAAATTTAAAAATAAATTTTCAAGAAAAGTAAGTTTGATTTCTGTTTCTGATACTTGAAAGATAGTTTACATGTTTTCAAATTATGAAAATAACTTGTTAAAACATGTTAGTAGGATCTCTGTTTGTGATACTTGAAAGAAAGTGTAAATGTTTTCAAATTATGAGAATAATTTTGTTACAAAAATAAGTAGGATCTCTGTTTCTCATACTTGAAATATTGTTTAAAAGTTTTGAAATTATCAAAATAATTTTAATACAAAAATAAGTAGGATCTCTGTGTCTCATAATTGAAAGATAGTTTAAATATTTTCAAATTATAAAAATAATTTTATTACAACAATAAGTTGGATCTCTGTTTCTGATAGTTGATTGATAGTTTAAATGTTTTGAAATTTTAAAAATAATTTTTTAAGAAAAGTAAGTAGTATCTTTGTTTCTTATACTTGAAAGATAGTTTAAATGTTTTCAAATTATGAGAATAATTTTATTACAAAAATAAGTAGGATCTTTATTTGTGATAGTTGATTGACAGTTTAAATGTTTTGAAATTTTAAAAATAAGTTTTTAAGAAATGTAAGTAGGATCTCTGTTTCTCATACTTGAAAGATAGTGTAAATGTTTTCAAATTATCAAAATAATTTTAATACAAAAATAAGTAGGATCTTTGTTTCTGATAGTTGATTCATAGTTTAAATGTTTTGAAATTTTAAAAATATTTTTTTAAGAAAAGTAAGTAGTATTTTTGTTTCTCATACTTGAAAGATAGTTTAAATATTTTCAAATTATGAAAATAATTTTAATACAAAAACAAGTAGGATCTCTGTTTCTGATAGTTGATTCATAGTTTAAATGTTTTGAAATTTTAAAAATAATTTTTTAAGAAAAGTAAGTAGGATCTCTGTTTCTAATACTTGAAAGATAGCTTAAATGTTTTCAAATTATGACATTAATTTTAATATAAAAATAAGTAGGATCTCTGTTTCTGATAGTTGATTGATAGTTTAAAAGTTTTGAAATTTTAAAAATATTTTTTTAAGAAATGTAAGTAGGATCTCTGTTTCTCATACTTGAAATATAGTTTAAATGTTTTCAAATTATGAAAATAATTATAATACAAATATAAGTAGGATCTCTGTTTCTGATAGTTGATTCATAGTTTAAATGTTTTGAAATTTTAAAAATAATTTTTTAATAAAAGTAAGTAGTATTTTTGTTTCTCATACTTGAAAGATAGTTTAAATATTTTCAAATTATGAAAATAATTTTAATACTAAAACAAGTAGGATCTCTGTTTCTGATAGTTCATTGATAGTTTTAATGTTTTGAAATTTTAAAAATAATTTTCTAAGAAATATAAGTAGGATCTCTGTTTCTCATACTTGAAAGATAGTTTAATTGTTTTCAAATTATGAGAATAATTTTGTTACAAAAATAAGTAGTATCTCTGTTTATCATACTTGAAAGATAGTTTAAATGTTTTCAAATTATAACAATAATTTTAATACAAAAATAAGTAGGATCTCAGTTTCTGATAGTTCATTGATAGTTTGAATGTTTTGAAATTTTAAAAATAATTTTTTAAGAAATGTAAGTAGGATCTCCGTTTCTCATACTTGAAAGATAGTTTAATTGTTTTCAAATTATGAGAATAGTTTTGTTACAAAAATAAATAGGATATCTGTTTCTCATACTTGAAAGATTGTTTAAATGTTTTCAAATTATCAAAATAATTTTAAAACAAAAATAAGCAGGATCTCTGTTTCTGATAGTTGATTCATAGTTTAAATGTTGTAAAATTTTAAAAATAATTTTTTAAGAAAACTAAGTAAGATCTCTGTTTCTCATACTTGAAAGATAGTTTAAATGTTTTCAAATTATAAAACTAACATGTTAAAAAATGTTAGTAGGATCTCTGTTTGTGATACTTGAAAGATAGTTTAAACGTTTTAAAATTATAAAATAATTTTATTACAAAAATAAGTAGGATCTCTATTTCTCATACTTGAAAGATTGTTTAAATGTTTTCAAATTATCAAAATAATTTTAAAACAAAAATAAGTAGGATCTCTGTTTCTGATAGTTCATTGATAGTTTTAAAGTTTTGAAATTTTAAAAATAATTTTCTAAGAAATATAAGTAGGATATCTGTTTCTCATACTTGAAAGATAGTTTAATTGTTTTCAAATTATGAGAATAATTTTGTTACAAAAATAAGTAGAATCTCTGTTTCTCATACTTGAAAGATTGTTTAAAAGTTTTGAAATTATCAAAATAATTTTAATACAAAAATAAGTAGGATCTCTGTGTCTTATAATTGAAAGATAGTTTAAATATTTTCAAATTATAAAAATAATTTTATTACAAAAATAAGTAGGATCTCTGTTTCTGATAGTTGATTGATTGTTTAAATGTTTTGAAATTTTAAAAATAATTTTTCAAGAAAAGTAATTAGGATCTCTGTTTCTCATACTTGAAAGATATTTTAATTGTTTTCAAATTATGAGAATAATTTTGTTACAAAAATAAGTAGAATCTCTGTTTCTCATACTTGAAAGATTGTTTAAAAGTTTTGAAATTATCAAAATAATTTTAATACAAAAATAAGTAGGATCTCTGTGTCTCATAATTGAAAGATAGTTTAAATATTTTCAAATTATAAAAATAATTTTATTACAAAAATAAGTAGGATCTCTGTTTCTGATAGTTGATTGATAGTTTAAATGTTTTGAAATTTTAAAAATGATTTTTCAAGAAAAGTAAGTATGATTTCTGTTTCTGATACTTGAAAGATAGTTTAAATGTTTTCAAATTATGACATTAATTTTATTACAAAAATAAGTAGGATCTCTATTTTTGATAGTTAATTGATAGTTTAAATGTTTTAAATTTTATAAATATTTTTTTAAGAAAACTAAGTAGGATCTCTGTTTCTCATACTTGAAAGATAGTTTAAATGTTTTCAAATTATCAAAATAATTTTAATACAAAAAGAAGTAGAATCTCAGTTTCTGATAGTTGCTTGATAGTTTAAATATTTTCAAATTATCAAAATAATTTTAATACAAAAATAAGTAGGATCTCTGTTTATGATAGTTGATTCATAGTTTAAATGTTGTAAAATTTTAAAAATAGTTTTTTAAGAAAACAAAGTAGGATCTCTGTTTCTCATACTTGAAAGATAGTTTAAATGTTTTCAAATTATAAAAATAACTTGTTAAAACATGTTAGTAGGATCTCTGTTTGTGATACTTGAAAGATAGTTTATACGTTTTAAAATTATAAAATAATTTTATTATAAAAATTAGTAGGATCTCTGTTTCTGATAGTTGATTGATAGTTTAAATGTTTTGAAATTTTAAAAATAATTTTTCAAGAAAAGTAAGTTTGATTTCTGTTTCTGATACTTGAAAGATAGTTTACATGTTTTCAAATTATGACAATAATTTTAATACAAAAATAAGTAGGATCTCAGTTTCTGATAGTTCACTGATAGTTTTAATGTTTTGAAATTTTAAAAATAATTTTTTAAGAAATGTAAGTAGGATCTCCGTTTCTCATACTTGAAAGATAGTTTAATTGTTTTCCAATTATGAGAATAATTTTGTTACAAAAATAAGTAGTATCTCTGTTTCTCACACTTGAACGATAGTTTAAATATTTTCAAATTATCAAAATAATTTTAATACAAAAATAAGTAGGATATCTGTTTCTGATAGTTGATTCATAGTTTAAATATTGTGAAATTTTAAAAATAATTTTTTTTAAGAAAAGTAAGTGGGATCTTTGTTTCTCATACTTGAAAGATAGTTTAAATGTTTTCAAATTATGAGAATAATTTTATTACAAAAATAAGTAGGATCTTTGTTTGTGATAGTTGATTGATAGTTTAAATGTTTTGAAATTTTAAAAATAGTTTTTTAAGAAAACTAAGTAGGATCTCTGTTTCTCATACTTGAAAGATAGTGTAAATGTTTTCAAATTATCAAAATAATTTTAATAAAAAAATAAGTAGAATCTCAGTTTTTGATAGTTGATTGATAGATTACATGTTTTGAAATTTTAAAAATATTTTTTTAAGAAATGTAAGTAGGATTTTCGGTTCTCATACTTGAAAGATAGTTTAAATGTTTTCAAATTTTCAAAATAATTGTAATACAAAAACAAGTAGGATCTCTGTTTCTGATAGTTGATTGATAGTTTAAATGTTTTGAAATTTTAAAAATAATTTCTTAAGTAAGTAGGATCTCTGTTTCTCATACTTGAAAGATAGTTTAAATATTTTCAAATTATCAAAATAATTTTAATACAAAAATAAGTAGGATCTCTGTTTATGATAGTTGATTCATAGTTTAAATGTTGTAAAATTTTAAAAATAATTTTTTAAGAAAACTAAGTAAGATCTTTGTTTCTCATACTTGAAAGATAGTTTAAATGTTTTCAAATTATAAAAATAACTTGTTAAAAAATGCTAGTAGGATCTCTGTTTGTTATACTTGAAAGATTGTTTAAACGTTTTAAAATTATAAAATAATTTTATTACAAAAATTAGTAGGATCTCTGTTTCTGATAGTTGATTGATATTTTAAATGTTTTGAAAATTTAAAAATAAATTTTCAAGAAAAGTAAGTTTGATTTCTGTTTCTGATACTTGAAAGATAGTTTACATGTTTTCAAATTATGAAAATAACTTGTTAAAACATGTTAGTAGGATCTCTGTTTGTGATACTTGAAAGATAGTTTATACGTTTTAAAATTAATAAATAATTTTATTATAAAAATTAGTAGGATCTCTGTTTCTGATAGTTGATTGATAGTTTAAATGTTTTGAAATTTTAAAAATAATTTTTCAAGAAAAGTAAGTTTGATTTCTGTTTCTGATACTTGAAAGATAGTTTACATGTTTTCAAATTATGACAATAATTTTAATACAAAAATAAGTAGGATCTCAGTTTCTGATAGTTCATTGATAGTTTAAATGTTTTGAAATAATAAAATAATTTTTCAAGAAAAGTAAGTAGGATCTCTATTTCTCATACTTGAAAGATTGTTTAAATGTTTTCAAATTATCAAAATAATTTTAAAACAAAAATAAGTAGGATCTCTGTTTCTAATAGTTCATTGATAGTTTGAATGTTTTGAAATTTTAAAAATAATTTTTTAAGAAATATAAGTAGGATCTCTGTTTCTCATACTTGAAAGATAGTTTAATTGTTTTCAAATTATGAGAATAATTTTGTTACAAAAATAAGTAGGATCTCTGTTTCTCATACTTGAAAGATTGTTTAAAAGTTTTGAAATTATCAAAATAATTTTAATACAAAAGTAAGTAGGATCTCTGTGTCTCATAATTGAAAGATAGTTTAAATATTTTCAAATTATAAAAATAATTTTATTACAAAAATAAGTAGGATCTCTGTTTCTGATAGTTGATTGATAGTTTAAATGTTTTGAAATTTTAAAAATAATTTTTTAGGAAAAGTAAGTAGTATCTTTGTTTCTTATACTTGAAAGATAGTTTAAATGTTTTCAAATTATGAGAATAATTTTATTACAAAAACAAGTAGGATCTTTATTTGTGATAGTTGATTGACAGTTTAAATGTTTTGAAATTTTAAAAATAATTTTTTAAGAAATGTAAGTAGGATCTCTGTTTCTCATACTTGAAAGATAGTGTAAATGTTTTCAAATTATCAAAATAATTTTAATACAAAAATAAGTAGGATCTTTGTTTCTGATAGTTGATTGATAGTTTAAATGTTTTGAAATTTTAAAAATAATTTTTTAAGAAAAGTAAGTAGTATTTTGTTTCTCATACTTGAAAGATAGTTTAAATATTTTCAAATTATGAAAATAATTTTAATACAAAAACAAGTAGGATCTCTGTTTCTGATAGTTGATTGATAGTTTAAATGTTTTGAAATTTTAAAAATAATTTTTTAATAAAAGTAAGTAGTATTTTTGTTTCTCATACTTGAAAGATAGTTTAAATATTTTCAAATTATGAAAATAATTTTAATACTAAAACAAGTAGGATCTCTGTTTCTGATAGTTCATTGATAGTTTTAATGTTTTGAAATTTTAAAAATAATTTTCTAAGAAATATAAGTAGGATCTCTGTTTCTCATACTTGAAAGATAGTTTAATTGTTTTCAAATTATGAGAATAATTTTGTTACAAAAATAAGTAGTATCTCTGTTTATCATACTTGAAAGATAGTTTAAATGTTTTCAAATTATAACAATAATTTTAATACAAAAATAAGTAGGATCTCAGTTTCTGATAGTTCATTGATAGTTTGAATGTTTTGAAATTTTAAAAATAATTTTTTAAGAAATGTAAGTAGGATCTCCGTTTCTCATACTTGAAAGATAGTTTAATTGTTTTCAAATTATGAGAATAGTTTTGTTACAAAAATAAATAGGATATCTGTTTCTCATACTTGAAAGATTGTTTAAATGTTTTCAAATTATCAAAATAATTTTAAAACAAAAATAAGCAGGATCTCTGTTTCTGATAGTTGATTCATAGTTTAAATGTTGTAAAATTTTAAAAATAATTTTTTAAGAAAACTAAGTAAGATCTCTGTTTCTCATACTTGAAAGATAGTTTAAATGTTTTCAAATTATAAAACTAACATGTTAAAAAATGTTAGTAGGATCTCTGTTTGTGATACTTGAAAGATAGTTTAAACGTTTTAAAATTATAAAATAATTTTATTACAAAAATAAGTAGGATCTCTATTTCTCATACTTGAAAGATTGTTTAAATGTTTTCAAATTATCAAAATAATTTTAAAACAAAAATAAGTAGGATCTCTGTTTCTGATAGTTCATTGATAGTTTTAAAGTTTTGAAATTTTAAAAATAATTTTCTAAGAAATATAAGTAGGATATCTGTTTCTCATACTTGAAAGATAGTTTAATTGTTTTCAAATTATGAGAATAATTTTGTTACAAAAATAAGTAGAATCTCTGTTTCTCATACTTGAAAGATTGTTTAAAAGTTTTGAAATTATCAAAATAATTTTAATACAAAAATAAGTAGGATCTCTGTGTCTTATAATTGAAAGATAGTTTAAATATTTTCAAATTATAAAAATAATTTTATTACAAAAATAAGTAGGATCTCTGTTTCTGATAGTTGATTGATTGTTTAAATGTTTTGAAATTTTAAAAATAATTTTTCAAGAAAAGTAATTAGGATCTCTGTTTCTCATACTTGAAAGATATTTTAATTGTTTTCAAATTATGAGAATAATTTTGTTACAAAAATAAGTAGAATCTCTGTTTCTCATACTTGAAAGATTGTTTAAAAGTTTTGAAATTATCAAAATAATTTTAATACAAAAATAAGTAGGATCTCTGTGTCTCATAATTGAAAGATAGTTTAAATATTTTCAAATTATAAAAATAATTTTATTACAAAAATAAGTAGGATCTCTGTTTCTGATAGTTGATTGATAGTTTAAATGTTTTGAAATTTTAAAAATGATTTTTCAAGAAAAGTAAGTATGATTTCTGTTTCTGATACTTGAAAGATAGTTTAAATGTTTTCAAATTATGACATTAATTTTATTACAAAAATAAGTAGGATCTCTATTTTTGATAGTTAATTGATAGTTTAAATGTTTTAAATTTTATAAATATTTTTTTAAGAAAACTAAGTAGGATCTCTGTTTCTCATACTTGAAAGATAGTTTAAATTTTTTCAAATTATCAAAATAATTTTAATACAAAAAGAAGTAGAATCTCAGTTTCTGATAGTTGCTTGATAGTTTAAATATTTTCAAATTATCAAAATAATTTTAATACAAAAATAAGTAGGATCTCTGTTTATGATAGTTGATTCATAGTTTAAATGTTGTAAAATTTTAAAAATAGTTTTTTAAGAAAACAAAGTAGGATCTCTGTTTCTCATACTTGAAAGATAGTTTAAATGTTTTCAAATTATAAAAATAACTTGTTAAAACATGTTAGTAGGATCTCTGTTTGTGATACTTGAAAGATAGTTTATACGTTTTAAAATTATAAAATAATTTTATTATAAAAATTAGTAGGATCTCTGTTTCTGATAGTTGATTGATAGTTTAAATGTTTTGAAATTTTAAAAATAATTTTTCAAGAAAAGTAAGTTTGATTTCTGTTTCTGATACTTGAAAGATAGTTTACATGTTTTCAAATTATGACAATAATTTTAATACAAAAATAAGTAGGATCTCAGTTTCTGATAGTTCACTGATAGTTTTAATGTTTTGAAATTTTAAAAATAATTTTTTAAGAAATGTAAGTAGGATCTCCGTTTCTCATACTTGAAAGATAGTTTAATTGTTTTCCAATTATGAGAATAATTTTGTTACAAAAATAAGTAGTATCTCTGTTTCTCACACTTGAACGATAGTTTAAATATTTTCAAATTATCAAAATAATTTTAATACAAAAATAAGTAGGATATCTGTTTCTGATAGTTGATTCATAGTTTAAATATTGTGAAATTTTAAAAATAATTTTTTTTAAGAAAAGTAAGTGGGATCTTTGTTTCTCATACTTGAAAGATAGTTTAAATATTTTCAAATTATAAAAATAATTTTATTACAAAAATAAGTAGGATCTCTGGTTCTGATAGTTGATTGATAGTTTAAATGTTTTGAAATTTTAAAAATAATTTTTTAAGAAAAGTAAGTAGTATCTTTGTTTCTTATACTTGAAAGATAGTTTAAATGTTTTCAAATTATGACATTAATTTTAATATAAAAATAAGTAGGATCTCTGTTTCTGATAGTTGATTGATAGTTTAAAAGTTTTGAAATTTTAAAAATAATTTTTTAAGAAATGTAAGTAGGATCTCTGTTTCTCATACTTGAAAGATAGTGTAAATGTTTTCAAATTATCAAAATAATTTTAATACAAAAACAAGTAGGATCTTTGTTTCTGATAGTTGATTGATAGTTTAAATGTTTTGAAATTTTAAAAATAATTTTTTAAGAAAAGTAAGTAGTATTTTTGTTTCTCATACTTGAAAGATAGTTTAAATATTTTCAAATTATGAAAATAATTTTAATACAAAAACAAGTAGGATCTCTGTTTCTGATAGTTGATTGATAGTTTAAATGTTTTGAAATTTTAAAAATAATTTTTTAAGAAAAGTAAGTAGTATCTTTGTTTCTTATACTTGAAAGATAGTTTAAATGTTTTCAAATTATGACATTAATTTTAATATAAAAATAAGTAGGATCTCTGTTTCTGATAGTTGATTGATAGTTTAAAAGTTTTGAAATTTTAAAAATATTTTTTTAAGAAATGTAAGTAGGATCTCTGTTTCTCATACTTGAAATATAGTTTAAATGTTTTCAAATTATGAAAATAATTATAAAACAAATATAAGTAGGATCTCTGTTTCTGATAGTTGATTCATAGTTTAAATGTTTTGAAATTTTAAAAATAATTTTTTAAGAAAAGTAAGTAGTATTTTTGTTTCTCATACTTGAAAGATAGTTTAAATATTTTCAAATTATGAAAATAATTTTAATACAAAAACAAGTAGGATCTCTGTTTCTGATAGTTCATTGATAGTTTTAATGTTTTGAAATTTTAAAAATAATTTTCTAAGAAATATAAGTAGGATCTCTGTTTCTCATACTTGAAAGATAGTTTAATTGTTTTCAAATTATGAGAATAATTTTGTTACAAAAATAAGTAGTATATCTGTTTATCATACTTGAAAGATAGTTTAAATGTTTTCAAATTATAACAATAATTTTAATACAAAAATAAGTAGGATCTCAGTTTCTGATAGTTCATTGATAGTTTGAATGTTTTGAAATTTTAAAAATAATTTTTTAAGAAATGTAAGTAGGATCTCCGTTTCTCATACTTGAAAGATAGTTTAATTGTTTTCAAATTATGAGAATAATTTTGTTACAAAAATAAATAGGATATCTGTTTCTCATACTTGAAAGATTGTTTAAATGTTTTCAAATTATCAAAATAATTTTAAAACAAAAATAAGCAGGATCTCTGTTTCTGATAGTTGATTCATAGTTTAAATGTTGTAAAATTTTAAAAATAATTTTTTAAGAAATATAAGTAGGATCTTTGTTTCTCATACTTGAAAGATAGTTTAAATGTTTTCAAATTATAAAACTAACTTGTTAAAAAATGTTAATAGGATCTCTGTTTGTGATACTTAAAAGATAGTTTAAACGTTTTAAAATTATAAAATAATTTTATTACAAAAATAAGTAGGATCTCTGTTTCTGATAGTTGATTGATAGTTTAAATGTTTTGAAATTTTAAAAATAATTTTTCAAGAAAAGGAAGTAGGATCTTTGTTTCTCATACTTGAAAGATAGTTTAAATATTTTCAAATTATGACAATAATTTTAATACAAAAATAAGTAGGATCTCAGTTTCTGATAGTTCATTGATAGTTTTAATGTTTTGAAATTTTAAAAAATGTAAGTAGGATCTCCGTTTCTCATACTTGAAAGATAGTTTAATTGTTTTCAAATTATGAGAGTAATTTTGTTACAAAAATAAGTAGGATCTCTGTTTCTCATACTTGAAATATTGTTTAAATGTTTTCAAATTATCAAAATAATTTTAAAACAAAAATAAGCAGGATCTCTGTTTCTGATAGTTGATTTATAGTTTAAATGTTGTAAAATTTTAAAAATAATTTTTTAAGAAAACTAAGTAAGATCTCTGTTTCTCATACTTGAAAGATAGTTTAAATGTTTTCAAATTATAAAACTAACATGTTAAAAAATGTTAGTAGGATCTCTGTTTGTGATACTTGAAAAGATAGTTTAAACGTTTTAAAATTATAAAATAATTTTATTACAAAAATAAGTAGGATCTCTATTTCTCATACTTGAAAGATTGTTTAAATGTTTTCAAATTATCAAAATAATTTTAAAACAAAAATAAGTAGGATCTCAGTTTCTGATAGTTCATTGATAGTTTGAATGTTTTGAAATTTTAAAAAATGTAAGTAGGATCTCCGTTTCTCATACTTGAAAGATAGTTTAATTGTTTTCAAATTATGAGAATAATTTTGTTACAAAAATAAGTAGGATCTCTGTTTCTCATACTTGAAAGATTGTTTAAATGTTTTGAAATTATCAAAATAATTTTAAAACAAAAATAAGTAGTATCTCTGTTTATCATACTTGAAAGATAGTTTAAATGTTTTCAAATTATGACAATAATTTTAATACAAAAATAAGTAGGATCTCAGTTTCTGATAGTTCATTGATAGTTTGAATGTTTTGAAATTTTAAAAAATGTAAGTAGGATCTCCGTTTCTCATACTTGAAAGATAGTTTAATTGTTTTCAAATTATGAGAATAATTTTGTTACAAAAATAAATAGGATCTCTGTTTCTCATACTTGAAAGATTGTTTAAATGTTTTCAAATTATCAAAATAATTTTAAAACAAAAATAAGCAGGATCTCTGTTTCTGATAGTTGATTCATAGTTTAAATGTTGTAAAATTTTAAAAATAATTTTTTAAGAAAACTAAGTAAGATCTTTGTTTCTCATACTTGAATGATAGTTTAAATGTTTTCAAATTATAAAACTAACATGTTAAAAAATGTTAGTAGGATCTCTGTTTGTGATACTTGAAAGATAGTTTAAACGTTTTAAAATTATAAAATAATTTTATTACAAAAATAAGTAGGATCTCTATTTCTCATACTTGAAAGATTGTTTAAATGTTTTCAAATTATCAAAATAATTTTAAAACAAAATAAGTAGGATCTCTGTTTCTGATAGTTCATTGATAGTTTTAAAGTTTTGAAATTTTAAAAATAATTTTCTAAGAAATATAAGTAGGATCTCTGTTTCTCATACTTGAAAGATAGTTTAATTGTTGTCAAATTATGAGAATAATTTTGTTACAAAAATAAGTAGTATCTCTGTTTATCATACTTGAAAGATAGTTTAAATGTTTTCAAATTATAACAATAATTTTAATACAAAAATAAGTAGGATCTCAGTTTCTGATAGTTCCTTGATAGTTTGAATGTTTTGAAATTTTAAAAATAATTTTTTAAGAAATGTAAGTAGGATCTCCGTTTCTCATACTTGAAAGATAGTTTAATTGTTTTCAAATTATGAGAATAATTTTGTTACAAAAATAAGTAGGATCTCTGTTTCTCATACTTGAAATATTGTTTAAATGTTTTCAAATTATCAAAATAATTTTAATACGAAAATAAGTAGGATCTCTGTTTCTGATAGTTGATTCATAGTTTAAATGTTTTGAAATTTTATAATTTTTTTTTTTTAAGAAAACTAAGTAGGATCTCTGTTTCTCACACTTGAAAGATAGTTTAAATGTTTTCAAATTATGAGAATAATTTTGTTACAAAAATAAGTAGAATCTCAGTTTCTGATAGTTCATTGATAGTTTGAATGTTTTGAAATTTTAAAAATAATTTTTTAAGAAATGTAAGTAGGATCTCCGTTTCTCATACTTGAAAGATAGTTTAATTTTTTTCAAATTATGACAATAATTTTGTTACAAAAATAAGTAGGATCTCTGTTTCTCATACTTGAAAGATTGTTTAAATGTTTTCAAATTATCAAAATAATTTTAAAACAAAAATAAGTAGGATCTCTGTTTCTGATATTTGATTGATAGTTTAAATATTTTGAAATTTTAAAAATAATTTTTCAAGAAAAGGAAGTATGATTTCTGTTTCTGATACTTGAAAGATAGCTTAAATGTTTTCAAATTATGACAATAATTTTATTACAAAAATAAGTAGGATCTCTGTTTTTGATAGTTGATTCATAGTTTAAATGTTTTGAAATTTTGTAAATTGTTTTTTAAGAAAACTAAGTAGGATCTCTGTTTCTCATACTTGAAAGATAGTTTAAATGTTTTCAAATTATCAGAATAATTTTGTTACAAAAATAAGTAGGATCTCTATTTCTCATACTTGAAAGATTGTTTAAATGTTTTCAAATTATCAAAATAATTTTAAAACAAAAATAAGTAGGATCTCTATTTCTGATAGTTGATTGATAGTTTAAATGTTTTGAAATTTTAAAAATAATGTTTTAAGAAATATAAGTAGGATCTCTGTTTCTCATACTTGAAAGATAGTGTAAATGTTTTCAAATTATCAAAATAATTTTAATACAAAATATGTAGGATCTCTGTTTCTGATAGTTGATTCATAGTTTAAATGTTTTGAAATTTTAAAAATAATTTTTTAAGAAAAGTAAGTAGTATTTTTGTTTCTCATACTTAAAAGATAGTTTAAATATTTTCAAATTATGAAAATAATTTTAATACAAAAACAAGTAGGATCTCTTTTTCTGATAGTTGATTGATAGTTTAAATGTTTTTAAATTTTATAAATATTTTTTTAAGAAAACTAAGTAGGATCTCTGTTTTTCAAACTTGAAAGATAGTTTAATTTTTTTTAAATTATGACAATAATTTTATTACAAAAAGAAGTAGGATCTCTGTTTCTAATAGTTGTTTAATAGTTTAAATGTTTTAAATTTTACAAATTTTTTTTTAAGAAAACTAAGTAGGATCTCTGTTTCTCATACTTGAAAGATAGTTTAAATGTTTTTAAATTATCAAAATAATTTTAATACAAAAATAAGTAGGATCTCTATTTCTCATACTTGAAAGATTGTTTAAATGTTTTCAAATTATCAAAATAATTTTAAAACAAAAATAAGTAGGATCTCTGTTTCTGAAAGTTGATTCATAGTTTAAATATTTTGAAATTTTAAAAATAATTTTTTAAGAAAAGTAAATAGGATCTCTGTTTCTCATACTTGAAAGATTGTTTAAATGTTTTTAAATTATGACAATAATTTTAATACCAAAATAAGTAGGATCTCAGTTTCTGATTGTTGATTGATAGTTTAAACGTTTCAAAATTTTAAAAATAATTTTTTAAGAAATGTAAGTAGGATCTTTGTTTCTCATACTTGAAAGATAGTTTAAATGTTTTCAAATTATGAGAATAATTTTGTTACTAAAATAAGTAGGATCTGAGTTTCTGATTGTTGACTGATAGTTTAAATGTTTCAAAATTTTAAAAATAATTTTTTAAAAAATGTAAGTATGATCTCTGTTTCTCATACTTGAAAGATAATTTAATTGTTTTCAAATTATGAGAATAATTTTGTTACAAAAATAAGTTGGATCTCTGTTTCTCATACTTGAAAGATTGTTTAAATGTTTTCAAATTATCAAAATACTTTTAATACAAAAATAAGTAGGATCTCTGTTTCTGATACTTGATTCATAGTTTAAATGTTGTAAAATTTTAAAAATAATTTTTTAAAAAACTAAGTAGGATCTCTGTTTCTCATACTTGAAAGATAGTTTTAATGTTTTCAAATTATAAAAATAACTTGTTAAAAAATGTTAGTAGAATCTCTGTTTGTGATACTTGAAAGATGGTTTAAACGTTTTAAAATTATAAAATAATTTTATTACAAAAATAAGTAGGATCTCTGTTTCTGATAGTTGATTGATAGTTTAAATGTTTTGAAATTTTAAAAATAATTTTTCAAGAAAATGAATTATGATTTCTGTTCCTGATACTTGAAAGATAGGTTAAATTTTTTTAAATTATGACAATAATTTTATTACAAAAATAAGTAGGATCTCTGTTTTTGATAGTTAATTAATAGTTTAAATGTTTTAAATTTTATAAATTTTTTTTAAAAAAAACTAAGTAGGATCTCTGTTTCTCATACATGAAAGATAGTTTAAATGTTTTCAAATTATCAAAATAATTTTAATACAAAAATAAGTAGGATCTCTGTTTCTGATAGGTGATTCATAGTTTAAATGTTTTGAAATTTTAAAAATAATTTTTTAAGAAAAGTAAGTAGTATTTTTGTTTCTCATACTTAAAAGATAGTTTAAATATTTTCAAATTATGAAAATAATTTTAATACAAAAACAAGTAGGATCTCTTTTTCTGATAGTTGATTGATAGTTTAAATGTTTTTAAATTTTATAAATATTTTTTTAAGAAAACTAAGTAGGATCTCTGTTTTTCAAACTTGAAAGATAGTTTAAATTTTTTTAAATTATGACAATAATTTTATTACAAAAAGAAGTAGGATCTCTGTTTCTAATAGTTGTTTAATAGTTTAAATGTTTTAAATTTTACAAATTTTTTTTTAAGAAAACTAAGTAGGATCTCTGTTTCTCATACTTGAAAGATAGTTTAAATGTTTTTAAATTATCAAAATAATTTTAATACAAAAATAAGTAGGATCTCTATTTCTCATACTTGAAAGATTGTTTAAATGTTTTCAAATTATCAAAATAATTTTAATACAAAAATAAGTAGGATCTCTGTTTCTGATAGGTGATTCATAGTTTAAATGTTTTGAAATTTTAAAAATAATTTTTTAAGAAAAGTAAGTAGTATTTTTGTTTCTAATACTTGAAAGATAGTTTACATATTTTCAAATTATGAAAATAATTTTAATACAAAACCAAGTAGGATCTCTGTTTCTGATAGTTGATTGATAGTTTAAATGTTTTGAAATTTTAAAAATAATTTTTTAAGAAAAGTAAGTAGGATCTCTGTTTCTCATACTTGAAAGATAGTTTAAATGTTTTCAAATTATGACATTAATTTTATTACAAAAATAAGTAGGATATCTGTTTCTGATAGTTGATTGATAGTTTAAATGTTTTGAAATTTTAAAAATAATTTTTTAAGAAATGTAAGTAGGATCTCTATTTCTCATAATTGAAATATAGTTTAAATGTTTTCAAATTATCAAAATAATTATAATACAAATATAAGTAGGATCTCTGTTTCTCATAGTTGATTGATAGTTTAAATGTTTTGAAATTATCAAAATAATGTTAATACAAAAGTAAGTAGGATCTCTATTTCTGATAGTTGATTCATCGTTTAAATGTTTTGAAATTTTAAAAATATTTTTTTAAGAAAAGTAAGTAGTATTTGTGTTTCTCATACATGAAAGATAGTTTAACATTTTCAAATTATGAAAATAATTTTAATACAAAAACAAGTAGGATCTCTGTTTCTGATAGTTGATTGATAGTTTAAATGTTATGAAATTTTAAAAATAATTTTTTAAGAAAAGTATGTAGGATCTCTGTTTCTCATACTTGAAAGATAGTTTAAATATTTTTAAATTATCAAAATAATTTTAATACAAAAATAAGTAGGATCTCTGTTTCTAATAGTTGATTCATAGTTTAAATGTTTTGAAATTTTAAAAATATTTTTTTAAGAAAAGTAAGTATTCTCTTTGTTTCTCATACTTGAAAGATAGTTTAAATATTTTCAAATTATGAAAATAATTTTAATTCAAAAACAAGTAGGATCTCTGTTTCTGAAAGTTTATTGATAGTTTAAATGTTTTGAAATTTTAAAAATATTATTTTAAGAAAAGTAAGTAGGATCTTAGTGTCTCATACTTGAAAGATTGTTTAAATGTTTTCAAATTATGACAATAATTTTAATATCAAAATAAGTAGGATCTCAGTTTCTGATTGTTGATTGATAGTTTAAACGTTTCAAAATTTTAAAAATATTTTTTTAATAAATGTAAGTAGGATCTTTGTTTCTCATACTTGAAAGATAGTTTAATTGTTTTCAAATTATGAGAATAATTTTGTTACAAAAATAAGTAGGATCTCTGTTTCTCATACTTGAAATATAGTTTAAATGTTTTCAAATTATCAAAATAATTATAATACAAATATAAGTAGGATCTCTGTTTCTGATAGTTGATTGATAGTTTAAATGTTTTGAAATTATCAAAATAATGTTAATACAAAAGTAAGTAGGATCTCTGTTTCTGATAGTTGATTTATCGTTTAAATGTTTTGAAATTTTAAAAATAATTTTTTAAGAAAAGTAAGTAGGATCTTTGTTTCTCATACTTGAAAGATACTTTAAATGTTTTCAAATTATGACAATAATTTTCATACAAAAATAAGTAGGATCTCAGTTTCTGATTGTTGATTGATATTTTAAATGTTTTAAATTTTATAAATATTTTTTTAAGAAAACTAAGTAGGATCTCTATTTCTCAAACTTGAAAAATAGTTTAAATTTTTTTAAATTATGACAATAATTTTATTACAAAAATAAGTAGGATCTCTGTTTCTGATAGTTGTTTAATAGTTTAAATGTTTTAAATTTTACAAAAAATTTTTAAAGAAAACTAAGTAGGATCTCTGTTTCTCATACTTGAAAGATAGTTTAAATGTTTTCAAATTATCAAAATAATTTTAGTACAAAAATAAGTAGGATCTCTGTTTCTGATAGTTGATTCATAGTTTAAATGTTTTGAAATTTTAAAAATAATTTTTTAAGAAAAGTAAGTAGGATCTTTGTTTCTCATACCTAAAAGATAGTTTAAATATTTTCAAATTATGAAAATAATTTTAATACAAAAACAAGTAGGATCTCTGTTTCTGAAAGTTTATTGATAGTTTAAATGTTTTGAAATTTTAAAAATATTTTTTTAAGAAAAGTAAGTAGGATCTTTGTTTCTCATACATGAAAGATTGTTTAAATGTTTTCAAATTATGACAATAATTTTAATATCAAAATAAGTAGGATCTCAGTTTCTGATTGTTGATTGATAGTTTAAACGTTTCAAAATTTTAAAAATATTTTTTTAAGAAATGTAAGTAGGATCTTTGTTTCTCATACTTGAAAGATAGTTGAATTGTTTTCAAATTATGAGAATAATTTTGTTACAAAAATAAGTAGGATCTCTGTTTCTCATACTTGAAAGATTGTTTAAATGTTTTCAAATTATCAAAATAATTTTAATACAAAAATAAGTAGGATCTCTGTTTCTAATAGTTGATTCAAATTATTAGGATCTCTGTTTGTGATACTTGAAAGATAGTTTAAATATTTTCAAATTATGAAAATAATTTTAATAGAAAAAGAAGTAGGATCTCTATTTCTGATAGTTGATTCATAGATTAAATGTTGTGAAATTTTAAAAATAATTTTTTAAGAAAAGGAAGTAGGATCTTTGTTTCTCATACTTGAAAGATAGTTTAAATGTTTTCAAATTATGACAATAATTTTTTACAAAAATAATAGGATCTCTGTTTTTGATAGTTAATTGATAGTTTAAATGTTTTAAATTTTATAATTTTTTTTTAAAGAAAACTAAGTAGGATCTATGTTTCTCATACTTGAAAGATAGTTTAAATGTTTTCAAATTATCAAAATAATTTTAATACGAAAATAAGTAGGATCTCTGTTTCTGATAGTTGATTCATAGTTTAAATGTTTTGAAATTTTATAAAAAATTTTTAAGAAAACTAAACAGGATCTTTGTTTCTCAAACTTGAAAGATAGTTTAAATGTTTTCAAATTATAAAATAATTTTATTACAAAAATAAGTAGGATCTCTGTTTCTGATAGTTGATTGATAGTTTAAATGTTTTGAAATTTTAAAAATAATTTTTCAAGAAAAGGAAGTAGGATCTTTGTTTCTCATACTTGAAAGATAGTTTAAATATTTTCAAATTATGACAATAATTTTATTACAAAAATAAGTAGGATCTCAGTTTCTGATAGTTCATTGATAGTTTTAATGTTTTGAAATTTTAAAAATATTTTTTTAAGAAAAGTAAGTAGTATTTTTGTTTCTCATACTTGAAAGATAGTTTAAATATTTTCAAATTATGAAAATAATTTTAATACAAAAACAAGTAGGATCTCTGTTTCTGATAGTTCATTGATAGTTTTAATGTTTTGAAATTTTAAAAATAATTTTCTAAGAAATATAAGTAGGATCTCTGTTTCTCATACTTGAAAGATAGTTTAATTGTTTTCAAATTATGAGAATAATTTTGTTACAAAAATAAGTAGTATCTCTGTTTATCATACTTGAAAGATAGTTTAAATGTTTTCAAATTATGACTATAATTTTAATACAAAAATAAGTAGGATCTCAGTTTCTGATAGTTCATTGATAGTTTGAATGTTTTGAAATTTTAAAAATAATTTTTTAAGAAATGTAAGTAGGATCTCCGTTTCTCATACTTGAAAGATAGTTTAATTGTTTTGAAATTATGAGAATAATTTTGTTACAAAAATAAATAGGATCTCTGTTTCTCATACTTGAAAGATTGTTTAAATGTTTTCAAATTATCAAAATAATTTTAAAACAAAAATAAGCAGGATCTCTGTTTCTGATAGTTGATTCATAGTTTAAATGTTGTAAAATTTTAAAAATAATTTTTTAAGAAAACTAAGTAAGATCTCTGTTTCTCATACTTGAAAGATAGTTTAAATGTTTTCAAATTATAAAACTAACATGTTAAAAACTGTTAGTAGGATCTCTGTTTGTGATACTTGAAAGATAGTTTAAACGTTTTAAAATTATAAAATAATTTTATTACAAAAATAAGTAGGATCTCTATTTCTCATACTTGAAAGATTGTTTAAATGTTTTCAAATTATCAAAATAATTTTAAAACAAAAATAAGTAGGATCTCTGTTTCTGATAGTTCATTGATAGTTTTAATGTTTTGAAATTTTAAAAATAATTTTCTAAGAAATATAAGTAGGATCTCTGTTTCTCATACTTGAAAGATAGTTTAATTGTTTTCAAATTATGAGAATAATTTTGTTACAAAATTAAGAAGTATCTCTGTTTCTCATACTTGAAAGATAGTTTAAATGTTTTTAAATTATGACAATAATTTTAATACAAAAATAAGTAGGATCTCAGTTTCTGATAGTTCATTGATAGTTTGAATGTTTTGAAATTTTAAAAATAAGTTTTTAAGAAATGTAAGTAGGATCTCCGTTTCTCATACTTGAAACATAGTTTAAATGTTTTCAAATTATGAGAATAATTTTGTTACAAAAATAAGTAGAATCTCTATTTCTCATACTTGAAAGATTGTTTAAATGTTTTCAAATTATCAAAATAATTTTCAAACAAAAATATGTACGATCTCTGTTTCTGATAGTTCATTGATAGTTTTAATGTTTTGAAATTTTAAAAATAATTTTTTAAGAAATATAAGTAGGATCTCTGTTTCTCATACTTGAAAGATAGTTTAATTGTTTTCAAATTATGAGAATAATTTTGTTACAAAAATAAGTAGGATCTCTATTTCTCATACATGAAAGATATTTTAAATGTTTTCAAATTATGACAATAATTTTAATACAAAAATAAGTAGGATCTCTATTTCTCATACTTGAAAGATTGTTTAAATGTTTTCAAATTATGAGATAATTTTAATACAAAAATAAGTAGGATCTCTATTTCTCATACTTGAAAGATTGTTTAAATGTTTTCAAATTATGAGAATAATTTTGTTACAAAAATAAGTAGGATCTCTGTTTCTGATAGTTCATTGATAGTTTTAATGTTTTGAAATTTTAAAAATAATTTTCTAAGAAATATAAGTAGGATCTCTGTTTCTCATACTTGAAAGATAGTTTAAATGTTTTCAAATTATAAAACTAACTTGTTAAAAAATGTTAGTAGGATCTCTGTTTGTGATACTTGAAAGATAGTTTAAACGTTTTAAAATTATAAAATAATTTTATTACAAAAATAAGTAGGATCTCTGTTTCTGATAGTTGATTGATAGTTTAAATGTTTTGAAATTTTAAAAATAATTTTTCAAGAAAAGGAAGTAGGATCTTTGTTTCTCATACTTGAAAGATAGTTTAAATATTTTCAAATTATGACAATAATTTTATTACAAAAATAAGTAGGATCTCAGTTTCTGATAGTTCATTGATAGTTTTAATGTTTTGAAATTTTAAAAATAATTTTTTAAAAAATGTAAGTAGGATCTCCGTTTCTCATACTTGAAAGATAGTTTAATTGTTTTCAAATTATGAGAATAATTTTGTTACAAAAATAAGTAGGATCTCTATTTATCTTACTTGAAAGATTGTTTAAATGTTTTCAAATTATCAAAATAATTTTAAAACAAAAATAAGTACGATCTTTGTTTCTGATAGTTCATTGATAGTTTTAATGTTTTGAAATTTTAAAAATAATTTTTTAAGAAATATAAGTAGGATCTCTGTTTCTCATACTTGAAAGATAGTTTAATTGTTTTCAAATTTTGAGAATAATTTTGTTACAAAAATAAGTAGGATCTCTATTTCTCATACTTGAAAGATAATTTAAAAGTTTTCAAATGATGACAATAATTTTAATACAAAAATAAGTAGGATCTCTATTTCTCATACTTGAAAGATTGTTTAAATGTTTTCAAATTATCAAAATAATTTTAAAACAAAAATAAGTAGGATCTCTGTTTCTGATAGTTCATTGATAGTTTTAATGTTTTGAAATTTTAAAAATAATTTTCTAAGAAATATAAGTAGGATCTCTGTTTCTCATACTTGAAAGATAGTTTAAATGTTTTCAAATTATAAAACTAACTTGTTAAAAAATATTAATAGGATCTTTGTTTGTGATACTTGAAAGATAGTTTAAACGTTTTAAAATTATAAAATAATTTTATTATAAAAATAAGTAGGATCTCTGTTTCTGATAGTTGATTGATAGTTTAAATGTTTTGAAATTTTAAAAATAATTTTTCAAGAAAAGGAAGTAGGATCTTTGTTTCTCATACTTGAAAGATAGTTTAAATATTTTCAAATTATGACAATAATTTTAATACAAAAATAAGTAGGATCTCAGTTTCTGATAGTTCATTGATAGTTTGAATGTTTTGAAATTTTAAAAATAATTTTTTAAAAAATGTAAGTAGGATCTCCGTTTCTCATACTTGAAAGATAGTTTAATTGTCTTCAAATTATGAGAATAATTTTGTTACAAAAATAAGTAGGATCTCTGTTTCTCATACTTGAAAGATTGTTTAAATGTTTTCAAATTATCAAAATAATTTTAAAACAAAAATAAGTAGGATCTCTGTTTCTGATAGTTGATTCATAATTTAAATGTTGTAAAATTTTAAAAATAATTTTTTAAGAAAACTAAGTAGGATCTCTGTTTCTCATACTTGAAAGATAGTTTAAATGTTTTCAAATTATAAAAATAACTATTTAAAAAATATTAGTAGGATCTCTGTTTGTGATACTTGAAAGATAGTTTAAACGTTTTAAAATTATAAAATAATTTTATTACAAAAAAAAGTAGGATATCTGTTTCTGATAGTTGATTGATAGTTTAAATGTTTTGAAATTTTAAAAATAATTTTTCAAGAAAAGGAAGTATGATTTCTGTTTCTGATACTTGAAAGATAGTTTAAATGTTTTCAAATTATGAAAATAATTTTATTACAAAAATAAGTAGGATCTCTGTTTTTGATAGTTAATTGATAGTTTAAATGTTTTAAATTTTATAAAATTTTTTTAAAGAAAACTAAGTAGGATCTTTGTTTCTCATACTTGAAAGATAGTTTAAATGTTTTCAAATTATCAAAATAATTTTAATACGAAAATAAGTAGGATCTCTGTTTCTGATAGTTGATTCATAGTTTAAATGTTTTGAAATTTTATAATTTTTTTTAAAGAAAACTAAGTAGGATCTCTGTTTCTCATACTTGAAAGAGAGTTTAAATGTTTTCAAATTATGAGAATAATTTTGTTACAATAATAAGTACGATCTCTATTCCTCATACTTGAAAGATTGTGTAAATGTTGTAGGATCTCTGTTTCTGATAGTTCATTAATAGTTTTAATGTTTTGAAATTTTAAAAATAATTTTCTAAGAAATATAAGTAGGATCTCTGTTTCTCATACTTGAAAGATAGTTTAATTGTTTTCAAATTATGAGAATAATTTTGTTACAAAATTAAGAAGTATCTCTGTTTCTCATACTTGAAAGATAGTTTAAATGTTTTTAAATTATGACAATAATTTTAATACAAAAATAAGTAGGATCTCAGTTTCTGATAGTTCATTGATAGTTTGAATGTTTTGAAATTTTAAAAATAAGTTTTTAAGAAATGTAAGTAGGATCTCCGTTTCTCATACTTGAAACATAGTTTAAATGTTTTCAAATTATGAGAATAATTTTGTTACAAAAATAAGTAGAATCTCTATTTCTCATACTTGAAAGATTGTTTAAATGTTTTCAAATTATCAAAATAATTTTCAAACAAAAATATGTACGATCTCTGTTTCTGATAGTTCATTGATAGTTTTAATGTTTTGAAATTTTAAAAATAATTTTTTAAGAAATATAAGTAGGATCTCTGTTTCTCATACTTGAAAGATAGTTTAATTGTTTTCAAATTATGAGAATAATTTTGTTACAAAAATAAGTAGGATCTCTATTTCTCATACATGAAAGATATTTTAAATGTTTTCAAATTATGACAATAATTTTAATACAAAAATAAGTAGGATCTCTATTTCTCATACTTGAAAGATTGTTTAAATGTTTTCAAATTATGAGATAATTTTAATACAAAAATAAGTAGGATCTCTATTTCTCATACTTGAAAGATTGTTTAAATGTTTTCAAATTATGAGAATAATTTTGTTACAAAAATAAGTAGGATCTCTGTTTCTGATAGTTCATTGATAGTTTTAATGTTTTGAAATTTTAAAAATAATTTTCTAAGAAATATAAGTAGGATCTCTGTTTCTCATACTTGAAAGATAGTTTAAATGTTTTCAAATTATAAAACTAACTTGTTAAAAAATGTTAGTAGGATCTCTGTTTGTGATACTTGAAAGATAGTTTAAACGTTTTAAAATTATAAAATAATTTTATTACAAAAATAAGTAGGATCTCTGTTTCTGATAGTTGATTGATAGTTTAAATGTTTTGAAATTTTAAAAATAATTTTTCAAGAAAAGGAAGTAGGATCTTTGTTTCTCATACTTGAAAGATAGTTTAAATATTTTCAAATTATGACAATAATTTTATTACAAAAATAAGTAGGATCTCAGTTTCTGATAGTTCATTGATAGTTTTAATGTTTTGAAATTTTAAAAATAATTTTTTAAAAAATGTAAGTAGGATCTCCGTTTCTCATACTTGAAAGATAGTTTAATTGTTTTCAAATTATGAGAATAATTTTGTTACAAAAATAAGTAGGATCTCTATTTATCTTACTTGAAAGATTGTTTAAATGTTTTCAAATTATCAAAATAATTTTCAAACAAAAATAAGTACGATCTCTGTTTCTGATAGTTCATTGATAGTTTTAATGTTTTGAAATTTTAAAAATAATTTTTTAAGAAATATAAGTAGGATCTCTGTTTCTCATACTTGAAAGATAGTTTAATTGTTTTCAAATTTTGAGAATAATTTTGTTACAAAAATAAGTAGGATCTCTATTTCTCATACTTGAAAGATAATTTAAAAGTTTTCAAATGATGACAATAATTTTAATACAAAAATAAGTAGGATCTCTATTTCTCATACTTGAAAGATTGTTTAAATGTTTTCAAATTATCAAAATAATTTTAAAACAAAAATAAGTAGGATCTCTGTTTCTGATAGTTGATTCATAATTTAAATGTTGTAAAATTTTAAAAATAATTTTTTAAGAAAACTAAGTAGGATCTCTGTTTCTCATACTTGAAAGATAGTTTAAATGTTTTCAAATTATAAAAATAACTATTTAAAAAATATTAGTAGGATCTCTGTTTGTGATACTTGAAAGATAGTTTAAACGTTTTAAAATTATAAAATAATTTTATTACAAAAAAAAGTAGGATATCTGTTTCTGATAGTTGATTGATAGTTTAAATGTTTTGAAATTTTAAAAATAATTTTTCAAGAAAAGGAAGTATGATTTCTGTTTCTGATACTTGAAAGATAGTTTAAATGTTTTCAAATTATGAAAATAATTTTATTACAAAAATAAGTAGGATCTCTGTTTTTGATAGTTAATTGATAGTTTAAATGTTTTAAATTTTATAAAATTTTTTTAAAGAAAACTAAGTAGGATCTTTGTTTCTCATACTTGAAAGATAGTTTAAATGTTTTCAAATTATCAAAATAATTTTAATACGAAAATAAGTAGGATCTCTGTTTCTGATAGTTGATTCATAGTTTAAATGTTTTGAAATTTTATAATTTTTTTTAAAGAAAACTAAGTAGGATCTCTGTTTCTCATACTTGAAAGAGAGTTTAAATGTTTTCAAATTATGAGAATAATTTTGTTACAATAATAAGTACGATCTCTATTCCTCATACTTGAAAGATTGTGTAAATGTTGTAGGATCTCTGTTTCTGATAGTTCATTAATAGTTTTAATGTTTTGAAATTTTAAAAATAATTTTCTAAGAAATATAAGTAGGATCTCTGTTTCTCATACTTGAAAGATAGTTTAATTGTTTTCAAATTATGAGAATAATTTTGTTACAAAATTAAGAAGTATCTCTGTTTCTCATACTTGAAAGATAGTTTAAATGTTTTTAAATTATGACAATAATTTTAATACAAAAATAAGTAGGATCTCAGTTTCTGATAGTTCATTGATAGTTTGAATGTTTTGAAATTTTAAAAATAAGTTTTTAAGAAATGTAAGTAGGATCTCCGTTTCTCATACTTGAAACATAGTTTAAATGTTTTCAAATTATGAGAATAATTTTGTTACAAAAATAAGTAGAATCTCTATTTCTCATACTTGAAAGATTGTTTAAATGTTTTCAAATTATCAAAATAATTTTCAAACAAAAATATGTACGATCTCTGTTTCTGATAGTTCATTGATAGTTTTAATGTTTTGAAATTTTAAAAATAATTTTTTAAGAAATATAAGTAGGATCTCTGTTTCTCATACTTGAAAGATAGTTTAATTGTTTTCAAATTATGAGAATAATTTTGTTACAAAAATAAGTAGGATCTCTATTTCTCATACATGAAAGATATTTTAAATGTTTTCAAATTATGACAATAATTTTAATACAAAAATAAGTAGGATCTCTATTTCTCATACTTGAAAGATTGTTTAAATGTTTTCAAATTATGAGATAATTTTAATACAAAAATAAGTAGGATCTCTATTTCTCATACTTGAAAGATTGTTTAAATGTTTTCAAATTATGAGAATAATTTTGTTACAAAAATAAGTAGGATCTCTGTTTCTGATAGTTCATTGATAGTTTTAATGTTTTGAAATTTTAAAAATAATTTTCTAAGAAATATAAGTAGGATCTCTGTTTCTCATACTTGAAAGATAGTTTAAATGTTTTCAAATTATAAAACTAACTTGTTAAAAAATGTTAGTAGGATCTCTGTTTGTGATACTTGAAAGATAGTTTAAACGTTTTAAAATTATAAAATAATTTTATTACAAAAATAAGTAGGATCTCTGTTTCTGATAGTTGATTGATAGTTTAAATGTTTTGAAATTTTAAAAATAATTTTTCAAGAAAAGGAAGTAGGATCTTTGTTTCTCATACTTGAAAGATAGTTTAAATATTTTCAAATTATGACAATAATTTTATTACAAAAATAAGTAGGATCTCAGTTTCTGATAGTTCATTGATAGTTTTAATGTTTTGAAATTTTAAAAATAATTTTTTAAAAAATGTAAGTAGGATCTCCGTTTCTCATACTTGAAAGATAGTTTAATTGTTTTCAAATTATGAGAATAATTTTGTTACAAAAATAAGTAGGATCTCTATTTATCTTACTTGAAAGATTGTTTAAATGTTTTCAAATTATCAAAATAATTTTCAAACAAAAATAAGTACGATCTCTGTTTCTGATAGTTCATTGATAGTTTTAATGTTTTGAAATTTTAAAAATAATTTTTTAAGAAATATAAGTAGGATCTCTGTTTCTCATACTTGAAAGATAGTTTAATTGTTTTCAAATTTTGAGAATAATTTTGTTACAAAAATAAGTAGGATCTCTATTTCTCATACTTGAAAGATAATTTAAAAGTTTTCAAATGATGACAATAATTTTAATACAAAAATAAGTAGGATCTCTATTTCTCATACTTGAAAGATTGTTTAAATGTTTTCAAATTATCAAAATAATTTTAAAACAAAAATAAGTAGGATCTCTGTTTCTGATAGTTCATTGATAGTTTTAATGTTTTGAAATTTTAAAAATAATTTTCTAAGAAATATAAGTAGGATCTCTGTTTCTCATACTTGAAAGATAGTTTAAATGTTTTCAAATTATAAAACTAACTTGTTAAAAAATATTAATAGGATCTTTGTTTGTGATACTTGAAAGATAGTTTAAATGTTTTAAAATTATAAAATAATTTTATTATAAAAATAAGTAGGATCTCTGTTTCTGATAGTTGATTGATAGTTTAAATGTTTTGAAATTTTAAAAATAATTTTTCAAGAAAAGGAAGTAGGATCTTTGTTTCTCATACTTGAAAGATAGTTTAAATATTTTCAAATTATGACAATAATTTTAATACAAAAATAAGTAGGATCTCAGTTTCTGATAGTTCATTGATAGTTTGAATGTTTTGAAATTTTAAAAATAATTTTTTTAAAAATGTAAGTAGGATCTCCGTTTCTCATACTTGAAAGATAGTTTAATTGTCTTCAAATTATGAGAATAATTTTGTTACAAAAATAAGTAGGATCTCTGTTTCTCATACTTGAAAGATTGTTTAAATGTTTTCAAATTATCAAAATAATTTTAAAACAAAAATAAGTAGGATCTCTGTTTCTGATAGTTGATTCATAATTTAAATGTTGTAAAATTTTAAAAATAATTTTTTAAGAAAACTAAGTAGGATCTCTGTTTCTCATACTTGAAAGATAGTTTAAATGTTTTCAAATTATAAAAATAACTATTTAAAAAATATTAGTAGGATCTCTGTTTGTGATACTTGAAAGATAGTTTAAACGTTTTAAAATTATAAAATAATTTTATTACAAAAAAAAGTAGGATATCTGTTTCTGATAGTTGATTGATAGTTTAAATGTTTTGAAATTTTAAAAATAATTTTTCAAGAAAAGGAAGTATGATTTCTGTTTCTGATACTTGAAAGATAGTTTAAATGTTTTCAAATTATGAAAATAATTTTATTACAAAAATAAGTAGGATCTCTGTTTTTGATAGTTAATTGATAGTTTAAATGTTTTAAATTTTATAAAATTTTTTTAAAGAAAACTAAGTAGGATCTTTGTTTCTCATACTTGAAAGATAGTTTAAATGTTTTCAAATTATCAAAATAATTTTAATACGAAAATAAGTAGGATCTCTGTTTCTGATAGTTGATTCATAGTTTAAATGTTTTGAAATTTTATAATTTTTTTTAAAGAAAACTAAGTAGGATCTCTGTTTCTCATACTTGAAAGAGAGTTTAAATGTTTTCAAATTATGAGAATAATTTTGTTACAATAATAAGTACGATCTCTATTCCTCATACTTGAAAGATTGTGTAAATGTTGTAGGATCTCTGTTTCTGATAGTTCATTAATAGTTTTAATGTTTTGAAATTTTAAAAATAATTTTCTAAGAAATATAAGTAGGATCTCTGTTTCTCATACTTGAAAGATAGTTTAATTGTTTTCAAATTATGAGAATAATTTTGTTACAAAAATAAGTAGGATCTCTATTTCTCATACATGAAAGATATTTTAAATGTTTTCAAATTATGACAATAATTTTAATACAAAAATAAGTAGGATCTCTATTTCTCATACTTGAAAGATTGTTTAAATGTTTTCAAATTATGAGATAATTTTAATACAAAAATAAGTAGGATCTCTATTTCTCATACTTGAAAGATTGTTTAAATGTTTTCAAATTATGAGAATAATTTTGTTACAAAAATAAGTAGGATCTCTGTTTCTGATAGTTCATTGATAGTTTTAATGTTTTGAAATTTTAAAAATAATTTTCTAAGAAATATAAGTAGGATCTCTGTTTCTCATACTTGAAAGATAGTTTAAATGTTTTCAAATTATAAAACTAACTTGTTAAAAAATGTTAGTAGGATCTCTGTTTGTGATACTTGAAAGATAGTTTAAACGTTTTAAAATTATAAAATAATTTTATTACAAAAATAAGTAGGATCTCTGTTTCTGATAGTTGATTGATAGTTTAAATGTTTTGAAATTTTAAAAATAATTTTTCAAGAAAAGGAAGTAGGATCTTTGTTTCTCATACTTGAAAGATAGTTTAAATATTTTCAAATTATGACAATAATTTTATTACAAAAATAAGTAGGATCTCAGTTTCTGATAGTTCATTGATAGTTTTAATGTTTTGAAATTTTAAAAATAATTTTTTAAAAAATGTAAGTAGGATCTCCGTTTCTCATACTTGAAAGATAGTTTAATTGTTTTCAAATTATGAGAATAATTTTGTTACAAAAATAAGTAGGATCTCTATTTATCTTACTTGAAAGATTGTTTAAATGTTTTCAAATTATCAAAATAATTTTAAAACAAAAATAAGTACGATCTCTGTTTCTGATAGTTCATTGATAGTTTTAATGTTTTGAAATTTTAAAAATAATTTTTTAAGAAATATAAGTAGGATCTCTGTTTCTCATACTTGAAAGATAGTTTAATTGTTTTCAAATTTTGAGAATAATTTTGTTACAAAAATAAGTAGGATCTCTATTTCTCATACTTGAAAGATAATTTAAAAGTTTTCAAATGATGACAATAATTTTAATACAAAAATAAGTAGGATCTCTATTTCTCATACTTGAAAGATTGTTTAAATGTTTTCAAATTATCAAAATAATTTTAAAACAAAAATAAGTAGGATCTCTGTTTCTGATAGTTCATTGATAGTTTTAATGTTTTGAAATTTTAAAAATAATTTTCTAAGAAATATAAGTAGGATCTCTGTTTCTCATACTTGAAAGATAGTTTAAATGTTTTCAAATTATAAAACTAACTTGTTAAAAAATATTAATAGGATCTTTGTTTGTGATACTTGAAAGATAGTTTAAACGTTTTAAAATTATAAAATAATTTTATTATAAAAATAAGTAGGATCTCTGTTTCTGATAGTTGATTGATAGTTTAAATGTTTTGAAATTTTAAAAATAATTTTTCAAGAAAAGGAAGTAGGATCTTTGTTTCTCATACTTGAAAGATAGTTTAAATATTTTCAAATTATGACAATAATTTTAATACAAAAATAAGTAGGATCTCAGTTTCTGATAGTTCATTGATAGTTTGAATGTTTTGAAATTTTAAAAATAATTTTTTAAAAAATGTAAGTAGGATCTCCGTTTCTCATACTTGAAAGATAGTTTAATTGTCTTCAAATTATGAGAATAATTTTGTTACAAAAATAAGTAGGATCTCTGTTTCTCATACTTGAAAGATTGTTTAAATGTTTTCAAATTATCAAAATAATTTTAAAACAAAAAGAAGTAGGATCTCTGTTTCTGATAGTTGATTCATAATTTAAATGTTGTAAAATTTTAAAAATAATTTTTTAAGAAAACTAAGTAGGATCTCTGTTTCTCATACTTGAAAGATAGTTTAAATGTTTTCAAATTATAAAAATAACTATTTAAAAAATATTAGTAGGATCTCTGTTTGTGATACTTGAAAGATAGTTTAAACGTTTTAAAATTATAAAATAATTTTATTACAAAAAAAAGTAGGATATCTGTTTCTGATAGTTGATTGATAGTTTAAATGTTTTGAAATTTTAAAAATAATTTTTCAAGAAAAGGAAGTATGATTTCTGTTTCTGATACTTGAAAGATAGTTTAAATGTTTTCAAATTATGAAAATAATTTTATTACAAAAATAAGTAGGATCTCTGTTTTTGATAGTTAATTGATAGTTTAAATGTTTTAAATTTTATAAAATTTTTTTAAAGAAAACTAAGTAGGATCTTTGTTTCTCATACTTGAAAGATAGTTTAAATGTTTTCAAATTATCAAAATAATTTTAATACGAAAATAAGTAGGATCTCTGTTTCTGATAGTTGATTCATAGTTTAAATGTTTTGAAATTTTATAATTTTTTTTAAAGAAAACTAAGTAGGATCTCTGTTTCTCATACTTGAAAGAGAGTTTAAATGTTTTCAAATTATGAGAATAATTTTGTTACAATAATAAGTACGATCTCTATTCCTCATACTTGAAAGATTGTGTAAATGTTTTCAAATTATCAAAATAATTTTAAAAAAAAAATAAGTAGGATCTCTGTTTCTGATAGTTCATTAATAGTTTTAATGTTTTGAAATTTTAAAAATAATTTTCTAAGAAATATATGTAGGATCTCTGTTTCTCATACTTGAAAGATAGTTTAAATGTTTTCAAATTATAAAACTAACTTTTTAAAAAATGTTAGTAGGATCTCTGTTTGTGATACTTGAAAGATAGTTTAAACGTTTTAAAATTATAAAATAATTTTATTACAAAAATAAGTAGGATCTCAGTTTCTGATAGTTCATTGATAGTTTGAATGTTTTGAAATTTTAAAAATATTTTTTTAAGAAATGTAAGTAGGATCTCCGTTTCTCATACTTGAAAGATAGTTTAATTTTTTTCAAATTATGAGAATAATTTTGTTACAAAAATAAGTAGGATCTCTGTTTCTCATACTTGAAAGATTGTTTAAATGTTTTCAAATTATCAAATTAATTTTAAAAGAAAAATAAGTAGGATCTCTGTTTCTGATAGTTGATTCATAGTTTAAATGTTATAAAATTTTAAAAATAATTTTTAAAGAAAACTAAGTAGGATCTCTGTTTCTCATACTTGAAAGATAGTTTAAATGTTTTCAAATTATGACAATAATTTTAATACAAAAATAAGTAGGATCTCTATTTCTCATACTTGAAAGATTGTTTAAATGTTTTCAAATTATGAGAATACTTTTGTTACAAAAATAAGTAGGATCTCTGTTTCTGATAGTTCATTGATAGTTTTAATGTTTTGAAATTTTAAAAATAATTTTATAAGAAATATAAGTAGGATCTCTGTTTCTCATACTTGAAAGATAGTTTAAATGTTTTCAAATTATAAAACTAACTTGTTAAAAAATGTTAGTACGATCTCTGTTTGTGATACTTGGAAGATAGTTTAAACATTTTAAAATTATAAAATAATTTTACTACAAAAATAAGTAGGATCTCTGTTTCTGATAGTTGATTCATAGTTTAAATGTTTTGAAATTTTAAGAATAATTTTTCAAGAAAAGGAAGTATGATTTCTGTTTCTGATACTTGAATGATAGTTTAAATGTTTTTAAATTATGACAATAATTTTATTACAACAATAAGTAGGATATCTGTTTTTGATAGTTAATTGATAGTTTAAATGTTTTAAATTTTACAAATTTATTTTTAAGAAAACTAAGTAGGATCTCTATTTCTCGTACTTGAAAGATAGTTTAAATGTTTTCAAATTATCAAAATAATTTTAATGCAAATACAAGTAGGATCTCTGTTTCTGATAGTTGTTTAATAGTTTAAACGTTTTGAAAATTTAAAAATAATGTTTTAAAAAATATAAGTAGGATCTTTGTTTCTCATACTTGAAAGATAGTTTAATTGTTTTCAAATTATGAGAATAATTTTGTTACAAAAATAAGTAGGATCTCTATTTGTTATACTTGAAAGATAGTTTAAATATTTTCAAATTATGAAAATAATTTTAATACAAAAGAAGTAGGATCTCTGTTTCTGATAGTTGATTCATAGTTTAAATGCTGTGAAATTTTAAAAATAATTTTTTAAGAAAAGTAAGTAGGATCTCTGTTTTTGATAGTTAATTGATAGTTTAAATGTTTTGAAATTTTAAAAATAATTTTAATATGAAAATAAGTAGGATCTCTGTTTCTGATTGTTGATTCATAGTTTAAATGTTTTGAAATTTTATAATTTTTTTTTAAGAAAACTAAGTAGGATCTCTGTTTCTCATACTTGAAAGACAGTTTAAATGTTTTCAAATTATGAGAATAATTTTGTTACAAAAATAAGTAGCATCTCTATTTCTCATACTTGAAAGATTGTTTAAATGTTTTCAAATTATCAAAATAATTTTAAAACAAAAATAAGTAGGATCTCTGTTTCTGATAGTTCATTGATAGTTTTAATGTTTTGAAATTTTAAAAATAATTTTCTAAGAAATATAAGTAGGATCTCTGTTTCTCATACTTGAAAGATAGTTTAAATGTTTTCAAATTATGACAATAACTTGTTAAAAAATAAGTACGATCTATGTTTCTCATACTTGAAAGATTGCTTAAATGTTTTCAAATTATCAAAATAATTTTAAAACAAAAATAAGTAGGATCTCTGTTTCTAATAGTTGATTCATAGTTTAAATGTTGTAAAGATAGTTTAAATGTTTTCGAATTATAAAAATAACTTGTTAAAAAATGTTAGTAGGATCTTTGTTTGTGATACTTGAAAGATAGTTTAAACGTTTTAAAATTATAAAATAATTTTATTACAAAAATAAGTAGGATCTCTGTTTCTGGTAGTTGATTGATAGTTTAAATGTTTTGAAATTTTAAAAATAATGTTTCAAGAAAAGGAAGTATGATTTCTGTTTCTCATACTTGAAAGATAGTTTAATTGTTTTCAAATTATGAGAATAATTTTGTTACAAAAATAAGTAGGATCTCTGTTTCTCATACTTGAAAGATTGTTTAAATGTTTTCAAATTATGAGAATAATTTTGTTACAAAAATAAGTAGGATCTCAGTTTCTGATAGTTCATTGATAGTTTGAATGTTTTGAAATTTTAAAAATATATTTTTAAGAAATGTAAGTAGGATCTCCGTTTCTCATACTTGAAAGATAGTTTAATTTTTTTCAAATTATGAGAATAATTTTGTTACAAAAATAAGTAGGATCTCTGTTTCTCATACTTGAAAGATTGTTTAAATGTTTTCAAATTATCAAAATAATTTTAATACAAAAATAAGTAGGATCTCTGTTTTTCATAGTTGATTCATAGTTTAAATGTTTTAAAATTTTAAAAATATATTTTTAAGAAAACTAAGTAGGATCTCAGTTTCTCATACTTGAAAGATAGTTTAAATGTTTTCAAATTATGACATTAATTTTAATACAAAACTAAGTAGGATCTCTGTTTCTGATAGTTGATTAATAGTTTAAACGCTTTGAAAATTTAAAAATAATGTTTTAAAAAATATAAGTAGGGTCTTTGTTTCTCATACTTGAAAGATAGTTTAATTGTTTTCAAATTATGAGAATAATTCTTTACAAAAACAAGTAGGATCTCCGTTTGTAATAGTTGATTGATAGTTTAAATGTTTTGAAATTTTAAAAATAATTTTTTAAGAAAAGTAAGTAGGATCTATGTTTCTCATACTTGAAAGATAGTTTAAATGTTTTGAAATTTTAAAAATAATTTTAATACAAAAATAAGTAGAATCTCAGTTTCTGATAGTTTAAATGTTTTGAAATTTTAAACATAATTTTTCAAGAAAAATAAGTAGGATCTCTGTTTCTCATACTTGAAATAAGGTTTAAATGTTTTCAAATTATCAAAATAATTTTAATACAATTATAAGTAGGATCTCAGTTTCTGATAGTTGATTGAAAGTTTAAATGTTTTTAAATTCTAAAAATATATTTTTTAAAAAAACTAAGTAGGATCTTTGTTTGTCATACTTGAAAGATAGTTTAAATGTTTTCAAATTATCAAAATAATTTTAATACAAAAATAAGTAGAATCTCAGTTTCTGATAGTTCATATATAGTTTTATTGTTTTGAAATTATAAAAATAATTTTTTAAGAAATGTAAGTAGGATCTCTGTTTCTCATACTTGAAAGATAGTTTAATTGTTTTCAAATTATGACAATAATTTTGTTACAAAAATAAGTAGGATCTCTGTTTCTCATACTTGAAAGATTGTTTAAATGTTTTCATATTATCAAAATAATTTTAATACAAAAATAAGTAGGATCTCTATTTCTGATAGTTAATTGATAGTTTAAATGTTTTAAATTTTAAAAATAATTTTTTAAGAAAAGTAAGTAGGATCTCTGTTTCTTATACTTGAAAGATAGTTTAAATGTTTTCAAATTAAAAAATAACTTGTTAAAAAATAAGTACGATCTATGTTTCTCATACTTGAAAGATTGCTTAAATGTTTTCAAATTATCAAAATAATTTTAAAACAAAAATAAGTAGGATCTCTGTTTCTGATAGTTGATTCATAGTTTAAATGTTGTAAAATTTTAAAAATAATTTTTTAAGAAAACTAAGTAGGATCTCTGTTTCTCATACTTGAAAGATAGTTTAAATGTTTTTGAATTATAAAAATAACTTGTTAAAAAATGTTAGTAGGATCTTTGTTTGTGATACTTGAAAGATAGTTTAAACGTTTTAAAATTATAAAATAATTTTATTACAAAAATAAGTAGGATCTTTGTTTCTGGTAGTTGATTGATAGTTTAAATGTTTTGAAATTTTAAAAATAATTTTTCAAGAAAAGGAAGTAGGATCTTTGTTTCTCATACTTGAAAGATAGTTTAACATTTTCAAATTATGAAAATAATTTTAATATAAAAACAAGTAGGATCTCAGTTTATGATAGTTGATTGATAGTTTAAATGTTATGAAATTTTAAAAATATATTTTTAAGAAAACTAAGTAGGATCTCTGTTTCTCATACTTGAAAGATAGTTTAAATATTTTCAAATTATCAAAATAATTTTATTACAAAAATAAGTAGAATCTCAGTTTCTAATAGTTGATTGATAGTTTAAATGTTTTGAAATTTTAAACATAATTTTTTAAGAAATGTAAGTAGGATCTATGTTTCTCATATTTGAAATAAGGTTTAAATGTTTTCAAATTATCAAAATAATTTTAATAAAAAAATAAGTAGGATCTCTGTTTCTCACACTTGAAAGATTGTTTAAATTTTTTCAAATTATCAAAACAATTTTAAAACAAAAATAAGTAGGATCTCTGTTTCTGATAGTTGATTCATAGTTTAAATGTTGTAAAATTTTAAAAATAATTTTTTAAGAAAACTAAGTAGGATCTCTGTTTCTCATACTTGAAAGATAGTTTAAATATTTTCCAATTATAAAAATAACTTGTTAAAAAGTGTTAGTAGGATCTTTGTTTGTGATACTTGAAAGATAGTTTAAACGTTTTAAAATTATAAAATAATTTTATTACAAAAATAAGTAGGATCTCTATTTCTGATAGTTGATTGATAGTTTAAATGTTTTGAAATTTTAAAAATTATATTTGTAGAAAAGAAAGTAGGATTTCTGTTTCTCATACTTGAAAGATTGTTTAAATATTTTCAAATTATGACATTAATTTGAATACAAAACTAAGTAGGATCTCTGTTTCTGATAGTTAATTGATAGTTTAAATGTTTTAAATTTTAAAAATAATTTTTTAAGAAAAGTAAGTAGGATCTCTGTTTCTTATACTTGAAAGATAGTTTAAATATTTTCAAATTAAAAAATAACTTGTTAAAAAATAAGTACGATCTATGTTTCTCATACTTGAAAGATTGCTTAAATGTTTTCAAATTATCAAAATAATTTTAAAACAAAAATAAGTAGGATCTCTGTTTCTGATAGTTGATTCATAGTTTAAATGTTGTAAAATTTTAAAAATAATTTTTTAAGAAAACTAAGTAGGATCTCTGTTTCTCATACTTGAAAGATAGTTTAAATGTTTTCGAATTATAAAAATAACTTGTTAAAAAATGTTAGTAGGATCTTTGTTTGTGATACTTGAAAGATAGTTTAAACGTTTTAAAATTATAAAATAATTTTATTACAAAAATAAGTAGGATCTCTGTTTCTGATAGTTCATTGATAGTTTTAATGTTTTGAAATTTTAAAAATAATTTTTCAAGAAAAGGAAGTATGATTTCTGTTTCTCATACTTGAAAGATAGTTTAATTGTTTTCAAATTATGAGAATAATTTTGTTACAAAAATAAGTAGGATCTCTGTTTCTCATACTTGAAAGATTGTTTAAATGTTTTCAAATTATCAAAATAATTTTAATACAAAAATAACTATGATCTCTGTTTTTGATAGTTGATTCATAGTTTAAATGTTTTAAAATTTTAAAAATAAATTTTTAAGAAAACTAAGTAGGATCTCAGTTTCTCATACTTGAAAGATAGTTTAAATGTTTTCAAATTATGACTTTAATTTTAATACAAAACTAAGTAGGATCTCTGTTTTTGATAGTTGATTAATAGTTTAAACGTTTTGAAATTTTAAAAATAATGTTTTAAAAAATATAAGTAGGGTCTTTGTTTCTCATACTTGAAAGATAGTTTAAATATTTTCAAATTATGAAAATAATTTTAATAAAAAAAACAAGTAGGATCTCTGTTTCTGATAGTTGATTGATAGTTTAAATGTTTTGAAATTTTAAAAATAATTTTTAAAGAAAAGTAAGTAGGATCTCTGTTTCTCATACTTGAAAGATAGTTTAAATATTTTCAAATTATGACATTAATTTTAAAACAAAAATAAGTAGGATCTCAGTTTCTGATAGTTCATTGATAGTTTTAATGTTTTGAAATTTTAAAAATATTTTTTTAAGAAATGTAAGTAGGATCTTTGTTTCTCATACTTGAAAGATAGTTTAAATGTTTTCAAATTATGAGAATAATTTTGTTACAAAAATAAGTAGGATCTCTGTTTCTCATACTTGAAAGATTGTTTAAATGTTTTCATAGTATCAAAATAATTTTAATACAAAAATAAGTAGGATCTCTGTTTCTGATAGTTAATTGATTGTTTAAATGTTTTAAATTTTAAAAATAATTTTTTAAGAAAAGTAAGTAGTATCTTTGTTTCTCATACTTGAAAGATAGTTTAAATCTTTTCAAATTATGAAAATAATTTTAATACAAAAACAAGTAGGATCTCTGTTTCTGATAGTTGATTGATAGTTGAAATGTTTTGAAATTTTAAAAATAATTTTTTAAGAAAAGTACGTAGGATCTCTGTTTCTTATACTTGAATGATAGTTTAAATATTTTCAAATTATGACATTAATTTTAATACAAAACTAAGTAGGATCTCTGTTTCTGATAGTTGATTAATAGTTTAAACGTTTTGAAAATTTAAAAATAATGTTTTAAAAAATATAAGTAGGATCTCTGTTTCTGATAGTTGATTAATAGTTTAAACGTTTTGAAAATTTAAAAATAATGTTTTAAAAAATATAAGTAGGATCTCTGTTTGTCATACTTGAAAGATAGTTTAATTGTTTTCAGATTATGAGAATAATTTTATTTCAAAAATAAGTAGGATCTCTGTTTGTGATAGTTGATTGATAGTTTAAATGTTTTGAAATTTAAAAAATATATTTTTAAGAAAACTAAGTAGGATCTCTGTTTCTCATACTTGAAAGATAGTTTAAATGTTTTCAAATTATCAAAATAATTTTAATACAAAAATAAGTAGAATCTTAGTTTCTGATAGTTGATTGATAGTTTAAATGTTTTGAAATTTTAAACATAATTTTTTAAGAAAAGTAAGTAGGATCTCTGTTTCTTATACTTGAAAGATAGTTTAAATGTTTTCAAATTATGACAATAATTTTAATACAAAAATAAGTAGGATCTCAGTTTCTGATTGATGATTGATAGTTTAAATGTTTTCAAAATTTTAAAAATAATTTTTTAAGAAAAGTAAGTAGGATCTTTGTTTCTCATACTTGAAAGATAGTTTAATTGTTTTCAAATTATGAGAATAATTTTTTAAGAAAAGTAAGTAGGATCTCTGTTTCTTATACTTGAAAGATAGTTTAAATGTTTTCAAATTATGACAATAATTTTAATACAAAAATAAGTAGGATCTCAGTTTCTGATTGATGATTGATAGTTTAAATGTTTTCAAAATTTTAAAAATAATTTTTTAAGAAAAGTAAGTAGGATCTTTGTTTCTCATACTTGAAAGATAGTTTAAATGTTTTCAAATTATCAAAATAATTTTAATACAAAAATAAGTAGAATCTTAGTTTCTGATAGTTGATTGATAGTTTAAATGTTTTGAAATTTTAAACATAATTTTTTAAGAAAAGTAAGTAGGATCTCTGTTTCTTATACTTGAAAGATAGTTTAAATGTTTTCAAATAATGAGAATAATTTTAATACAAAACTAAGTAGGATCTCTGTTTCTGATAGTTGATTAATAGTTTAAACGTTTTGACAATTTAAAAATAATGTTTTAAAAAATATAAGTAGGATCTCTGTTTGTCATACTTGAAAGATAGTTTAATTGTTTTCAGATTATGAGAATAATTTTATTTCAAAAATAAGTAGGATCTCTGTTTGTGATAGTTGATTGATAGTTTAAATGTTTTGAAATTTAAAAAATATATTTTTAAGAAAACTAAGTAGGATCTCTGTTTCTCATACTTGAAAGATAGTTTAAATGTTTTCAAATTCTCAAAATAATTTTAATACAAAAATAAGTAGAATCTCAGTTTCTGATAGCTGATTGATAGTTTAAATGTTTTGAAATTTTAAACATAATTTTTTAAGAAATGTAAGTAGGATCTTTGTTTCTCATACTTGAAAGATAGTTTAAATGTTTTCAAATAATGAGAATAATTTTATTACAAAAATAAGTAGGATCTTTGTTTGTGATAGTTGATTGATAGTTTAAATGTTTTCAAAATTTTAAAAATAATTTTTTAAGAAAAGTAAGTAGGATCTCTGTTTCACATACTTGAAAGATAGTTTAAATATTTTCAAATTATGATATTAATTTTAATACAAAAATAAGTAGGATCTCAGTTTCTGATAGTTCATTGATAGTTTTAATGTTTTGAAATTTTAAAAATATTTTTTTAAGAAATGTAAGTAGGATCTTTGTTTCTCATACTTGAAAGATAGTGTAAATGTTTTCAAATTATGAGAATAATTTTGTTACAGAAATAAGTAGGATTTCTGTTTCTCATACTTGAAAGATTGTTTAAATGTTTTCATATTATCAAAATAATTTTAATACAAAAATAAGTAGAATCTCTGTTTCTTATAGTTAATTGATTGTTTAAATGTTTTAAATTTTAAAAATAATTTTTTAAGAAAAGTAAGTAGTAACTTTGTTTCTCATACTTGAAACATAGTTTAAATCTTTTCAAATTATTAAAATAATTTTAATACAAAAACAAGTAGGATCTCTGTTTCTGATAGTTGATTGATAGTTTAAATGTTTTGAAATTTCAAAAATAATTTTTTAATAAAAGTAAGTAGGATCTCTGTTTCTTATACTTGAAAGATAGTTTAAATGTTTTCAAATAATGAGAATAATTTTAATACAAAACTAAGTAGGATCTCTGTTTCTGATAGTTGATTAATAGTTTAAACGTTTTGAAAATTTAAAAATAATGTTTTAAAAAATATAAGTAGGATCTCTGTTTGTCATACTTGAAAGATAGTTTAATTGTTTTCAGATTATGAGAATAATTTTATTTCAAAAATAAGTAGGATCTCTGTTTGTGATAGTTGATTGATAGTTTAAATGTTTTGAAATTTAAAAAATATATTTTTAAGAAAACTAAGTAGGATCTCTGTTTCTCATACTTGAAAGATAATTTAAATGTTTTCAAATTATCAAAATAATTTTAATACAAAAATAAGTAGAATCTCAGTTTCTGATAGCTGATTGATAGTTTAAATGTTTTGAAATTTTAAACATAATTTTTTAAGAAATGTAAGTAGGATCTTTGTTTCTCATACTTGAAAGATAGTTTAATTGTTTTCAAATTATGAGAATAATTTTGTTACAAAAATAAGTAGGATCTCTGTTTCTTATACTTGAAAGATACTTTAAATATTTTCAACTTATCAAAATAATTTTAATACAGAAATAAGTAGGATCTCTGTTTTTGATAGTTGATTCATAGTTTAAATGTTTTAAAATTTTAAAAATAATTTTTTTAAATAAAGTAAGTAGGATCTTTGTTTCTCATACTTGAAAGATAGTTTAAATGTTTTCAAATTATAACAATAATTTTATTACAAAAAATAAGTATGATTTCTGTTTCTGATACTTGAAAGATGGTTTAAATTTTTTCAAATTATGACAATAATTTTATTACAAAAATAAATAGGATCTCTGTTTTTAATAGTTAATTGATAGTTTAAATGTTTTAAATTTTATAAATATTTTTTTAAGAAAACTAAGTAGGATCTCTATTTCTCAAACTTGAAAGATAGTTTAAATTTTTTTAAATTATGAAAATAATTTTAATACAAATACAAGTAGGATATTTGTTTCTGATAGTTGTTTAATAGTTTAACCGTTTTGAAAATTTAAAAATAATGTTTTAAAAAATATAAGTAGGATCTTTATTTCTCATACTTGAAAGATAGTTTAATTGTTTTCAAATTATGAGAATAATTTTGTTACAAAAATAAGTAGGATCTTTGTTTGTGATAGTTGATTGATAGTTTAAATGTTTTGAAATTTTAAAAATATTGTTTTAAGAAAACTAAATAGGATCTCTGTTTCTCATACTTGAAAGATAGTTTAAATGTTTTCAAATTATCAAAATAATTTTAAAACAAAAATAAGTAGTATCTCTGTTTCTGATAGTAGATTGATAGTTTAAATGTCTTGAAATTTTAAAAATAATTTTTAAAGAAAAGTAAGTAGGATCTCTGTTTCTCATACTTGAAAGATAGTTTAAATCTTTTCAAATTATAACAATAATTTTATTACAAAAATAAGTATGATTTTTGTTTCTGATACTTGAAAGATAGTTTAAATGTTTTCAAATTATGACAATAATTTTATTACAAAAATAAATAGGATCTCTGTTTTTAATAGTTAATTGATAGTATAAATGTTTTAAATTTTATAAATATTTTTTAAAAAAAACTAAGTAGGATCTCTATTTCTCAAACTTGAAAGATAGTATAAATTTTTTTAAATTATGAAAATAATTTTAATACAAATTCAAGTAGGATCTTTGTTTCTAATAGTTGTTTAATAGTTTAAACGTTTTGAAAATTTAAAAATAATGTTTTAAAAAATATAAGTAGGATCTTTGTTTCTCATACTTGAAAGATAGTTTAATTGTTTTCAAATTATGAGAATAATTTTCTACAAAAATAAGTAGGATCTCTGTTTGTGAAAGTTGATTGATAGTTTAAATATTTTGAAATTTAAAAAATATATTTTTAAGAAAACTAAGTAGGATCTCTGTTTCTCATACTTGAAAGATAGTTTAAATGTTTTCAAATTATCAAAATAATTTTAATACAAAAATAAGTAGAATCTCAGTTTCTGATAGTTTAAATGTTTTGAAATTTTAAACATAATTTTTTAAGAAATGTAAGTAGGATCTTTGTTTCTCATACTTGAAATCGGGTTTAAATGTTTTCAAATTATCAAAATAATTTTAATACAAATAAAAGTAGGATCTCTGTTTCTGATAGTTGATTGAAAGTTTAAATGTTTTGAAATTTTAAAAATAATTTTAATACAAAACTAAGTAGAATCTCAGTTTCTGATAGTTGATTGATACTTTAAATGTTTTAAAATTTAAAAAATAATTTTTTAAGAAAAGTAAGTAGGATGTTTGTTTCTCATACTTGAAAGATTGTTTAAATGTTTTCAAATTATCAAAATAATTTTAATACAAAAACAAGTAGGATCTCTGTTTCTAATACTTGATTGATAATTTAAATGTTTTGAAATTTTAAAAATAATTTTTTAAGAAAAGTAAGTAGGATCTATGTTTCTCATACTTGAAAGATAGTTTAAATGTTTTCAAATTATGACAATAATTTTAATACAAAAACAAGTTGGATCTCTGTTTCTGATAGTTGATTAATAGTTTAAACGTTTTGAAAATTTAAAAATAATGTTTTAAAAATATAAGTAGGATCTCTGTTTCTCATACTTGAAAGATAGTTTAATTGCTTTCAAATTATGAGATTAATTTTAATACAAAAATAAGTAGGATCTCAGTTTCTGATAGTTCATTGATAGTTTTAATGTTTTGAAATTTTAAAAATATTTTTTTAAGAAATGTAAGTAGGATCTTTGTTTCTCGTACTTGAAAGATAGTTTAAATGTTTTCAAATTATGAGAATAATTTTGTTACAAAAATAAGTAGGATCTCTGTTTCTCATACTTGAAAGATTGTTTAAATGTTTTCAAATTATCAAAATAATTTTAATACAAAAATAAGTAGGATCTTTGTTTTTGATAGTTGATTCATAGTTTAAATGTTTTAAACTTTTAAAATAAATTTTAAGAAAACTAAGTAGGATCTCTGTTTCTTATACTTGAAAGATAGTTTAAATGTTTTCAAATTAAAAAATAACTTGTTAAAAAATAAGTAGGATCTATATTTCTCATACTTGAAATATTGTTTAAATGTTTTCAAATTATCAAAATAATTTTAATACAAAAATAAGTAGGATCTCTGTTTCTCATACTTGAAAGATAGTTTAAATGTTTTCAAATTATCAAAATAATTTTAATACAAAAATAAGTAGAATCTCAGTTTCTGATAGCTGATTGATAGTTTAAATGTTTTGAAATTTTAAACATAATTTTTCAAGAAATGTAAGTAGGATCTTTGTTTCTCATACTTGAAAGATAGTTTAATTGTTTTCAAATTATGAGAATAATTTTGTTACAAAAATAAGTAGGATCTTTGTTTCTTATACTTGAAAGATACTTTAAATATTTTCAACTTATCAAAATAATTTTAATACAGAAATAAGTAGGACCTCTGTTTTTGATAGTTGATTCATAGTTTAAATGTTTTAAAATTTTAAAAATAAATTTTTAAGAAAACTAAGTAGGATCTCTGTTTCTCATACTTGAAAGATAGTTTAAATGTTTTCAAATTATGACTTTAATTTTAATACAAAACTAAGTAGGATCTTAGTTTCTGATAGTTCCTTGATAGTTTTAATGTTTTGAAATTTTAAAAATATTTTTAAAAAAATGTAAGTAGGATCTCTGTTTCTCATACTTGAAAGATAGTTTAATTGTTTTCAAATTATGACAATAATTTTGTTACAAAAATAAGTAGGATCTCTGTTTCTCATACTTGAAAGATTGTTTAAATGTTTTCAAATTATAAAAATAACTTCTTAAAAAGTGTTAGTAGGATCTTTGTTTGTGATACTTGAAAGATAGTTTAAACGTTTTAAAATTATAAAATAATTTTATTACAAAAATAAGTAGGATCTCTGTTTTTGATAGTTGATTGATAGTTTAAATGTTTTGAAATTTTAAAAATTATATTTGTAGAAAAGAAAGTAGGATCTTTGTTTCTCATACATGAAAGATTGTTTAAATATTTTCAAATTATGACATGAATTTTAATACAAAACTAAATAGGATCTCTGTTTCTGATAATTGATTGATAGTTTAAATGTTTTGAAATTTTAAAAATAATTTTTTAAGAAAAGTAAGTAGGATCTCTGTTTCTCATACTTGAAAGATAGTTTAAATGTTTTCAAATTATGACATTAATTTTAATACAAAAATAACTTGGATCTTAGTTTCTGATAGTTCCTTGATAGTTTTAATGTTTTGAAATTTTAAAAATATTTTTTAAGAAATGTAAGTAGGATCTCTGTTTCTCATACTTGAAAGATAGTTTAATTGTTTTCAAATTATGACAATAATTTTGTGACAAAAATAAGTAGGATCTATATTTCTCATACTTGAAAGATTGTTTAAATGTTTTCAAATTATCAAAATAATTTTAAAACAAAAATCAGTAGGATCTCTGTTTCTTATAGTTGATTCATAGTTTAAATGTTGTAAAATTTTAAAAATAATTTTTTAAGAAAAGTAAGTGGGATCTCTGTTTCTCATACTTGAAAGATAGTTTAAATGTTTTCAAATTATGACATTAATTTTAATACAAAAATAACTTGGATCTTAGTTTCTGATAGTTCCTTGATAGTTTTAATGTTTTGAAATTTTAAAAATATTTTTTAAGAAATGTAAGTAGGATCTCTGTTTCTCATACTTGAAAGATAGTTTAATTGTTTTCAAATTATGACAATAATTTTGTGACAAAAATAAGTAGGATCTATATTTCTCATACTTGAAAGATTGTTTAAATGTTTTCAAATTATCAAAATAATTTTAAAACAAAAATCAGTAGGATCTCTGTTTCTTATAGTTGATTCATAGTTTAAATGTTGTAAAATTTTTAAAATATTTTTTTAAGAAAACTAAGTAGGATCTCTGTTTCTCATACTTGAAAGATAGTTTAAATGTTTTCAAATTATAAAAATAACTTGTTAAAAAATGTTAGTAGGATCTCTGTTTGTGATACTTGAAAGATAGTTTAAACGTTTTAAAATTATAAAATAATTTTATTACAAAAATAAGTAGGATCTCTGTTTCTGGTAGTTGATTGATAGTTTAAATGTTTTGAAATTTTAAAAATAATTTTTCAAGAAAAGGAAGTATGATTTCTGTTTCTCATACTTCAAAGATAGTTTAATTGTTTTCAAATTATGAGAATAATTTTGTTACAAAAATAAGTAGGATCTCTGTTTCTCATACTTGAAAGATTGTTTAAATGTTTTCAAATTATCAAAATAATTTTAATACAAAAATAAGTATGATCTCTGTTTTTGATAGTTGATTCATAGTTTAAATGTTTTAAAATTTTAAAAATAAATTTTTAAGAAAACTAAGTAGGATCTCAGTTTCTCATACTTGAAAGATAGTTTAAATGTTTTCAAATTATGACTTTAATTTTAATACAAAACTAAGTAGGATCTCTGTTTCTGATAGTTGATTAATAGTTTAAACGTTTTGAAATTTTAAAAATAATGTTTTAAAAAATATAAGTAGGGTCTTTGTTTCTCATACTTGAAAGATAGTTTAAATATTTTCAAATTATGAAAATAATTTTAATAAAAAAATAAGTAGGATCTCTGTTTCGGGTAGTTGATTGATAGTTTAAATGTTTTGAAATTTTAAAAATAATTTTTCAAGAAAAGGAAGTATGATTTCTGTTTCTCATACTTGAAAGATAGTTTAATTGTTTTCAAATTATGAGAATAATTTTGTTACAAAAATAAGTAGGATCTCTGTTTCTCATACTTGAAAGATTGTTTAAATGTTTTCAAATTATCAAAATAATTTTAATACAAAAATAAGTATGATCTATGTTTTTGATAGTTGATTCATAGTTTAAATGTTTTAAAATTTTAAAAATAAATTTTTAAGAAAACTAAGTAGGATCTCTGTTTCTGATAGTTGATTAATAGTTTAAACGTTTTGAAATTTTAAAAATAATGTTTTAAAAAATTTAAGTAGGGTCTTTGTTTCTCATACTTGAAAGATAGTTTAAATATTTTCAAATTATGAAAATAATTTTAATAAAAAAACAAGTAGGATCTCTGTTTCTGATAGTTGATTGATAGTTTAAATGTTTTGAAATTTTAAAAATAATTTTTAAAGAAAAGTAAGTAGGACCTCTGTTTCTCATACTTGAAAGATAGTTTAAATATTTTCAAATTATGACATTAATTTTAATACAAAAATAAGTAGGATCTCAGTTTCTGATAGTTCATTGATAGTTTTAATGTTTTGAAATTTTAAAAATATTTTTTTAAGAAATGTAAGTAGGATCTTTGTTTCTCATACTTGAAAGATAGTTTAAATGTTTTCAAATTATGAGAATAATTTTGTTACAAAAATAAGTAGGATCTCTGTTTCTCATACTTGAAAGATTGTTTAAATGTTTTCATATTATCAAAATAATTTTAATACAAAAATAAGTAGGATCTCTGTTTCTGATAGTTAATTGATTGTTTAAATGTTTTAAATTTTAAAAATAATTTTTTAAGAAAAGTAAGTAGTATCTTTGTTTCTCATACTTGAAAGATAGTTTAAATCTTTTCAAATTATAAAAATAATTTTAATACAAAAACAAGTAGGATCTCTGTTTCTGATAGTTGATTGATAGTTTAAATGTTTTGAAATTTTAAAAATAATTTTTTAAGAAAAGTATGTAGGATCTCTGTTTCTTATACTTGAAAGATAGTTTAAATGTTTTCAAATTATGACATTAATTTTAATACAAAACTAAGTAGGATCTCTGTTTCTGATAGTTGATTAATAGTTTAAACGTTTTGAAAATTTAAAAATAATGTTTTAAAAAATATAAGTAGGATCTCTGTTTGTCATACTTGAAAGATATTTTAATTGTTTTCAGATTATGAGAATAATTTTATTTCAAAAATATGTAGGATCTCTGTTTGTGATAGTTGATTGATAGTTTAAATGTTTTGAAATTTAAAAAATATATTTTTAAGAAAACTAAGTAGGATCTCTGTTTCTCATACTTGAAAGATAGTTTAAATGTTTTCAAATTATCGAAATAATTTTAATACAAAAATAAGTAGAATCTCAGTTTCTGATAGTTGATTGATAGTTTAAATGTTTTGAAATTTTAAACATAAGTTTTTAAGAAATGTAAGTAGGATCTTTGTTTCTCATACTTGAAAGATAGTTTAAATGTTTTCAAATAATGAGAATAATTTTATTACAAAAAGAAGTAGGAACTTTGTTTGTGATAGTTGATTGATAGTTTAAATCTTTTCAAATTATGAACATAATTTTAATACAAAAACAAGTAGGATCTCTGTTTCTGATAGTTGATTGATAGTTTAAATGTTTTGAAATTTTAAAAATATTTTTTTAAGAAAAGTACGTAGGATCTCTATTCTTATACTTGAAAGATAGTTTAAATGTTTTCAAATTATGACATTAATTTTAATACAAAACTAAGTAGGATCTCTGTTTCTGATAGTTGATTAATAGTTTAAACGTTTTGAAAATTTAAAAATAATGCTTTAAAAAATATAAGTAGGATCTCTGTTTGTCATACTTGAAAGATAGTTTAATTGTTTTCAGATTATGAGAATAATTTTATTTCAAAAATAAGTAGGATCTCTGTTTGTGATAGTTGATTGATAGTTTAAATGTTTTGAAATTTAAAAAATATATTTTTAAGAAAACTAAGTAGGATCTCTGTTTCTCATACTTGAAAGATAGTTTAAATGTTTTCAAATTCTCAAAATAATTTTAATACAAAAATAAGTAGAATCTCAGTTTCTGATAGTTGATTGATAGTTTAAATGTTTTGAAATTTTAAACATAATTTTTTAAGAAAAGTAAGTAGGATCTCTGTTTCATATACTTGAAAGATAGTTTAAATGTTTTCAAATTATGACATTAATTTTAATACAAAACTAAGTAGGATCTCTGTTTCTGATAGTTGATTAATAGTTTAAACGTTTTGAAAATTTAAAAATAATGTTTTAAAAAATATAAGTAGGATCTCTGTTTGTCATACTTGAAAGATAGTTTAATTGTTTTCAGATTATGAGAATAATTTTATTTCAAAAATAAATAGGATCTCTGTTTGTGATAGTTGATTGATAGTTTAAATGTTTTGAAATTTAAAAAATATATTTTTAAGAAATGTAAGTAGGATCTTTGTTTCTCATACTTGAAAGATAGTTTAAATGTTTTCAAATAATGAGAATAATTTTATTACAAAAAGAAGTAGGAACTTTGTTTGTGATAGTTGATTGATAGTTTAAATCTTTTCAAATTATGAACATAATTTTAATACAAAAACAAGTAGGATCTCTGTTTCTGATAGTTGATTGATAGTTTAAATGTTTTGAAATTTTAAAAATAAATTTTTAAGAAAAGTACGTAGGATCTCTGTTCTTATACTTGAAAGATAGTTTAAATGTTTTCAAATTATGACATTAATTTTATTACAAAACTAAGTAGGATCTCTGTTTCTGATAGTTGATTAATAGTTTAAACGTTTTGAAAATTTAAAAATAATGTTTTAAAAAATATAAGTAGGATCTCTGTTTGTCATACTTGAAAGATATTTTAATTGTTTTCAGATTATGAGAATAATTTTATTTCAAAAATATGTAGGATCTCTGTTTGTGATAGTTGATTGATAGTTTAAATGTTTTGAAATTTAAAAAATATATTTTTAAGAAAACTAAGTAGGATCTCTGTTTCTCATACTTGAAAGATAGTTTAAATGTTTTCAAATTATCGAAATAATTTTAATACAAAAATAAGTAGAATCTCAGTTTCTGATAGTTGATTGATAGTTTAAATGTTTTGAAATTTTAAACATAATTTTTTAAGAAATGTAAGTAGGATCTTTGTTTCTCATACTTGAAAGATAGTTTAAATGTTTTCAAATAATGAGAATAATTTTATTACAAAAAGAAGTAGGAACTTTGTTTGTGATAGTTGATTGATAGTTTAAATCTTTTCAAATTATGAACATAATTTTAATACAAAAACAAGTAGGATCTCTGTTTCTGATAGTTGATTGATAGTTTAAATGTTTTGAAATTTTAAAAATAATTTTTTAAGAAAAGTACGTAGGATCTCTGTTCTTATACTTGAAAGATAGTTTAAATGTTTTCAAATTATGACATTAATTTTAATACAAAACTAAGTAGGATCTCTGTTTCTGATAGTTGATTAATAGTTTAAACGTTTTGAAAATTTAAAAATAATGTTTTAAAAAATATAAGTAGGATCTCTGTTTGTCATACTTGAAAGATAGTTTAATTGTTTTCAGATTATGAGAATAATTTTATTTCAAAAATAAGTAGGATCTCTGTTTGTGATAGTTGATTGATAGTTTAAATGTTTTGAAATTTAAAAAATATATTTTTAAGAAAACTAAGTAGGATCTCTGTTTCTCATACTTGAAAGATAGTTTAAATGTTTTCAAATTCTCAAAATAATTTTAATACAAAAATAAGTAGAATCTCAGTTTCTGATAGTTGATTGATAGTTTAAATGTTTTGAAATTTTAAACATAATTTTTTAAGAAAAGTAAGTAGGATCTCTGTTTCATATACTTGAAAGATAGTTTAAATGTTTTCAAATTATGACATTAATTTTAATACAAAACTAAGTAGGATCTCTGTTTCTGATAGTTGATTAATAGTTTAAACGTTTTGAAAATTTAAAAATAATGTTTTAAAAAATATAAGTAGGATCTCTGTTTGTCATACTTGAAAGATAGTTTAATTGTTTTCAGATTATGAGAATAATTTTATTTCAAAAATAAATAGGATCTCTGTTTGTGATAGTTGATTGATAGTTTAAATGTTTTGAAATTTAAAAAATATATTTTTAAGAAATGTAAGTAGGATCTTTGTTTCTCATACTTGAAAGATAGTTTAAATGTTTTCAAATAATGAGAATAATTTTATTACAAAAAGAAGTAGGAACTTTGTTTGTGATAGTTGATTGATAGTTTAAATCTTTTCAAATTATGAACATAATTTTAATACAAAAACAAGTAGGATCTCTGTTTCTGATAGTTGATTGATAGTTTAAATGTTTTGAAATTTTAAAAATAAATTTTTAAGAAAAGTACGTAGGATCTCTGTTCTTATACTTGAAAGATAGTTTAAATGTTTTCAAATTATGACATTAATTTTATTACAAAACTAAGTAGGATCTCTGTTTCTGATAGTTGATTAATAGTTTAAACGTTTTGAAAATTTAAAAATAATGTTTTAAAAAATATAAGTAGGATCTCTGTTTGTCATACTTGAAAGATATTTTAATTGTTTTCAGATTATGAGAATAATTTTATTTCAAAAATATGTAGGATCTCTGTTTGTGATAGTTGATTGATAGTTTAAATGTTTTGAAATTTAAAAAATATATTTTTAAGAAAACTAAGTAGGATCTCTGTTTCTCATACTTGAAAGATAGTTTAAATGTTTTCAAATTATCGAAATAATTTTAATACAAAAATAAGTAGAATCTCAGTTTCTGATAGTTGATTGATAGTTTAAATGTTTTGAAATTTTAAACATAATTTTTTAAGAAATGTAAGTAGGATCTTTGTTTCTCATACTTGAAAGATAGTTTAAATGTTTTCAAATAATGAGAATAATTTTATTACAAAAAGAAGTAGGAACTTTGTTTGTGATAGTTGATTGATAGTTTAAATCTTTTCAAATTATGAACATAATTTTAATACAAAAACAAGTAGGATCTCTGTTTCTGATAGTTGATTGATAGTTTAAATGTTTTGAAATTTTAAAAATAATTTTTTAAGAAAAGTACGTAGGATCTCTGTTCTTATACTTGAAAGATAGTTTAAATGTTTTCAAATTATGACATTAATTTTAATACAAAACTAAGTAGGATCTCTGTTTCTGATAGTTGATTAATAGTTTAAACGTTTTGAAAATTTAAAAATAATGTTTTAAAAAATATAAGTAGGATCTCTGTTTGTCATACTTGAAAGATAGTTTAATTGTTTTCAGATTATGAGAATAATTTTATTTCAAAAATAAGTAGGATCTCTGTTTGTGATAGTTGATTGATAGTTTAAATGTTTTGAAATTTAAAAAATATATTTTTAAGAAAACTAAGTAGGATCTCTGTTTCTCATACTTGAAAGATAGTTTAAATGTTTTCAAATTCTCAAAATAATTTTAATACAAAAATAAGTAGAATCTCAGTTTCTGATAGTTGATTGATAGTTTAAATGTTTTGAAATTTTAAACATAATTTTTTAAGAAAAGTAAGTAGGATCTCTGTTTCATATACTTGAAAGATAGTTTAAATGTTTTCAAATTATGACATTAATTTTAATACAAAACTAAGTAGGATCTCTGTTTCTGATAGTTGATTAATAGTTTAAACGTTTTGAAAATTTAAAAATAATGTTTTAAAAAATATAAGTAGGATCTCTGTTTGTCATACTTGAAAGATAGTTTAATTGTTTTCAGATTATGAGAATAATTTTATTTCAAAAATAAATAGGATCTCTGTTTGTGATAGTTGATTGATAGTTTAAATGTTTTGAAATTTAAAAAATATATTTTTAAGAAATGTAAGTAGGATCTTTGTTTCTCATACTTGAAAGATAGTTTAAATGTTTTCAAATAATGAGAATAATTTTATTACAAAAAGAAGTAGGAACTTTGTTTGTGATAGTTGATTGATAGTTTAAATCTTTTCAAATTATGAACATAATTTTAATACAAAAACAAGTAGGATCTCTGTTTCTGATAGTTGATTGATAGTTTAAATGTTTTGAAATTTTAAAAATAAATTTTTAAGAAAAGTACGTAGGATCTCTGTTCTTATACTTGAAAGATAGTTTAAATGTTTTCAAATTATGACATTAATTTTAATACAAAACTAAGTAGGATCTCTGTTTCTGATAGTTGATTAATAGTTTAAACGTTTTGACAATTTAAAAATAATGTTTTAAAAAATATAAGTAGGATCTCTGTTTGTCATACTTGAAAGATAGTTTAATTGTTTTCAGATTATGAGAATAATTTTATTTCAAAAATAAGTAGGATCTCTGTTTGTGATAGTTGATTGATAGTTTAAATGTTTTGAAATTTAAAAAATATATTTTTAAGAAAACTAAGTAGGATCTCTGTTTCTCATACTTGAAAGATAGTTTAAATGTTTTCAAATTATCAAAATAATTTTAATATAAAAATAAGTAGAATCTCAGTTTCTGATAGTTGATTGATAGTTTAAATGTTTTGAAATTTTAAACATAATTTTTTAAGAAATGTAAGTAGGATCTTTGTTTCTCATACTTGAAAGATAGTTTAAATGTTTTCAAATAATGAGAATAATTTTATTACAAAAAGAAGTAGGAACTTTGTTTGTGATAGTTGATTGATAGTTTAAATCTTTTCAAATTATGAACATAATTTTAATACAAAAACAAGTAGGATCTCTGTTTCTGATAGTTGATTGATAGTTTAAATGTTTTGAAATTTTAAAAATAATTTTTTAAGAAAAGTACGTAGGATCTCTGTTTCTTATACTTGAAAGATAGTTTAAATGTTTTCAAATTATGACATTAATTTTAATACAAAACTAAGTAGGATCTCTGTTTCTGATAGTTGATTAATAGTTTAAACGTTTTGACAATTTAAAAATAATGTTTTAAAAAATATAAGTAGGATCTCTGTTTGTCATACTTGAAAGATAGTTTAATTGTTTTCAGATTATGAGAATAATTTTATTTCAAAAATAAGTAGGATCTCTGTTTGTGATAGTTGATTGATAGTTTAAATGTTTTGAAATTTAAAAAATATATTTTTAAGAAAACTAAGTAGGATCTCTGTTTCTCATAGTTGAAAGATAGTTTAAATGTTTTCAAATTCTCAAAATAATTTTAATACAAAAATAAGTAGAATCTCAGTTTCTGATAGCTGATTGATAGTTTAAATGTTTTGAAATTTTAAACATAATTTTTTAAGAAATGTAAGTAGGATCTTTGTTTCTCATACTTGAAAGATAGTTTAAATGTTTTCAAATAATGAGAATAATTTTATTAGAAAAAGAAGTAGGAACTTTGTTTGTGATAGTTGATTGATAGTTTAAATCTTTTCAAATTATGAACATAATTTTAATACAAAAACAAGTAGGATCTCTGTTTCTGATAGTTGATTGATAGTTTAAATGTTTTGAAATTTTAAAAATAATTTTTTAAGAAAAGTACGTAGGATCTCTGTTTCTTATACTTGAAAGATAGTTTAAATGTTTTCAAATTATGACATTAATTTTAATACAAAACTAAGTAGGATCTCTGTTTCTGATAGTTGATTAATAGTTTAAACGTTTTGACAATTTAAAAATAATGTTTTAAAAAATCTAAGTAGGATCTCTGTTTGTCATACTTGAAAGATAGTTTAATTGTTTTCAGATTATGAGAATAATTTTATTTCAAAAATAAGTAGGATCTCTGTTTGTGATAGTTGATTGATAGTTTAAATGTTTTGAAATTTAAAAAATATATTTTTAAGAAAACTAAGTAGAATCTCTGTTTCTCATACTTGAAAGATAGTTTAAATGTTTTCAAATTCTCAAAATAATTTTAATACAAAAATAAGTAGAATCTCAGTTTCTGATAGCTGATTGATAGTTTAAATGTTTTGAAATTTTAAACATAATTTTTTAAGAAATGTAAGTAGGATCTTTGTTTCTCATACTTGAAAGATAGTTTAAATGTTTTCAAATAATAAGAATAATTTTATTACAAAAATAAGTAGGATCTTTGTTTGTGATAGTTGATTGATAGTTTAAATGTTTTCAAAATTTTAAAAATAATTTTTTAAGAAAAGTAAGTAGGATCTCTGTTTCACATACTTGAAAGATAGTTTAAATATTTTCAAATTATCAAAATAATTTTAATATAAAAATAAGTAGAATCTCAGTTTCTGATAGTTGATTGATAGTTTAAATGTTTTGAAATTTTAAACATAATTTTTTAAGAAATGTAAGTAGGATCTTTGTTTCTCATACTTGAAAGATAGTTTAAATGTTTTCAAATAATGAGAATAATTTTATTACAAAAAGAAGTAGGAACTTTGTTTGTGATAGTTGATTGATAGTTTAAATCTTTTCAAATTATGAACATAATTTTAATACAAAAACAAGTAGGATCTCTGTTTCTGATAGTTGATTGATAGTTTAAATGTTTTGAAATTTTAAAAATAATTTTTTAAGAAAAGTACGTAGGATCTCTGTTTCTTATACTTGAAAGATAGTTTAAATGTTTTCAAATTATGACATTAATTTTAATACAAAACTAAGTAGGATCTCTGTTTCTGATAGTTGATTAATAGTTTAAACGTTTTGACAATTTAAAAATAATGTTTTAAGAAATATAAGTAGGATCTCTGTTTGTCATACTTGAAAGATAGTTTAATTGTTTTCAGATTATGAGAATAATTTTATTTCAAAAATAAATAGGATCTCTGTTTGTGATAGTTGATTGATAGTTTAAATGTTTTGAAATTTAAAAAATATATTTTTAAGAAATGTAAGTAGGATCTTTGTTTCTCATACTTGAAAGATAGTTTAATTGTTTTCAAATTATGAGAATAATTTTGTTACAAAAATAAGTAGGATCTCTGTTTCTTATACTTGAAAGATACTTTAAATATTTTTAAATTATCAAAATAATTTTAATACAGAAATAAGTAGGATTTCTGTTTCTGATAGTTGATTCATAGTTTAAATGTTTTAAAATTTTAAAAATAATTTTTTAAGAAAAGTAAGTAGTATCTTTGTTTCTCATACTTGAAAGATAGTTTAAATCTTTTCAAATTATGAAAATAATTTTAATACAAAAACAAGTAGGATCTCTGTTTCTGATAGTTGATTGATAGTTTAAATGTTTTGAAATTTTAAAAATAATTTTTTAAGAAAAGTACGTAGGATCTCTGTTTCTTATACTTGAAAGATAGTTTAAATGTTTTCAAATTATGACATTAATTTTAATACAAAAATAAGTAGGATCTCAGTTTTTGATAGTTCATTGATAGTTTTAATGTTTTGAAATTTTAAAAATATTTTTTTAAGAAATGTAAGTAGGATCTTTGTTTCTCGTACTTGAAAGATAGTTTAAATGTTTTCAAATTATGAGAATAATTTTGTTACAAAAATAAGTAGGATCTCTGTTTCTCATACTTGAAAGATAGTTTAAATGTTTTCAAATTATCAAAATAATTTTAAAACAAAAATAAGTAGTATCTCTGTTTCTGATAGTAGATTGATAGTTTAAATGTCTTGAAATTTTAAAAATAATTTTTAAAGAAAAGTAAGTAGGATCTCTGTTTCTCATACTTGAAAGATAGTTTAAATCTTTTCAAATTATAACAATAATTTTATTACAAAAATAAGTATGATTTCTGTTTCTCATACTTGAAAGATAGTTTAAATCTTTTCAAATTATAACAATAATTTTATTACAAAAATAAGTATGATTTTTGTTTCTCATACTTGAAAGATAGTTTAATTGTTTTCAAATTATGAGAATAATTTTCTACAAAAATAAGTAGGATCTCTGTTTGTGAAAGTTGATTGATAGTTTAAATATTTTGAAATTTAAAAAATATATTTTTAAGAAAACTAAGTAGGATCTCTGTTTCTCATACTTGAAAGATAGTTTAAATGTTTTCAAATTATCAAAATAATTTTAATACAAAAATAAGTAGAATCTCAGTTTCTGATAGCTGATTGATAGTTTAAATGTTTTGAAATTTTAAACATAATTTTTTAAGAAATGTAAGTAGGATCTTTGTTTCTCATACTTGAAATCGGGTTTAAATATTTTCAAATTATCAAAATAATTTTAATACAAATAAAAGTAGGATCTCTGTTTCTGATAGTTGATTGAAAGTTTAAATGTTTTGAAATTTTAAAAATAATTTTAATACAAAACTAAGTAGAATCTCAGTTTCTGATAGTTGATTGATACTTTAAATGTTTTAAAATTTAAAAAATAATTTTTTAAGAAAAGTAAGTAGGATGTTTGTTTCTCATACTTGAAAGATTGTTTAAATGTTTTCAAATTATCAAAATAATTTTAATACAAAAACCAGTAGGATCTCTGTTTCTAATACTTGATTGATAATTTAAATGTTTTGAAATTTTAAAAATAATTTTTTAAGAAAAGTAAGTAGGATCTATGTTTCTCATACTTGAAAGATAGTTTAAATGTTTTCACATTATGACATTAATTTTAATACAAAAATAAGTAGGATCTCAGTTTTTGATAGTTTTAATGTTTTGAAATTTTAAAAATATTTTTTTAAGAAATGTAAGTAGGATCTTTGTTTCTCGTACTTGAAAGATAGTTTAAATGTTTTCAAATTATGAGAATAATTTTGTTACAAAAATAAGTAGGATCTCTGTTTCTCATACTTGAAAGATAGTTTAAATGTTTTCAAATTATCAAAATAATTTTAAAACAAAAATAAGTAGTATCTCTGTTTCTTATAGTAGATTGATAGTTTAAATGTCTTGAAATTTTAAAAATAATTTTTAAAGAAAAGTAAGTAGGATCTCTGTTTCTCATACTTGAAAGATAGTTTAAATCTTTTCAAATTATAACAATAATTTTATTACAAAAATAAGTATGATTTTTGTTTCTGATACTTGAAAGATAGTTTAAATGTTTTCAAATTTTGACAATAATTTTATTACAAAAATAAATAGGATCTCTGTTTTTAATAGTTAATTGATAGTTTAAATGTTTTAAATTTTATAAATATTTTTTTAAAAAAACTAAGTAGGATCTCTATTTCTCAAACTTGAAAGATAGTATAAATTTTTTTAAATTATGAAAATAATTTTAATACAAATTCAAGTAGGATCTTTGTTTCTAATAGTTGTTTAATAGTTTAAACATTTTGAAAATTTAAAAATAATGTTTTAAAAAATATAAGTAGGATCTTTGTTTCTCATACTTGAAAGATAGTTTAATTGTTTTCAAATTATGAGAATAATTTTCTACAAAAATAAGTAGGATCTCTGTTTGTGAAAGTTGATTGATAGTTTAAATATTTTGAAATTTAAAAAATATATTTTTAAGAAAACTAAGTAGGATCTCTGTTTCTCATACTTGAAAGATAGTTTAAATGTTTTCAAATTATCAAAATAATTTTAATACAAAAATAAGTAGAATCTCAGTTTCTGATAGCTGATTGATAGTTTAAATGTTTTGAAATTTTAAACATAATTTTTTAAGTAATGTAAGTAGGATCTTTGTTTCTCATACTTGAAAGATAGTTTAATTGTTTTCAAATTATGAGAATAATTTTGTTACAAAAATAAGTAGGATCTTTGTTTCTTATACTTGAAAGATACTTTAAATATTTTCAACTTATCAAAATAATTTTAATACAAAACTAAGTAGAATCTCAGTTTCTGATAGTTGATTGATACTTTAAATGTTTTAAAATTTAAAAAATAATTTTTTAAGAAAAGTAAGTAGGATGTTTGTTTCTCATACTTGAAAGATTGTTTAAATGTTTTCAAATTATCAAAATAATTTTAATACAAAAACCAGTAGGATCTCTGTTTCTAATACTTGATTGATAATTTAAATGTTTTGAAATTTTAAAAATAATTTTTTAAGAAAAGTAAGTAGGATCTATGTTTCTCATACTTGAAAGATAGTTTAAATGTTTTCACATTATGACAATAATTTTAATACAAAAACAAGTTGGATCTCTGTTTCTGATAGTTGATTAATAGTTTAAACCTTTTGAAAATTTAAAAATAATGTTTTAAAAATATAAGTAGGATCTCTGTTTCTCATACTTGAAAGATAGTTTAATTGCTTTCAAATTATGAGATTAATTTTAATACAAAAATAAGTAGGATCTCAGTTTCTGATAGTTCATTGATAGTTTTAATGTTTTGAAATTTTAAAAATATTTTTTTAAGAAATGTAAGTAGGATCTTTGTTTCTCGTACTTGAAAGATAGTTTAAATGTTTTCAAATTATGAGAATAATTTTGTTACAAAAATAAGTAGGATCTCTGTTTCTCATACTTGAAAGATTGTTTAAATGTTTTCATATTATCAAAATAATTTTAATACAAAAATAAGTAGTATCTCTGTTTCTGATAGTTGAAAGATAGTTTAAATATTTTCAAATTATGACATTAATTTTAATAAAAAAATAAGTAGGATCTCAGTTTCTGATAGTTTTAATGTTTTGAAATTTTAAAAATATTTTTTTAAGAAATGTAAGTAGGATCTTTGTTTCTCATACTTGAAAGATAGTTTAAATGTTTTCAAATTATGAGAATAATTTTGTTACAAAAATAAGTAGGATCTCTGTTTCTCATACTTGAAAGATTGTTTAAATGTTTTCAAATTATCAAAATAATTTTAATACAAAAATAAGTAGGATCTCTGTTTTTGATAGTTGATTCATAGTTTAAATGTTTTAAAATTTTAAAATAAATTTTAAGAAAACTAAGTAGGATCTCTGTTTCTTATACTTGAAAGATAGTTTAAATGTTTTCAAATTAAAAAATAACTTGTTAAAAAATAAGTAGGATGTAAACACCCAAACGAAAATATATATATGTCTATATATATATATATATATATATATATTTAAAGAGAAAGAGAGAGAGAAAGATGGTGATGAATGCAGTTTTCGCTGCCGATGCAGAAATCGGCAGCGACGCAGATTTCGCTGCCGATGCAGAAATCGGCAGCGACGCAGTTTTCGCTGCCGATTCTGGATTGGGCAGCGACGCAGTTTTCGTTGCCGATGCAGAAATCGGCAGCGACGCAGTTTTCGCTGCCGATTCTGGTTTTGGCAGCGACGCAGTTTCGCTGCCGATTCTGGATTGGGCAGCGACGCAGTTTTCGCTGCCGATGCAGAAATCGGCAGCGACGCAGATTTCGCTGCCGATGCAGAAATCGGCAGCGACGCAGTTTTCGGCTGCCGATTTCTCAATCAACAGTGACGCACAGCTGGGAGGGAGGTGTAAAACTGGTTTTAGATAAACCAAACAAGGATAAGGACACACCTAAACCAACCCCCAAACAACCCAATTCATTTGATGGGTAGTATAAATACAAAGAGGGGAGAGAGAATGACTCATCTTCTTCCCAAACCAGCAGCTGCATGTCATTCTTCCCTTCCCCTTTCACATCAAAAACGTGAATCAAACTAGTAGAGTGTCTTGTGAGCTTGTGAGGGAGAGATGAGACCTTGAGAGAGGAGTGGGCAGCTGCATAGAGGAGAGGAAAAAGAGAGCTGGAAAACGTGAGAGGAAGAAGAAGGAAGAGAACCAGCAGCTGAAGAGAAAAGAATAGTGTCAAACCTTCCTCAAACTTAGTTAAATTCAGAAGGTATGAGTCATGGAACTCCCTTTCCTCTCCCCCTTAAAATCAAAAACGAAAATGAAGAAGAAAAACCCTAAGAAAAAAATTGATCTAAGACCTAAGCCAACTATGGGGGAAACTGAAATTAACTAGGAGAACTAGCAAACAGAAGTGAAATAAAGTCAATTTCAGAACATCTAACAATTATGGTAGAAGCTGGCTTTAACTATGGGGTAGGCCAGCATGCATGTGTGAGTGTGTTCTGCTGAAATTAAATGTGTTCTGTTGTGATGTTGCTGCTAGAATTAATGTGTTCTGTTGTGATGATTGTTGCTGCAATTAATGTGTTCTGCTGTGATGTTCTTGCTGGAATTTAATGTGTTCTGCTGTGATGTTCTTGCTGGAATTTAATGTGTTCTGCTGTGATGTTAGTGCTGGAATTTAATGTGTTATGCTGTGATGTTCTTGCTGGAATTTAATGTGTTCTGCTGTGATGTTAGTACTGGAATTTAATGTGTTCTGCTGTGATGTTATTGCTGGAATTTTGTTGAAGAACTATGTGCTGAAATTGATGGTTCCGAGTTGTGTATTGCGCAGCGAAATTCTGTTTCGCTGCCGCAACGGAACCTGCTGCAGCGAATTGATATTCGCTGCCGATTTGTGTGTTGCGCAGCGAAATTCTGTTTCGCTGCCGCAACTGAATCTCCTGCAGCGAATTGATATTCGCTGCCGATTTGTGTGTTGCGCAGCGAAATTCTGTTTCGCTGCCGCAACGGAACCTGCTGCAGCGAATTGATATTCGCTGCCGATTTGTGTGTTGCGCAGCGAAATTCTGTTTCGTTGCCGCAACTGAATCTCCTGCAGCGAATTGATATTCGCTGCCGATTTGTGTGTTGCACAGCGAAATTCTGTTTCGCTGCCGCAACGGAACCTGCTGCAGCGAATTGATATTCGCTGCCGATTTGTGTGTTGCGCAGCGAAATTCTGTTTCGCTGCCGCAACGGAACCTGCTGCAGCGAATTGATATTCGCTGCCGATTTGTGTGTTGCGCAGCGAAATTCTGTTTCGCTGCCGCAACGGAACCTGCTGCAGCGAATTGATATTCGCTGCCGATTTGTGTGTTGCGCAGCGAAATTCTGTTTCGCTGCCGCAACGGAACCTACTGCAGCGAATTGATATTCGCTGCCGATTTGTGTGTTGCGCAGCGAACTGGCAGCCCGCAGCGAACCAGTTCTCGCTGCCGAATTCCTACAATAAGCCTCCTAGGCAGGAATGACTTAAATGCTAGTAACAATCTCATGTTATGATAGTGTAAAATATGGAACACTTGAATGTGAACATATGAACTCTTGAAATAAGTGTGATGATGAGTATGATTCAAAAATAAAATAAATACAACTGTGCTGATTTGTGACCATTGATGTCTTAGGTGGTGCGGTCGGGATTGGACCATCATCAAGACAGGATCGACCCACAGGTGGAGCAGGTAGGTGACTTGCACCTTCCTTTTCTTACGTTGAATCTTGCAATATTTTAACTTGAGTACTATCATATTGTTAGAACCGATATTAGATTGTTGAACGCTTAGATGATGATTAAAGATTGATTAGCTTCGGCTAATGGCATCCAAACGGATGGCCGGGACAAAGAATGATTAGCTTCGGCTAATGGCATCCGAAAGGATGGCCGGGACAAAGAATGATTAGCTTCGGCTAATGGCATCCGAAAGGATGGCCGGGACAAAGGAGTGATTAGCTTCGGCTAATGGCATCCAAACGGATGGCCGGGACAAAGAATGATTAGCTTTGGCTAATGGCGTCCGAATGGATGGCCGGGATGAAGGACTGATTGGCTTCGGCTAATGGCATCCAAACAGATGGATGGCCGGGATAAAAGAGTGACTTCGCTGCCGATGCAGAAATCGGCAGCGACGCAGATTTCCGCTGCCGATTCTGGATCGGCAGCGACGCAGATTGCGCTGCCGATTCTGGATCGGCAGCGACGCAGATTTCCGCTGCCGATTCTGAATCGGCAGCAACGCAGATGCTGCTGCCGATACAGAAATCGGCAGCGACGCAGATTCCGCTGCCGATTCTGGATCGGCAGCAATGCATTTTCTGCTGCCGATTCTGAATCGGCAGCAACGCAGATGCTGCTGCCGATACAGAAATCGGCAGCGACGCAGATTCCGCTGCCGATTCTGGATCGGCAGCAATGCATTTTCTGCTGCCGATTTTGGATCGGCAGCGACGCAGCTTTCGCCATGGATGGCCGACACAAATGAATGACTAGTTTTGGCGAATGGCATCCGAAAACTTGTGTATCTATATGTACTACTAGTTGTTGTAGCAAATACATGAAGAAATTATAATTGTTAATGTTTTATTTAATTGCCAAACCGTGAGTTACCATTCTTATTATTATTAAATATTTGCATTCTCTTAAATGTTTGTACTGCTGCAGGGACTTCACACCAACGAGATGCCTAGGAAACCCGATACACGGGAACCTATTTTGCAAGGAATTATGTAGATGTATCTTAAATCACAATGTATTTTGTATGGATCAATGTACTGAATGTATAACTTTTATTAGATCCTTTTTGTTTAAAATTGTGATGACTATTAGTAGGAGAAGACTGTAAACTCATGTCTATGTATATATTTTTAATATGAACTTCAAATCAAGCAACCTTAATATTACGTGTTTGTGTAAGATTCACTTTGAAATGAAATGTTGATTGTATGGATTGTATTTCGATGATGTGAGGATTTAGATTCATTGATTGCCGGCACCATGTGGATTGAATGCATAAAAAAAAAAAAAATTATTGTGTTTTGGACTTGGAAAGCCGGGTCGTTACATAGGATCTATATTTCTCATACTTGAAATATTGTTTAAATGTTTTCAAATTATCAAAATAATTTTAATACAAAAATAAGTAGGATCTCTGTTTTTGATAGTTGATTCATAGTTTAAAAGTTGTAAAATTTTAAAAATATATTTTTAAGAAAACTAAGTAGGATCTCTGTTTCTCATACTTGAAAGATAGTTTAAATGTTTTCAAATTATCAAAATAATTTTAATACAAAAATAAGTAGAATCTCAGTTTCTGATAGCTGATTGATAGTTTAAATGTTTTGAAATTTTAAACATAATTTTTTAAGTAATGTAAGTAGGATCTTTGTTTCTCATACTTGAAAGATAGTTTAATTGTTTTCAAATTATGAGAATAATTTTGTTACAAAAATAAGTAGGATCTTTGTTTCTTATACTTGAAAGATACTTTAAATACTTTCAACTTATCAAAATAATTTTAATACAGAAATAAGTAGGACCTCTGTTTTTTATAGTTGATTCATAGTTTAAATGTTTTAAAATTTTAAAAATAAATTTTTAAGAAAACTAAGTAGGATCTCTGTTTCTCATACTTGAAAGATAGTTTAAATATTTTCAAATTATGACATTAATTTTAATACAAAAATAAGTAAGATCTCAGTTTCTGATAGTTCTTTGATAGTTTTAATGTTTTGAAATTTTAAAAATATTTTTTTAAGAAATGTATAAGTAGGGTCTTTGTTTCTCATACTTGAAAGATAGTTTAAATATTTTCAAATTATGAAAATAATTTTAATACAAAAATAAGTAGGATCTCTGTTTTTGATAGTTGATTCATAGTTTAAATGTTTTAAAATTTTAAAAATAAATTTTTAAGAAAACTAAGTAGGATCTTAGTTTCTCATACTTGAAAGATAGTTTAAATGTTTTCAAATTATAACTTTAATTTTAATACAAAACTAAGTAGGATCTCTGTTTCTGATAGTTGATTAATAGTTTAAACGTTTTGAAAATTTAAAAATAATGTTTTAAAAAATATATAAGTAGGGTCTTTGTTTCTCATACTTGAAAGATAGTTTAAATATTTTCAAATTATGAAAATAATTTTAATAAAAAAACAAGTAGGATCTCTGTTTCTGATAGTTGATTGATAGTTTAAATGTTTTGAAATTTTAAAAATAATTTTTTAAGAAAAGTAAGTAGGATCTCTGTTTCTCATACTTGAAAGATAGTTTAAATATTTTCAAATTATGACATTAATTTTAATAAAAAATATAAGTAGGATCTCTGTTTCTGATAGTTCATTGATAGTTTTAATGTTTTGAAATTTGAAACATAATTTTTTAAGAAATGTAAGTAGGATCTTTGTTTCTCATACTTGAAAGATAGTTTAATTGTTTTCAAATTATGAGAATAATTTTGTTACAAAAATAAGTAGGATCTCTGTTTCTTATACTTGAAAGATACTTTAAATATTTTCAACTTATCAAAATAATTTTAACACAGAAATAAGTAGGATCTCTGTTTTTGATAGTTGATTCATAGTTTAAATGTTTTAAAATTTTAAAAATAATTTTTTTAAGAAAAGTAAGTAGGATCTTTGTTTCTCATACTTGAAAGATAGTTTAAATGTTTTCAAATTATAACAATAATTTTATTACAAAAATAAGTATGATTTCTGTTTCTGATACTTGAAAGATGGTTTAAATTTTTTCAAATTATGACAATAATTTTATTACAAAAATAAATAGGATCTCTGTTTTTAATAGTTAATTGATAGTTTAAATGTTTTAAATTTTATAAATATTTTTTTAAGAAAACTAAGTACGATCTCTATTTCTCAAACTTGAAAGATAGTTTAATTTTTTTTAAATTATGAAAATAATTTTAATACAAATACAAGTAGGATATTTGTTTCTGATAGTTGTTTAATAGTTTAACCGTTTTGAAAATTTAAAAATAATGTTTTAAAAAATATAAGTAGGATCTTTATTTCTCATACTTGAAAGATAGTTTAATTGTTTTCAAATAATGAGAATAATTTTGTTACAAAAATAAGTAGGATCTTTGTTTGTGATAGTTGATTGATAGTTTAAATGTTTTGAAATTTTAAAAATATTGTTTTAAGAAAACTAAATAGGATCTCTGTTTCTCATACTTGAAAGATAGTTTAATTGTTTTCAAATTATGAGAATAATTTTGTTACAAAACTAAGTAGGATCTCTGTTTCTCATACTTGAAAGATAGTTTAAATGTTTTCAAATTATCAAAATAATTTTAAAACAAAAATAAGTAGTATCTCTGTTTCTGATAGTAGATTGATAGTTTAAATGTCTTGAAATTTTAAAAATAATTTTTAAAGAAAAGTAAGTAGGATCTCTGTTTCTCATACTTGAAAGATAGTTTAAATCTTTTCAAATTATGAGAATAATTTTGTTACAAAACTAAGTAGGATCTTTGTTTCTCGTACTTGAAAGATAGTTTAAATGTTTTCAAATTATGAGAATAATTTTGTTACAAAAATAAGTAGGATCTCTGTTTCTGATAGTTGAAAGATAGTTTAAATATTTTCAAATTATGACATTAATTTTAATAAAACAATAAGTAGGATCTCAGTTTCTGATAGTTCATTGATAGTTTTAATGTTTTGAAATTTTAAAAATATTTTTTTAAGAAATGTAAGTAGGATCTTTGTTTCTCATACTTGAAAGATAGTTTAAATGTTTTCAAATTATGAGAATAATTTTGTTACAAAAATAAGTAGGATCTCTGTTTCTCATACTTGAAAGATTGTTTAAATGTTTTCAAATTATCAAAATAATTTTAATACAAAAATAAGTAGGATCTCTGTTTTTGATAGTTGATTCATAGTTTAAATGTTTTAAAATTTTAAAATAAATTTTAAGAAAACTAAGTAGGATCTCTGTTTCTTATACTTGAAAGATAGTTTAAATGTTTTCAAATTAAAAAATAACTTGTTAAAAAATAAGTAGGATCTATATTTCTCATACTTGAAATATTGTTTAAATGTTTTCAAATTATCAAAATAATTTTAATACAAAAATAAGTAGGATCTCTGTTTTTGATAGTTGATTCATAGTTTAAAAGTTGTAAAATTTTAAAAATATATTTTTAAGAAAACTAAGTAGGATCTTTGTTTCTCATACTTGAAAGATAGTTTAAATGTTTTCAAATTATCAAAATAATTTTAATACAAAAATAAGTAGAATCTCAGTTTCTGATAGCTGATTGATAGTTTAAATGTTTTGAAATTTTAAACATAATTTTTTAAGTAATGTAAGTAGGATCTTTGTTTCTCATACTTGAAAGATAGTTTAATTGTTTTCAAATTATGAGAATAATTTTGTTACAAAAATAAGTAGGATCTTTGTTTCTTATACTTGAAAGATACTTTAAATATTTTCAACTTATCAAAATAATTTTAATACAGAAATAAGTAGGACCTCTGTTTTTGATAGTTGATTCATAGTTTAAATGTTTTAAAATTTTAAAAATAAATTTTTAAGAAAACTAAGTAGAATCTCTATTTCTCATACTTGAAAGATAGTTTAAATATTTTCAAATTATGACATTAATTTTAATACAAAAATAAGTAAGATCTCAGTTTCTGATAGTTCTTTGATAGTTTTAATGTTTTGAAATTTTAAAAATATTTTTTTAAGAAATGTATAAGTAGGGTCTTTGTTTCTCATACTTGAAAGATAGTTTAAATATTTTCAAATTATGAAAATAATTTTAATACAAAAATAAGTAGGATCTCTGTTTTTGATAGTTGATTCATAGTTTAAATGTTTTAAAATTTTAAAAATAAATTTTTAAGAAAACTAAGTAGGATCTTAGTTTCTCATACTTGAAAGATAGTTTAAATGTTTTCAAATTATAACTTTAATTTTAATACAAAACTAAGTAGGATCTCTGTTTCTGATAGTTGATTAATAGTTTAAACGTTTTGAAAATTTAAAAATAATGTTTTAAAAAATATATAAGTAGGGTCTTTGTTTCTCATACTTGAAAGATAGTTTAAATATTTTCAAATTATGAAAATAATTTTAATAAAAAAACAAGTAGGATCTCTGTTTCTGATAGTTGATTGATACTTTAAATGTTTTAAAATTTAAAAAATAATTTTTTAAGAAAAGTAAGTAGGATGTTTGTTTCTCATACTTGAAAGATTGTTTAAATGTTTTCAAATTATCAAAATAAGTTTAATACAAAAACCAGTAGGATCTCTGTTTCTAATACTTGATTGATAATTTAAATGTTTTGAAATTTTAAAAATAATTTTTTAAGAAAAGTAAGTAGGATCTATGTTTCTCATACTTGAAAGATAGTTTAAATGTTTTCACATTATGACAATAATTTTAATACAAAAACAAGTTGGATCTCTGTTTCTGATAGTTGATTAATAGTTTAAACCTTTTGAAAATTTAAAAATAATGTTTTAAAAATATAAGTAGGATCTCTGTTTCTCATACTTGAAAGATAGTTTAATTGCTTTCAAATTATGAGATTAATTTTAATACAAAAATAAGTAGGATCTCAGTTTCTGATAGTTCATTGATAGTTTTAATGTTTTGAAATTTTAAAAATATTTTTTTAAGAAATGTAAGTAGGATCTTTGTTTCTCGTACTTGAAAGATAGTTTAAATGTTTTCAAATTATGAGAATAATTTTGTTACAAAAATAAGTAGGATCTCTGTTTCTCATACTTGAAAGATTGTTTAAATGTTTTCATATTATCAAAATAATTTTAATACAAAAATAAGTAGGATCTCTGTTTCTGATAGTTGAAAGATAGTTTAAATATTTTCAAATTATGACATTAATTTTAATAAAAAAATAAGTAGGATCTCAGTTTCTAATAGTTCATTGATAGTTTTAATGTTTTGAAATTTTAAAAATATTTTTTTAAGAAATGTAAGTAGGATCTTTGATTCTCGTACTTGAAAGATAGTTTAAATGTTTTCAAATTATGAGAATAATTTTGTTACAAAAATAAGTAGGATCTCTGTTTCTCATACTTGAAAGATTGTTTAAATGTTTTCAAATTATCAAAATAATTTTAATACAAAAATAAGTAGGATCTCTGTTTTTGATAGTTGATTCATAGTTTAAATGTTTTAAAATTTTAAAATAAATTTTAAGAAAACTAAGTAGGATCTCTGTTTCTTATACTTGAAAGATAGTTTAAATGTTTTCAAATTAAAAAATAACTTGTTAAAAAATAAGTAGGATCTATATTTCTCATACTTGAAATATTGTTTAAATGTTTTCAAATTATCAAAATAATTTTAATACAAAAATAAGTAGGATCTCTGTTTTTGATAGTTGATTCATAGTTTAAAAGTTGTAAAATTTTAAAAATATATTTTTAAGAAAACTAAGTAGGATCTCTGTTTCTCATACTTGAAAGATAGTTTAAATGTTTTCAAATTATCAAAATAATTTTAATACAAAAATAAGTAGAATCTCAGTTTCTGATAGCTGATTGATAGTTTAAATGTTTTGAAATTTTAAACATAATTTTTCAAGAAATGTAAGTAGGATCTTTGTTTCTCATACTTGAAAGATAGTTTAATTGTTTTCAAATTATGAGAATAATTTTGTTACAAAAATAAGTAGGATCTTTGTTTCTTATACTTGAAAGATACTTTAAATATTTTCAACTTATCAAAATAATTTTAATACAGAAATATGTAGGACCTCTGTTTTTTATAGTTGATTCATAGTTTAAATGTTTTAAAATTTTAAAAATAAATTTTTAAGAAAACTAAGTAGGATCTCTGTTTCTCATACTTAAAAGATAGTTTAAATGTTTTCAAATTATGACTTTAATTTTAATAAAAAACTAAGTAGGATCTTAGTTTCTGATAGTTCCTTGATAGTTTTAATGTTTTGAAATTTTAAAAATATTTTTAAAAAAATGTAAGTAGGATCTCTGTTTCTCATACTTGAAAGATAGTTTAATTGTTTTCAAATTATGACAATAATTTTGTTACAAAAATAAGTAGGATCTCTGTTTCTCATACTTGAAAGATTGTTTAAATGTTTTCAAATTATAAAAATAACTTCTTAAAAAGTGTTAGTAGGATCTTTGTTTGTGATACTTGAAAGATAGTTTAAACGTTTTAAAATTATAAAATAATTTTATTACAAAAATAAGTAGGATCTCTGTTTCTGATAGTTGATTGATAGTTTAAATGTTTTGAAATTTTAAAAATTATATTTGTAGAAAAGAAAGTAGGATCTTTGTTTCTCATACATGAAAGATTGTTTAAATATTTTCAAATTATGACATGAATTTTAATACAAAACTAAGTAGGATCTCTGTTTCTGATAGTTGATTGATAGTTTAAATATTTTGAAATTTTAAAAATAATTTTTTAAGAAAAGTAAGTAGGATCTCTGTTTCTCATACTTGAAAGATAGTTTAAATGTTTTCAAATTATGACATTAATTTTAATACAAAAATAACTAGGATCTTAGTTTCTGATAGTTCCTTGATAGTTTTAATGTTTTGAAATTTTAAAAATATTTTTTAAGAAATGTAAGTAGGATCTCTGTTTCTCATACTTGAAAGATAGTTTAATTGTTTTCAAATTATGACAATAATTTTGTGACAAAAATAAGTAGGATCTATATTTCTCATACTTGAAAGATTGTTTAAATGTTTTCAAATTATCAAAATAATTTTAAAACAAAAATCAGTAGGATCTCTGTTTCTTATAGTTGATTCATAGTTTAAATGTTGTAAAATTTTAAAAATATTTTTTTAAGAAAACTAAGTAGGATCTCTGTTTCTTATACTTGAAATATAGTTTAAATGTTTTCAAATTATAAAAATAACTTGTTAAAAAATGTTAGTAGGATCTCTGTTTGTGATACTTGAAAGATAGTTTAAACGTTTTAAAATTATTAAATAATTTTATTACAAAAATAAGTAGGATCTCTGTTTCTGGTAGTTGATTGATAGTTTAAATATTTTGAAATTTTAAAAATAATTTTTCAAGAAAAGGAAGTATGATTTCTGTTTCTCATACTTGAAAGATAGTTTAATTGTTTTCAAATTATGAGAATAATTTTGTTACAACAATAAGTAGGATCTTTGTTTCTCATACTTGAAAGATTGTTTAAATGTTTTCAAATTATCAAAATAATTTTAATACAAAAATAAGTATGATCTCTGTTTTTGATAGTTGATTCATAGTTTAAATGTTTTAAAATTTTAAAAATAAATTTTTAAGAAAACTAAGTAGGATCTCAGTTTCTCATACTTGAAAGATAGTTTAAATGTTTTCAAATTATGACTTTAATTTTAATACAAAACTAAGTAGGATCTCTGTTTCTGATAGTTGATTAATAGTTTAAACGTTTTGAAATTTTAAAAATAATGTTTTAAAAAATATAAGTAGGGTCTTTGTTTCTCATACTTGAAAGATAATTTAAATATTTTCAAATTATGAAAATAATTTTAATAAAAAACAAGTAGGATCTCTGTTTCTGATAGTTGATTGATAGTTTAAATGTTTTGAAATTTTAAAAATAATTTTTTAAGAAAAGTAACTAGGATCTCTGTTTCTCATACTTGAAAGATAGTTTAAATATTTTCAAATTATGACATTAATTTTAATACAAAAATAAGTAGGATCTCAGTTTCTGATAGTTCATTGATAGTTTTAATGTTTTGAAATTTTAAAAATATTTTTTTAAGAAATGTAAGTAGGATATTTGTTTCTCATACTTGAAAGATAGTTTAAATGTTTTCAAATTATGAGAATAATTTTGTTACAAAAATAAGTAGGATCTCTGTTTCTCATACTTGAAAGATTGTTTAAATGTTTTCATATTATCAAAATAATTTTAATACAAAAATAAGTAGGATCTCTGTTTCTGATAGTTAATTGATTGTTTAAATGTTTTAAATTTTAAAAATAATTTTTTAAGAAAAGTAAGTAGTATCTTTGTTTCTCATACTTGAAAGATAGTTTAAATCTTTTCAAATAATGAAAATAATTTTAATACAAAAACAAGTAGGATCTCTGTTTCTGATAGTTGATTGATAGTTTAAATGTTTTGAAATTTTAAAAATAATTTTTTAAGAAAAGTACGTAGGATCTCTGTTTCTGATACTTGAAAGATAGTTTAAATGTTTTCAAATTATGACATTAATTTTAATACAAAACTAAGTAGGATCTCTGTTTCTGATAGTTGATTAATAGTTTAAACGTTTTGAAAATTTAAAAGTAATGTTTTAAAAAATATAAGTAGGATCTCTGTTTGTCATACTTGAAAGATAGTTTAATTGTTTTCAGATTATGAGAATAATTTTATTTCAAAAATAAGTAGGATCTCTGTTTGTGATAGTTGATTGATAGTTTAAATGTTTTGAAATTTAAAAAATATATTTTTAAGAAAACTAAGTAGGATCTCTGTTTCTCATACTTGAAAGATAGTTTAAATGTTTTTAAATTTTAACTATCAATGAACTATCAGAAACTGAAATCGTACTTATTTTTGTATTAAAATTATTGTCATAATTTGAAAACATTTAAACTATCTTTCAAGTATGAGAAACAGACATCCTACTTATATTTTTTAAAACATTATTTTTAAATTTTCAAAAGGTTTAAACTATTAATCAACTATCAGAAACAGAGATCCTACTTGTTTTTGTATTAAAATTATTTTGATAATTTAAAAACATTTAAACTATCTTTCAAGTTTGAGAAATAGAGATCCTACTTAGTTTTTTTTAAAAAATATTTATAAAATTTAAAACATTTAAACTATCAATTAACTATCAAAAACAGAGATCCTAATTATTTTTGTAATAAAATTATTATCATAATTTGAAAACAATTAAACTATCTTTCAAGTATGAGAAACAAAGATCCTACTTATATTTTTTAATAAATTATTTTTAAAATTTTGAAACATTTAAACTATGAATCAACTATCAGAAACAGAGATCCTACTTATTTTTGTAATAAAATTATTTTATAATTTTAAAACGTTTAAACTATCTTTCAAGTATCACAAACAGAGATCCTACTAAAATTTTTTAACAAGTTATTTTGATAATTTGAAAACATTTAAACTATCTTTCAAGTATGAGAAACTAAGATCCTACTTAGTTTTCTTAAAAAATTATTTTTAAAATTTTACAACATTTAAACTATGAATCAACTATCAGAAACAAAGATACTATTTATTTTTGTATTGAAATTATTGTGATAATTTGAAAACATTTAAATAATCTTTCAAGTATGAGAAACAGAGATCCTACTTATTTTTGTAACAAAATTATTCTCATAATTTGAAAACAATTAAACTATCTTTCAAGTATGAGAAACAGAGATCCTACTTACATTTTTTAATAAATTATTTTTGAAATTTTGAAACATTTAAACTATCAATCAACAATCAGAAACTGAATCCTAATTATTTTGGTATTAAAATTATTTTGATAATTTCAAAACATTTAAACTATCAATCAACTATCAGAAACAGAGATCCTACTTATATTTGTAATAAAATTATTTTGATAATTTGAAAACATTTAAACTATATTTCAAGTATGAGAAACAAAGATCCTACATACATTTCTTAAAAAATTATTTTTAAAATTTCAAAATATTTAAAATATGAATCAACTATCAGAAACAGAGATCCTACTTATTTTTGTAATAAAATTATTTTATATTTTAAAAACGTTTAAACTATCTTTCAAGTATCACAAACAAATCCTACTAACATTTTTTAACAAGTTATTTTCATAATTTGAAAACATTTAAACTATCTTTCAACTATCAGAAACAGAAATCAAACTTACTTTTCTTGAAAAATTATTTTTAAAATTTCAAAACATTTAAACTATCAATCAACTATCAGAAACAAAGATCCTACTAATTTTTGGAATAAAATTATTTTATAATTTTAAAACGTTTAAACTATCTTTCAAGTATTACAAACAGAGATCCTACTAACATTTTTTAACAAGTTATTTTTATAATTTGAAAACATTTAAACTATCTTTCAAGTATGAGAAACCGAGATCCTACTTAGTTTTGTTTAAAAATTATTTTTAAAATTTTACAACATTTAAACTATGAATCAACTATCAGAAACAGAGATCCCACTTATTTTTGTATTAAAATTATTTTGATAATTTGAAAACATTTAAACAATCTTTCAAGTATGAGAAACAGAGATCCTACTTATTTTTGTAACAAAATTATTCTCATAATTTAAAAACCATTAAACTATCTTTCAAGTATGAGAAACAGAGATCCTACTTAGTTTTCTTAAAAATATATTTATAAAATTTCAAAACATTTAAACTCATAATCAACTATCAGAAACATAGATTCTACTTATTTTATTATTAAAATTATTTTGATAATTTGAAAACATTTAAACTATCTTTCAAGTATGAGAAACAGAGATCCTACTTACTTTTTTTAAAAAATTATTTTTAAAATTTCAAAACATTTAAACTCTCAATCAACTATCAGAAACAGAGATTCAACTTATTTTTGTATTAAAATTATTTTGATAATTTCAAAACATTTAAACAATATTTGAAGTATGAGAAACAGAGATCCTACTTATTTTTGTAACAAAATTATTCTCATAATTTGAAAACAATTAAACTATCTTTCAAGTATGAGAAACAGAGATCCTACTTAGTTTTCTTTAAAATATATTCTTAAAATTTCAAAACATTTAAACTATCAATCAAATATCACAAACAGAGATCCTACTTATTTTTGTAATAAAATTATTCTCATAATTTGAAAACAATTAAACTATCTTTCAAGTATGAGAAACAGAGATCCTACTTATATTTTTTAAAACAATATTTTTAAAATTTCAAAACATTTAAACTATCAATCAACTATCACAAACAGAGATCCTACTTATTTTGGTAATAAAATTATTCTCATAATTTGAAAACAATTAAACTATCTTTCAAGTATGAGAAACAGAAATCCTACTTATATTTTTTAAAACATTATTTTTAAATTTTCAAAACGTTTAAACTATTAATCAACTATCAGAAACAGAGATCCTACTTGTTTTTGTATTAAAATTATTTTGATAATTTAAAAATATTTAAACTATCTTTCAAGTTTGAGAAATAGAGATCCTACTTAGTTTTCTTAAAAAAATATTTATAAAATTTAAAACATTTAAACTATCAATTAACTATCAAAAACAGAGATCCTAATTATTTTTGTAATAAAATTATTATCATAAATTGAAAACATTTAATCTATCTTTCAAGTATCAGAAACAAAAATCATACTTCCTTTTCTTGAAAAATTATTTTTAAAATCTCAAAACATTTAAACTATCAATCAACTATCAGAAACAGAGATCCTACTTATTTTTGTAATAAAATTATTTTATAATTTTAAAACGTTTAAACTATCTTTCAAGTATCACCAACAGAGATCCTACTAACATTTTTTAACAAGTTATTTTTATAATTTAAAAACATTTAAACTATCTTTTAAGTATGAGAAACGAAGATCCTACTTAGTTTTCTTAAAACATTATTTATAAAATTTTACAACATTTAAACTATGAATCAACTATCAGAAACAGAGATCCTACTTATTTTTGTTTAAAAATTATTTTGATAATTTGAAAACATTTAAACAATCTTTCAAGTATGAGAAACAGAGATCCTACTTATTTTTGTAACAAAATTATTGTCATAATTTGAAAACAATTAAACTATCTTTCAAGTATGAGAAACAGAGATCCTACATATATTTTGTTAAACATTATTTTTAAATTTTCAAAACGTTTAAATTAATAATCAACTATTAGAAATAGAGATCCTATTAATTTTTATATTAAAATTATTGTCATAATTTGAAAACATTTAAACTATCTTTCCAGTATGAGAAACAGAGATCCTACTTACTTTTCTTAAAAAATTATTTTTAAAATTTCAAAAATTTAAACTATCAATGAACTATCATAAACTGAAATCGTACTTATTTTTGTATTAAAATTATTGTCATAATTTGAAAACATTTAAACTATCTTTCAAGTATGAGAAACTGAGATCCTACTTACTTTGCTTAAAAAATTATTTTTAAAATTTCACAACATCTAAACTATGAATCAACTATTACAAAAAGAGATAATACTTATTTTTGTATTAAAATTATTTTTATAATTTGAAAATATTTAAACTATCTTTCAAGTATGAGAAACAGATATACTACTTATTTTTGTAACAAAATTTCAAAACATTTAAACTATCAATCAACTATCAGAAACAAAGATCCTACTAATTTTTGTAATAAAATTATTTTATAATTTTAAAACGTTTAAACTATCTTTCAAGTATCACAAACAGAGATCCTACTAACATTTTTTAACAAGTTATTTTCATAATTTGAAAACATTTAAACTATCTTTCAAGTATCAGAAACAGAAATCAAACTTACTTTTCTTGAAAAATTATTTTTAAAATTTCAAAACATTTAAACTATCAATCAACTATCAGAAACAGAGATCCTACTAATATTTTTTAAAATATTATTTTTAAATTTTCAAAACATTTAAACTATCAATCAACTATCAGAAACAGAGATCCTACTTGTTTTTGTATTAAAATTATTTTGATAATTTGAAAACATTTAAACTATCTTTCAAGTTTGAGAAACAAAGATCCTACTTAGTTTTCTTAAAAAAATATTTATAAAATTTAAAACATTTAAACTATCAATTAACTATCAAAAACAGAGATCCTAATTATTTTTGTAATAAACTTATTATCATAATTTGAAAACATTTAAACTATCTTTCAAGTATGAGAAATAGAGATCCTACTTATATTTTGTTAAACATTATTTTTAAATTTTCAAAACGTTTAAATTATTAATCAACTATTAGAAACAGAGATCCTATTAATTTTTGTATTAAAATTATTGTCATAATTTGAAAACATTTAAACTATCTTTCAAGTATGAGAAACAGATATCCTACTTATTTTTGTAACAAAATTATTCTCATAATTTGAAAACAATTAAACTATCTTTCAAGTATGAGAAACAGAGATCCTACTTATATTTTTTAAAACATTTTTTTTAAATTTTCAAAACGTTTAAACTATTAAACAACTATCAGAAACAGAGATCCTACCTGTTTTTGTATTAAAATTATTTTATAATTTTAAAATGTTTAAACTATGTTTCAAGTATCATAAACAGAGATCCTACTAATATTTTTTAACAAGTTATTTTTATAATTTGAAAACATTTAAACTATCTTTCAAGTATGAGAAACAGAGATCCTACTTAGTTTTCTTAAAAAATTATTTTTAAAATTTTAGAACATTCAAACTATGAAGCAACAATCAGAAACAGAGATCCTACTTATTTATGTATTAAAATTATTTTGATAATTTCAAAACATTTAAACTATCTTTCTAGTATGAGAAACAGAGATCCCACTTACTTTTTTTAAAAAATTATTTTTAAAATTTCAAAACATTTAAACTCTCAATCAACTATCAGAAACAGAGATTCAACTTATTTTTGTATTAAAATTATTTTGATAATTTCAAAACATTTAAACAATATTTGAAGTATGAGAAACAGAGATCCTACTTATTTTTGTAACAAAATTATTCTCATAATTTGAAAACAATTAAACTATCTTTCAAGTATGAGAAACAGAGATCCTACTTAGTTTTCTTTAAAATATATTCTTAAAATTTCAAAACATTTAAACTATCAATCAAATATCACAAACAGAGAACCTACTTATTTTTTTAATAAAATTATTCTCATAATTTGAAAACAATTAAACTATCTTTCAAGTATGAGAAACAGAGATCCTACTTATATTTTTTAAAACAATATTTTTAAAATTTCAAAACATTTAAACTATCAATCAACTATCACAAACAGAGATCCTACTTATTTTGGTAATAAAATTATTCTCATAATTTGAAAACAATTAAACTATCTTTCAAGTATGAGAAACAGAAATCCTACTTATATTTTTTAAAACATTATTTTTAAATTTTCAAAACGTTTAAACTATTAATCAACTATCAGAAACAGAGATCCTACTTGTTTTTGTATTAAAATTATTTTGATAATTTAAAAATATTTAAACTATCTTTCAAGTTTGAGAAATAGAGATCCTACTTAGTTTTCTTAAAAAAATATTTATAAAATTTAAAACATTTAAACTATCAATTAACTATCAAAAACAGAGATCCTAATTATTTTTGTAATAAAATTATTATCATAAATTGAAAACATTTAATCTATCTTTCAAGTATCAGAAACAAAAATCATACTTCCTTTTCTTGAAAAATTATTTTTAAAATCTCAAAACATTTAAACTATCAATCAACTATCAGAAACAGAGATCCTACTTATTTTTGTAATAAAATTATTTTATAATTTTAAAACGTTTAAACTATCTTTCAAGTATCACCAACAGAGATCCTACTAACATTTTTTAACAAGTTATTTTTATAATTTAAAAACATTTAAACTATCTTTTAAGTATGAGAAACGAAGATCCTACTTAGTTTTCTTAAAACATTATTTATAAAATTTTACAACATTTAAACTATGAATCAACTATCAGAAACAGAGATCCTACTTATTTTTGTTTAAAAATTATTTTGATAATTTGAAAACATTTAAACAATCTTTCAAGTATGAGAAACAGAGATCCTACTTATTTTTGTAACAAAATTATTGTCATAATTTGAAAACAATTAAACTATCTTTCAAGTATGAGAAACAGAGATCCTACATATATTTTGTTAAACATTATTTTTAAATTTTCAAAACGTTTAAATTAATAATCAACTATTAGAAATAGAGATCCTATTAATTTTTATATTAAAATTATTGTCATAATTTGAAAACATTTAAACTATCTTTCCAGTATGAGAAACAGAGATCCTACTTACTTTTCTTAAAAAATTATTTTTAAAATTTCAAAAATTTAAACTATCAATGAACTATCATAAACTGAAATCGTACTTATTTTTGTATTAAAATTATTGTCATAATTTGAAAACATTTAAACTATCTTTCAAGTATGAGAAACTGAGATCCTACTTACTTTGCTTAAAAAATTATTTTTAAAATTTCACAACATCTAAACTATGAATCAACTATTACAAAAAGAGATAATACTTATTTTTGTATTAAAATTATTTTTATAATTTGAAAATATTTAAACTATCTTTCAAGTATGAGAAACAGATATACTACTTATTTTTGTAACAAAATTTCAAAACATTTAAACTATCAATCAACTATCAGAAACAAAGATCCTACTAATTTTTGTAATAAAATTATTTTATAATTTTAAAACGTTTAAACTATCTTTCAAGTATCACAAACAGAGATCCTACTAACATTTTTTAACAAGTTATTTTCATAATTTGAAAACATTTAAACTATCTTTCAAGTATCAGAAACAGAAATCAAACTTACTTTTCTTGAAAAATTATTTTTAAAATTTCAAAACATTTAAACTATCAATCAACTATCAGAAACAGAGATCCTACTAATATTTTTTAAAATATTATTTTTAAATTTTCAAAACATTTAAACTATCAATCAACTATCAGAAACAGAGATCCTACTTGTTTTTGTATTAAAATTATTTTGATAATTTGAAAACATTTAAACTATCTTTCAAGTTTGAGAAACAAAGATCCTACTTAGTTTTCTTAAAAAAATATTTATAAAATTTAAAACATTTAAACTATCAATTAACTATCAAAAACAGAGATCCTAATTATTTTTGTAATAAACTTATTATCATAATTTGAAAACATTTAAACTATCTTTCAAGTATGAGAAATAGAGATCCTACTTATATTTTGTTAAACATTATTTTTAAATTTTCAAAACGTTTAAATTATTAATCAACTATTAGAAACAGAGATCCTATTAATTTTTGTATTAAAATTATTGTCATAATTTGAAAACATTTAAACTATCTTTCAAGTATGAGAAACAGATATCCTACTTATTTTTGTAACAAAATTATTCTCATAATTTGAAAACAATTAAACTATCTTTCAAGTATGAGAAACAGAGATCCTACTTATATTTTTTAAAACATTTTTTTTAAATTTTCAAAACGTTTAAACTATTAAACAACTATCAGAAACAGAGATCCTACCTGTTTTTGTATTAAAATTATTTTATAATTTTAAAATGTTTAAACTATGTTTCAAGTATCATAAACAGAGATCCTACTAATATTTTTTAACAAGTTATTTTTATAATTTGAAAACATTTAAACTATCTTTCAAGTATGAGAAACAGAGATCCTACTTAGTTTTCTTAAAAAATTATTTTTAAAATTTTAGAACATTCAAACTATGAAGCAACAATCAGAAACAGAGATCCTACTTATTTATGTATTAAAATTATTTTGATAATTTCAAAACATTTAAACTATCTTTCTAGTATGAGAAACAGAGATCCCACTTACTTTTTTTAAAAAATTATTTTTAAAATTTCAAAACATTTAAACTCTCAATCAACTATCAGAAACAGAGATTCAACTTATTTTTGTATTAAAATTATTTTGATAATTTCAAAACATTTAAACAATATTTGAAGTATGAGAAACAGAGATCCTACTTATTTTTGTAACAAAATTATTCTCATAATTTGAAAACAATTAAACTATCTTTCAAGTATGAGAAACAGAGATCCTACTTAGTTTTCTTTAAAATATATTCTTAAAATTTCAAAACATTTAAACTATCAATCAAATATCACAAACAGAGAACCTACTTATTTTTTTAATAAAATTATTCTCATAATTTGAAAACAATTAAACTATCTTTCAAGTATGAGAAACAGAGATCCTACTTATATTTTTTAAAACAATATTTTTAAAATTTCAAAACATTTAAACTATCAATCAACTATCACAAACAGAGATCCTACTTATTTTGGTAATAAAATTATTCTCATAATTTGAAAACAATTAAACTATCTTTCAAGTATGAGAAACAGAAATCCTACTTATATTTTTTAAAACATTATTTTTAAATTTTCAAAACGTTTAAACTATTAATCAACTATCAGAAACAGAGATCCTACTTGTTTTTGTATTAAAATTATTTTGATAATTTAAAAATATTTAAACTATCTTTCAAGTTTGAGAAATAGAGATCCTACTTAGTTTTCTTAAAAAAATATTTATAAAATTTAAAACATTTAAACTATCAATTAACTATCAAAAACAGAGATCCTAATTATTTTTGTAATAAAATTATTATCATAAATTGAAAACATTTAATCTATCTTTCAAGTATCAGAAACAAAAATCATACTTCCTTTTCTTGAAAAATTATTTTTAAAATCTCAAAACATTTAAACTATCAATCAACTATCAGAAACAGAGATCCTACTTATTTTTGTAATAAAATTATTTTATAATTTTAAAACGTTTAAACTATCTTTCAAGTATCACCAACAGAGATCCTACTAACATTTTTTAACAAGTTATTTTTATAATTTAAAAACATTTAAACTATCTTTTAAGTATGAGAAACGAAGATCCTACTTAGTTTTCTTAAAACATTATTTATAAAATTTTACAACATTTAAACTATGAATCAACTATCAGAAACAGAGATCCTACTTATTTTTGTTTAAAAATTATTTTGATAATTTGAAAACATTTAAACAATCTTTCAAGTATGAGAAACAGAGATCCTACTTATTTTTGTAACAAAATTATTGTCATAATTTGAAAACAATTAAACTATCTTTCAAGTATGAGAAACAGAGATCCTACATATATTTTGTTAAACATTATTTTTAAATTTTCAAAACGTTTAAATTAATAATCAACTATTAGAAATAGAGATCCTATTAATTTTTATATTAAAATTATTGTCATAATTTGAAAACATTTAAACTATCTTTCCAGTATGAGAAACAGAGATCCTACTTACTTTTCTTAAAAAATTATTTTTAAAATTTCAAAAATTTAAACTATCAATGAACTATCATAAACTGAAATCGTACTTATTTTTGTATTAAAATTATTGTCATAATTTGAAAACATTTAAACTATCTTTCAAGTATGAGAAACTGAGATCCTACTTACTTTGCTTAAAAAATTATTTTTAAAATTTCACAACATCTAAACTATGAATCAACTATTACAAAAAGAGATAATACTTATTTTTGTATTAAAATTATTTTTATAATTTGAAAATATTTAAACTATCTTTCAAGTATGAGAAACAGATATACTACTTATTTTTGTAACAAAATTTCAAAACATTTAAACTATCAATCAACTATCAGAAACAAAGATCCTACTAATTTTTGTAATAAAATTATTTTATAATTTTAAAACGTTTAAACTATCTTTCAAGTATCACAAACAGAGATCCTACTAACATTTTTTAACAAGTTATTTTCATAATTTGAAAACATTTAAACTATCTTTCAAGTATCAGAAACAGAAATCAAACTTACTTTTCTTGAAAAATTATTTTTAAAATTTCAAAACATTTAAACTATCAATCAACTATCAGAAACAGAGATCCTACTAATATTTTTTAAAATATTATTTTTAAATTTTCAAAACATTTAAACTATCAATCAACTATCAGAAACAGAGATCCTACTTGTTTTTGTATTAAAATTATTTTGATAATTTGAAAACATTTAAACTATCTTTCAAGTTTGAGAAACAAAGATCCTACTTAGTTTTCTTAAAAAAATATTTATAAAATTTAAAACATTTAAACTATCAATTAACTATCAAAAACAGAGATCCTAATTATTTTTGTAATAAACTTATTATCATAATTTGAAAACATTTAAACTATCTTTCAAGTATGAGAAATAGAGATCCTACTTATATTTTGTTAAACATTATTTTTAAATTTTCAAAACGTTTAAATTATTAATCAACTATTAGAAACAGAGATCCTATTAATTTTTGTATTAAAATTATTGTCATAATTTGAAAACATTTAAACTATCTTTCAAGTATGAGAAACAGATATCCTACTTATTTTTGTAACAAAATTATTCTCATAATTTGAAAACAATTAAACTATCTTTCAAGTATGAGAAACAGAGATCCTACTTATATTTTTTAAAACATTTTTTTTAAATTTTCAAAACGTTTAAACTATTAAACAACTATCAGAAACAGAGATCCTACCTGTTTTTGTATTAAAATTATTTTATAATTTTAAAATGTTTAAACTATGTTTCAAGTATCATAAACAGAGATCCTACTAATATTTTTTAACAAGTTATTTTTATAATTTGAAAACATTTAAACTATCTTTCAAGTATGAGAAACAGAGATCCTACTTAGTTTTCTTAAAAAATTATTTTTAAAATTTTAGAACATTCAAACTATGAAGCAACAATCAGAAACAGAGATCCTACTTATTTATGTATTAAAATTATTTTGATAATTTCAAAACATTTAAACTATCTTTCTAGTATGAGAAACAGAGATCCCACTTACTTTTTTTAAAAAATTATTTTTAAAATTTCAAAACATTTAAACTCTCAATCAACTATCAGAAACAGAGATTCAACTTATTTTTGTATTAAAATTATTTTGATAATTTCAAAACATTTAAACAATATTTGAAGTATGAGAAACAGAGATCCTACTTATTTTTGTAACAAAATTATTCTCATAATTTGAAAACAATTAAACTATCTTTCAAGTATGAGAAACAGAGATCCTACTTAGTTTTCTTTAAAATATATTCTTAAAATTTCAAAACATTTAAACTATCAATCAAATATCACAAACAGAGAACCTACTTATTTTTTTAATAAAATTATTCTCATAATTTGAAAACAATTAAACTATCTTTCAAGTATGAGAAACAGAGATCCTACTTATATTTTTTAAAACAATATTTTTAAAATTTCAAAACATTTAAACTATCAATCAACTATCACAAACAGAGATCCTACTTATTTTGGTAATAAAATTATTCTCATAATTTGAAAACAATTAAACTATCTTTCAAGTATGAGAAACAGAAATCCTACTTATATTTTTTAAAACATTATTTTTAAATTTTCAAAACGTTTAAACTATTAATCAACTATCAGAAACAGAGATCCTACTTGTTTTTGTATTAAAATTATTTTGATAATTTAAAAATATTTAAACTATCTTTCAAGTTTGAGAAATAGAGATCCTACTTAGTTTTCTTAAAAAAATATTTATAAAATTTAAAACATTTAAACTATCAATTAACTATCAAAAACAGAGATCCTAATTATTTTTGTAATAAAATTATTATCATAAATTGAAAACATTTAATCTATCTTTCAAGTATCAGAAACAAAAATCATACTTCCTTTTCTTGAAAAATTATTTTTAAAATCTCAAAACATTTAAACTATCAATCAACTATCAGAAACAGAGATCCTACTTATTTTTGTAATAAAATTATTTTATAATTTTAAAACGTTTAAACTATCTTTCAAGTATCACCAACAGAGATCCTACTAACATTTTTTAACAAGTTATTTTTATAATTTAAAAACATTTAAACTATCTTTTAAGTATGAGAAACGAAGATCCTACTTAGTTTTCTTAAAACATTATTTATAAAATTTTACAACATTTAAACTATGAATCAACTATCAGAAACAGAGATCCTACTTATTTTTGTTTAAAAATTATTTTGATAATTTGAAAACATTTAAACAATCTTTCAAGTATGAGAAACAGAGATCCTACTTATTTTTGTAACAAAATTATTGTCATAATTTGAAAACAATTAAACTATCTTTCAAGTATGAGAAACAGAGATCCTACATATATTTTGTTAAACATTATTTTTAAATTTTCAAAACGTTTAAATTAATAATCAACTATTAGAAATAGAGATCCTATTAATTTTTATATTAAAATTATTGTCATAATTTGAAAACATTTAAACTATCTTTCCAGTATGAGAAACAGAGATCCTACTTACTTTTCTTAAAAAATTATTTTTAAAATTTCAAAAATTTAAACTATCAATGAACTATCATAAACTGAAATCGTACTTATTTTTGTATTAAAATTATTGTCATAATTTGAAAACATTTAAACTATCTTTCAAGTATGAGAAACTGAGATCCTACTTACTTTGCTTAAAAAATTATTTTTAAAATTTCACAACATCTAAACTATGAATCAACTATTACAAAAAGAGATAATACTTATTTTTGTATTAAAATTATTTTTATAATTTGAAAATATTTAAACTATCTTTCAAGTATGAGAAACAGATATACTACTTATTTTTGTAACAAAATTTCAAAACATTTAAACTATCAATCAACTATCAGAAACAAAGATCCTACTAATTTTTGTAATAAAATTATTTTATAATTTTAAAACGTTTAAACTATCTTTCAAGTATCACAAACAGAGATCCTACTAACATTTTTTAACAAGTTATTTTCATAATTTGAAAACATTTAAACTATCTTTCAAGTATCAGAAACAGAAATCAAACTTACTTTTCTTGAAAAATTATTTTTAAAATTTCAAAACATTTAAACTATCAATCAACTATCAGAAACAGAGATCCTACTAATATTTTTTAAAATATTATTTTTAAATTTTCAAAACATTTAAACTATCAATCAACTATCAGAAACAGAGATCCTACTTGTTTTTGTATTAAAATTATTTTGATAATTTGAAAACATTTAAACTATCTTTCAAGTTTGAGAAACAAAGATCCTACTTAGTTTTCTTAAAAAAATATTTATAAAATTTAAAACATTTAAACTATCAATTAACTATCAAAAACAGAGATCCTAATTATTTTTGTAATAAACTTATTATCATAATTTGAAAACATTTAAACTATCTTTCAAGTATGAGAAATAGAGATCCTACTTATATTTTGTTAAACATTATTTTTAAATTTTCAAAACGTTTAAATTATTAATCAACTATTAGAAACAGAGATCCTATTAATTTTTGTATTAAAATTATTGTCATAATTTGAAAACATTTAAACTATCTTTCAAGTATGAGAAACAGATATCCTACTTATTTTTGTAACAAAATTATTCTCATAATTTGAAAACAATTAAACTATCTTTCAAGTATGAGAAACAGAGATCCTACTTATATTTTTTAAAACATTTTTTTTAAATTTTCAAAACGTTTAAACTATTAAACAACTATCAGAAACAGAGATCCTACCTGTTTTTGTATTAAAATTATTTTATAATTTTAAAATGTTTAAACTATGTTTCAAGTATCATAAACAGAGATCCTACTAATATTTTTTAACAAGTTATTTTTATAATTTGAAAACATTTAAACTATCTTTCAAGTATGAGAAACAGAGATCCTACTTAGTTTTCTTAAAAAATTATTTTTAAAATTTTAGAACATTCAAACTATGAAGCAACAATCAGAAACAGAGATCCTACTTATTTATGTATTAAAATTATTTTGATAATTTCAAAACATTTAAACTATCTTTCTAGTATGAGAAACAGAGATCCTACTTATTTTTGTAACAAAATTATTCTCATAATTTGAAAACAATTAAACTATCTTTCATGTATGAGAAACAGAGATCCTACATATATTTTGTTAAAAATTATTTTTAAAATTTCAAAATATTTAAACTATCAATCAACTATCAGAAAAAGAGATCCTACTTGTTTTTGTATTAAAATTATTTTTATAATTTGAAAACATTTAAACTATCTTTCAAGTATGAGAAACACATATACTACTTACTTTTCTTAAAAAATTATTTTTAAAATTTCAAAACATTTAAAGTACGAATCAACTATCAGATACAAAGATCCTACTTATTTTTGTAATAAAATTATGTTGATAATTTGAAAACATTTAAACTATCAATCAACTATCAGATACAGAGATCCTACTTATTTTTGTAATAAAATTATTTTGATAATTTGAAAACATTTAAACTATATTTCAAGTATGAGAAACAAAGATCCTACATACATTTCTTAAAAAAATATTTTTAAAATTTCAAAACATTTAAACTATGAATCAACTATCAGAAACAGAGATTCTACTTATTTTGTATTAATACTATTTTATAATTTTAAAACGTTTAAACTATCTTTCAAGTATCACAAACAGAGATCCTACTAACATTTTTTAACAAGTTATTTTTATAATTTGAAAACATGTAAACTATCTTTCAAGTATGAGAAACAGAGATCCTACTTAGTTTTCTTAAAAATTTATATTTAAAATTTTAAAACATTTAAACTATGAATCAACTATCAGAAACAGAGATCCTACTTATTTTTGTATTAAAATTATTTTGATAATTTGAAAACATTTAAACAATCTTTCAAGTATGAGAAACAGAGATCCTACTTTATTTTCTACAAATATAATTTTTAAAATTTCAAAACATTTAAACTATCAATCAACTATTAGAAACAGAGATCCTACTTATTTTTTTAATAAAATTATTTTATAATTTTAAAACGTTTAAACTATATTTCAAGTATCACAAACAAAGATCCTACTAACATTTTTTAACAAGTTATTTTTATAATTCGAAAACATTTAAACTATCTTTCAAGTATGAGAAACAGAGATCCTACTTAGTTTTCTTAAAAAATTATTTTTAAAATTTTACAACATTTAAACTATGAATCAACTATCAGAAACAGAGATCCTACTTATTTTTGTTTTAAAATTATTTTGATAATTTGAAAACATTTAAGCAATCTTTCAACTATGAGAAACATAGATCGTACTTATTTTTTAACAAGTTATTTTTTAATTTGAAAACATTTAAACTATCTTTCAAGTATCAGAAACAGAAATCAAACTTACTTTTCTCGAAAAATTATTTTTAAAATTTCAAAACATTTAAACTATCAATCAACTATCAGAAACAGAGATCCTACTAATATTTTTTAAAACATTATTTTTAAATTTTCAAAAAATTTAAACTATTAATCAACTATCAGAAACAGAGATCCTACTTGTTTTTGTATTAAAATTATTTTGATAATTTGAAAACATTTAAACTATCTTTCAAGTTTGAGAAATAGATATCCTACTTAGTTTTCTTAAAAAAATATTTATAAAATTTAAAACATTTAAACTATCAATTAACTATCAAAAACAGAGATCCTAATTATTTTTGTAATAAAATTATTATCATAAATTGAAAACATTTAAACTATCTTTCAAGTATCAGAAACAAAAATCATACTTCCTTTTCTTGAAAAATTATTTTTAAAATCTCAAAACATTTAAACTATCAATCAACTATCAGAAACAGAGATCCTACTTATTTTTGTAATAAAATTATTTTATAATTTTAAAACGTTTAAACTATCTTTCAAGTATCACAAACAGAGATCCTACTAAAATTTTTTAACAAGTTTTTTTATAATTTGAAAACATTTAAACTATCTTTCAAGTATGAGAAACGAAGATCCTACTTAGTTTCCTTAAAAAAATATTTTTAAAATTTTACAACATTTAAACTATGAATCAACTATCAAAAACAAAGATACTACTTATTTTTGTATTAAAATTATTGTGATAATTTGAAAACATTTAAATAATCTTTCAAGTATGAGAAACAGAGATCCTACTTATTTTTGTAACAAAATTATTCTCATAATTTGAAAACAATTAAACTATCTTTCAAGTATGAGAAACGAAGATCCTACTTAGTTTCCTTAAAAAATTATTTTTAAAATTTTACAACATTTAAACTATGAATCAACTATCAAAAACAAAGATACTACTTATTTTTGTATTAAAATTATTGTGATAATTTGAAAACATTTAAATAATCTTTCAAGTATGAGAAACAGAGATCCTACTTATTTTTGTAACAAAATTATTCTCATAATTTGAAAACAATTAAACTATCTTTCAAGTATGAGAAACAGAGATCCTACTTACTTTTCTTAAAAAATTAATTTTAAAATTTCAAAAATTTAAACTATCAATGAACTATCATAAACTGAAATCGTACTTATTTTTGTATTACAATTATTGTCATAATTTGAAAACATTTAAATTATCTTTCAAGTATGAGAAACAGAGATCCTGCTTATATTTTTTAAAACATTATTTTTAAATTTTCAAAAGGTTTAAACTATTAATCAACTATCAGAAACAGAGATCCTACTTATTTTATATTAAAATTATTTTATAATTTTAAAACGTTTAAACAATCTTTCAAGTATCACAAACAGAGATCCTACTAACATTTTTTAACAAGTTATTTTCATAATTTGAAAACATTTAAACTATCTTTCAAGTATCAGAAAAAGAAATCAAATTTACTTTTCTTGAAAAATTATTTTTAAAATTTCAAAACATTTAAACTATGAATCAACTATCAGAAACAGAGATCCTACTTATTTTGTATTAAAATTATTTTATAATTTTAAAACGTTTAAACAATCTTTCAACTATCACAAACAGAGATCCTACTAACATTTTTTAACAAGTTATTTTCATAATTTGAAAACATTTAAACTATCTTTCAAGTATCAGAAACAGAAATCAAACTTACTTTTCTTGAAAAATTATTTTTAAAATTTCAAAACATTTCAATTATCAATCAACTATCAGAAACAGAGATCCTACTAATTTTTGTAATAAAATTATTTTATAATTTTAAAACGTTTAAACTATCTTTCAAGTATCCCAAACAGAGATCCTACTAACATTTTTTAACAAGTTATTTTTATAATTAGAAAACATTTAAACTATCTTTCAAGTATGAGAAACAGAGATCCTACTTAGTTTTTTTAAAAAATTATTTTTATAATTTTACAACATATAAACTATGAATCAATTATCAGAAACCGAGATCCTACTTAGTTTTTTAACTAAATTATTCTCATTATTTGAAAACAATTAAACTATCTTTCAAGTTTGAGAAACAGAGATCCTACTTACATTTTTAAAAAAATTATTTTTAAAATTTTGAAACATTTAAACTATCAATGAACAATCAGAAACTAAGATCCTACTTATTTTTGTATTACAATTATTGTCATAATTTGAAAACATTTAAACTATCTTTCAAGTATAAGAAACAGAGATCCTACTTACTTTTCTTAAAAAATTATTTTTAAAATTTCATAACATTTAAACTATGAATCAACTATCAGAAACAGAGATCCTACTTATTTTTGTATTAAAATTATTTTTATAATTTGAAAATATTTAAACTATCTTTCAATTAAGAGAAACAGAGATCCTACTTATTTTTGTAACAAAATTATTTTCATAATTTGAAAACAATTAATCTATCTTTCAAGTCTGAGAAACAGAGATCCTACTTATTTTTGTAACAAAATTATTCTCATAATTTGAAAACAATTAAACTATCTTTCAAGTCTGAGAAACAGAGATCCTACTTATATTTTTTAAAAAATTATTTTTAACATTTTGAAAATTTGAACTATCAATCAACAATCAGAAACAGAGATCCTACTTATTTTTGTAACAAAATTATTTTTATAATTTGAAAACAATTAAACTATCTTTCAAGTCTGAGAAACAGAGATCCTTCTTATTTTTGTAACAAAATTATTCTCATAATTTGAAAACAATTAAACTATGTTTCAAGTATGAGAAACAGAGATCCTACTTATATTTTGTTAAACATTATTTTTAAATTTTCAAAACGTTTAAATTATTAATCAACTATTAGAAACAAAAATCCTATTAATTTTTGTATTAAAATTATTGTCATAATTTGAAAACATTTAAACTATCTTTCAAGTATGAGAAACAGAGATCCTACTTACTTTTCTTAAAAAATTATTTTTAAAATTTCAAAACATTTAAACTATCAATCAACTATCAGAAAAAGAGATCCTACTTGTTTTTGTATTTAAATTATTTTTATAATTTGAAAACATTTAAACTATCTTTCAAGTATGAGAAACAAAGATACTACTTACTTTTCTTAAAATTTCTTTTGAAAATTTCAAAACATTTAAATTATGAATCAACTATCGGACATAGAGATCCTACTTATTTTTGTATTAAAATTATTTTGATAATTTCAAAATATTTAAACTACCAATCAACTATAAGAAACAGATATCCTACTTATTTTTGTATTAAAATTATTGTCGTAATTTGAAAACATTTAAACTATATTTCAAGTATGAGAAACAAAGATCCTACATACATTTCTTAAAAAATTATTTTTAAAATTTCAAAACATTTAAACTATGAATCAACTATCAGAAACAGAGATCCTACTTATTTTGTATTAAAATTATTTTATAATTGTAAAACGTTTAAACAATCTTTCAAGTATCATAAACAGAGATCCTACTAACATTTTTTAACAAGTTATTTTTATAATTTGAAAACATTTAAACTATCTTTCAAGTATTAGAAACAGAAATCAAACTTACTTTTCTTGAAAAATTATTTTTAAAATTTCAAAACATTTAAATTATGAATCAACTATCAGAAACAGAGATCCTACTTATTTTGTATTCAAATTATTTTATAATTTTAAAACGTTTAAACAATCTTACAAGTATCACAAACATAGATCCTACTAACATTTTTTAACAAGTTATTTTCATAATTTGAAAACATTTAAATTATCTTTCAAGTATCAGAAACAGAAATCAAACTTACTTTTCTTAAAAAATTATTTTTAAAATTTCAAAACATTTCAACTATCAATCAACTATCAGAAACAGAGATCCTACTAATTTTTGTAATAAAATTATTTTATAATTTTAAAACGTTTAAACTATCTTTCAAGTATCACAAATAAAGATCCTACTAACATTTTTTAACAAGTTATTTTTATAATTAGAAAACATTTAAACTATCTTTCAAGTATGAGAAACAGAGATCCTACTTAGTTTTCTTTAAAAATTATTTTTATAATTTTACAACATATAAACTATGAATCAACTATCAGAAGCCAAGATCCTACTTATTTTTGTAACAAAATTATTCTCATAATTTGAAAACAATTAAACTATCTTTCAAGTATGAGAAACAGAGATCCTACTTACATTTTTAAAAATATTATTTTTAAAATTTTGAAACATTTAAACTATCAATGAACAATCAGAAACTGAGATCCTACTTATTTTTGTATTACAATTATTGTCATAAATTGAAAACATTTAAACTATCTTTCAAGTATAAGAAACAGAGATCTTACTTACTTTTCTTAAAAAATTATTTTTAAAATTTCACAACATTTAAACTATGAATCAACTATAAAAAACAGAGATGCTACTTATTTCTGTATTAAAATTATTTTCATAATTTGAAAATATTTAAAGTATCTTTCAAGTATGAGAAACAGAGATCCTACTTATTTTTGTAACAAAATTATTCTCATAATTTGAAAACAATTAAACTATTTTCAAGTATGAGAAACAGAGATCCTACTTATATTTTTTTAAAAATTATTTTTAAAATTTTGAAACATTTAAACTATGAATCAACTATCAGAAACAGAGATCCTACTTATTTTTGTATTAAAATTATTTTGATAATTTAAAAATATTGAAACTATCTTTCAAGTATGAGAAACAGAGATCCTACTTAGTTTTGTAACAAAATTATTCTCATAATTTGAAAACAATTAAACTATCTTTCAAGTATGAGAAACAGAGATCCTACTTATATTTTGTAAAACATTATTTTTAAATTTTCAAAACGTTTAAACTATTAATCAACTATCAGAAACAGAGATCCTACTTGTTTTTGTATTAAAATTATTTTGATAATTTGAAAACATTTAAACTATCTTTCAAGTTTGAGAAATAAAGATCCTATTTCGTTTTCTTAAAAAAATAATTATAAAATTTAAAACATTTAAACTATGAATTAACTATAAAAAACAGAGATCCTACTTATTTTTGTAATAAAATTATTGTCATAATTTGAAAACATTTCAACAATCTTTCAAGTATCAGAAACAGAAATCAAACTTACTTTTCTTGAAAAATTATTTTTAGAATTTCAAAACATTTAAACTGTCAATCAACTATTAGAAACAAAGATCCTACAAATTTTTGTAATAAAATTATTTTATAATTTTAAAACGTTTAAACTAGTTTTCAAGTATCACAAACAGAGATCGTACTAACATTTTTTAACAAGTTATTTTTATAATTTGAAAACATTTAAACTATATTTCAAGTATGAGAAACAGACATCCTACTTAGTTTTCTTAAAAAAATATTTATAAAATTTAAAACATTTAAACTATCAATAACATAGATCCTACTTATTTTTGTAATAAAAGTTTTGTCATAATTTGAAAACATTTAAACTATCTTTCAAGTATCAGAAACAGAAATCATACTTCCTTTTCTTGAAAAATTATTTTTAAAATTTCAAAAGATTTAAACTATCAATCAACTATCATAAACAGAGATCCTACTTATTTTTGTAATAAAATTATTTTTATAATTTGAAAATATTTAAACTATCTTTCAATTATGAGAAACAGAGTTCCTACTTATTTTTGTAACAAAATTATTCTCATAATTTGAAAACAATTAAACTAACTTTCAAGCTTGAGAAACAGAGATCCTACTTACAATGTTTAAAAATTATTTTTAAAATTTTGAAACATTTAAACTATCAATAACCAATCAGAAATTGAGATCGTACTTATTTTTGTATTAAAATTATTTTGATAATTTGAAAAAATTTAAACTATCTTCCAAGTTTGAGAAATAGAGATCCTACTTAGTTTTCTTAAAAAAATATTTATAAAATTTAAAACATTTAAACTATCAATTAACTATGAAACACAGAGATCCTACTTATTTTTGTAATAAAATTATTGTCATAATTTGAAAATATTTAAATTATTTTTCAAGTATCAGAAACAGAAATCATACTTCCTTTTCTTGAAAAATTATTTTTAAAACTTCAAAAGATTTAAACTATCAATCAACTATCAGAAACAGAGATCCTACTTAATTTTGTAAAAAAATTATTTTTATAATTTCAATATATTTAAACAAACTTTCAATTATGAGAAACAGAGATCCTACTTATTTTTGTATTAAAATTATTTTGATAATTTCAAAACTTTTAAACAATCTTTCAAGTATGAGAAACAGAGATCCTACTTATTTCTGTAACAAAATTATTCTCATAATTTGAAAACAATTAACCTATCTTTCAAGTATGAGAAACAGAGATCCTACTTACATTTCTTAAAAAAATATTTTTAAAATTTCAAAACATTAAAACTATCAATGAACTATCAGAAACTGAGATTCTACTTATTTTTGTAATAAAATTATTCTCATAATTTGAAAACAATTAAACTATCTTTCAAGTATGAGAAACAAAGATCCTACTTATATTTTTTAAAACATTATTTTTAAATTTTCAAAACGTTTAAACTATTAAACAACTATCAGAAACAAAGATCCTACTTGAATTTGTATTAAAATTATTTTCATAATTTAAAAAAATTTAAACTATCTTTCAAGTTTGAGAAATAGAGATCCTACTTAGTTTTCTTAAAAAAATATTTATAAAATTTAAAACATTTAAACTATCAATTAACTATTAAAAACAGATATCCTATTTATTTTTGTAATAAAATTATTGTCATAATTTAAAAAAATTTAAACTATCTTTCAAGTATCAGAAACAAAAATCATACTTATTTTTGTAATAAAATTATTGTTATAATTTGAAAAGATTTAAACTATCTTTCAAGTATGAGAAACAAAGATCCTACTTACTTTTCTTAAAAAAATTATTTTTAAAATTTTAAAACATTTAAACTATGAATCAACTATCAGAAACAGAGATCCTACTTACATTTCTTAAAAAAATATTTTTAAAATTTCAAAACATTAAAACTATCAATGAACTATCAGAAACTGAGATTCTACTTATTTTTGTAATAAAATTATTCTCATAATTTGAAAACAATTAAACTATCTTTCAAGTCTGAGAAACAGAGATCCTACTTATATTTTTTAAAACATTATTTTTAAATTTTCAAAACGTTTAAACTTTTAAACAACTATCAAAAACAGAGATCCTACTTGTTTTTGTATTAAAATTATTTTGATAATTTGAAAACATTTAAACTATATTTCAAGTATAAGAAACAAAGATCGTACATACAATTCTTAAAAAAATATTTTTAAAATTTCAAAACATTTAAACTATCAATCAACTATCAGAAACTGAGATGCTACTTATTTTTGTATTAAAATTATTTTGATAATTTGAAAACATTTAAACTATCTTTCAAGTATGAGAAACAAAGATCCTACTTACTTTTCTTAAAAAATATTTTTAAAATTTCAAAACATTTAAACTATCAATCAACTATCACAAAAAAAGATCCTACTTATTTTTGTAATAAAATTATTCTCATTATTTGAAAACATTTAAACTATCTTTCAAGAATGAGAAACAGAGATCCTACTTACTTTTCTTAAAAAAATTATTTTTAAAATTTTAAAACATTTAAAGTATCAATCAACTATCAGAAACAGAGATTCTACTTAGTTTTGTATTAAAATTATTTTGATAAGTTGAAAAAATTTAAAGTATCTTTCAAGTATAAGAAACAGAGATCCTACTTATTTTTGTAACAAAATTATTCTCATAATTTGAAAACAATTAAACTATCTTTCAAGTATGAGAAATAGAGATCCTACTTATATTTTGTAAAACATTATTTTTAAATTTTCAAAACGCTTAAACTATTAATCAACTATAAGAAACAGAGATCCTACTTGTTTTTGTATTAAAATTATTTTGATAATTTGAAAACATTTAAACTATCTTTCAAGTATGAGAAACAGAGATCCTACTTATTTTTGTAATAAAATTATTGTTATAATTTGAAAACATTTAAACTATCTTTCATGTATGAAAAACAGAGATCCTACTTACTTTTCTTTAAAAATTATTTTTAAAATTTCAAGACATTTAAACTATCAATCTACTATCAGAAACAGAGATCCTACTTATTTTTGTTTTAAAATTATTTTGATAATTTGAAACATTTAAACAATCTTTCAAGTATGAGAAATAGAGATCCTATTTATTTTTGTAACAAAATTATTCTTATAATTTGAAAACAATTAAACTATCTTTCAAGTATGAGAAACAGAGATCCTACTTACTTTTCTTAAAAAATTATTTTTAAAATTTCATAACATTTAAACTATCAATCAACTATCACAAACAAAGATCCTACTTATTTTTGTACCAACATTATTCTCATACTTTGAAACAATTTGAGCGCGATCCAACGGTCGGATCTATAGATACGGACCTTTTGAGCCGCTACTCTCGCCGATCCGGTGGAATTGCCCCGACCGGAAGCTGTCGCAGTGTCGTACCGATTCAGCGCGTCTGCATGGAAAACAGCCTTCGGAAACTCGTGAAAAAATTTGAGCGCGATCCAACGGTCGGATCTATAGATACGGACCTTTTGAGCCGCTACTCTGGCCGAGCCGGTGGAATTGCCCCGACCGGACGCTGTCGTCGTGTCGTACCGATTCAGCGCGTCTGCATGGAAAACAGCCTCCGGAAACTCGTGAAAAAATTTGAGCGCGATCCAACGGTCGGATCTATAGATACGGACCTTTTGAGCCGCTACTCTCGCCGAGCCGGTGGAATTGCCCCGACCGGAAGCTGTCGCAGTGTCGTACCGATTCAGCGCGTTTGCATGGAAAACAGCCTTCGGAAACTCGTGAGAAAATTTGAGCGCGATCCAACGGTCGGATCTATAGATACGGACCTTTTGAGCCGCTACTCTCGCCGAGCCGGTGGAATTGCCCCGACCAGACGCTGTCGTCCTGTCGTACCGATTCAGCGCGTCTGCATGGAAAACAGCCTCCGGAAACTCGTGAAAAAATTTCAGCGCGATCCAACGGTCGGATCTATAGATACGGACCTTTTGAGCCGCTACTCTCGCCGAGCCGGTGGAATTGCCCCGACCGGACGCTGTCGCAGTGTCGTACCGATTCAACGCGTCTGCATGGAAAACAACCTACGGAAACTCGTGAAAAAATTTGAGAGCGATCCAACGGTCGGATCTATAGATACGAACCTCATGAGCCGCTACTCTCGCCGAGCCGGTGGAATTGCCCCGACCGGACGCTGTCGTCGTGTCGTTCCGATTCAGCGCGTCTAAATGGAAAACAGCCTCCGGAAACTCGTGAAAAAATTTGAGCGCGATCAAACCGTCGGATCTATAGATACGGACCTTTTGAGCCGCTACTCTCGCCGAGCCGGTGGAATTGCCCCGACCGGACGCTGTCGCAGTGTCGTACCGATTCAACGCGTCTGCATGGAAAACAACCTACGAAAACTCGTGAAAGAATTTGAGCGCGATCCAACGGTCGGATCTATAGTTACGAACCTTATGAGCCGCTACTCTCGCCGAGCCGGTGGAATGGCCCCGAACGGAAGCTGTCGCAGTGTCGTACCGATTCAACGCGTCTGCATGGAAAACAGCCTCCCGAAACTCGTGAAAAATTTGACAGCGATCCAACGGTCGGATGTATAGATACGGACCTTTTGAGCCGCTACTCTGGCCGAGCCGGTAGAATTGCCCCGACCGGAAGCTGTCGCCGTGTCGTATCGATTCAGCGCGTCTGCATGGAAAACAGCCTCCCGAAACTCGTGAAAACATTTGAGCGCGATCCAACGGTCGGATCTATAGATAGGAACCTTATGAGCCGCTACTCTCGCCGAGCCGGTGGAATTGCACCGAATGGAAGCTGTCGCCGTGTCGTACCGATTCAGCGCGTCTGCATGGAAAACAGCCTCCGGAAACTCGTGAAAAAATTTGAGAGCGATCCAACGGTCGGATCTATAGATACGGACCTTTTGAGCCGCTACTCTGGCCGAGCCGGTGGAATTGCCCCGACCGGACGCTGTCGTCGTGTCGTGCCGATTCAGCTCGTCTGCATGGAAAACAGCCTTCGAAAACTCGTGAAACAATTTGAGCGCGATCCAACGGTCGGATCTATAGATACGGACCTTTTTAGCCGCTACTCTCGCCGATCCGGTGGAATTGCCCCGACCGGAAGCTGTCGCAGTGTCGTACCGATTCAGCGCGTCTGCATGGAAAACAGCCTTCGGAAACTCGTGAAAAAATTTGAGCGCGATCCAACGGTCGGATCTATAGATACGGACCTTTTGAGCCGCTACTCTCGCCGAGCCGGTGGAATTGCCCCGACCGGACGCTGTCGTCGTGTCGTACCGATTCAGCGCGTCTGCATGGAAAACAGCCTCCGGAAACTCGTGAAAAAATTTGAGCGCGATCCAACGGTCGGATCTATAGATACGGACCTTTTGAGCCGCTACTCTGGCCGAGCCGGTAGAATTGCCCCGACCGGAAGTTGTCGCCGTGTCGTATCGATTCAGCGCGTCTGCATGGAAAACAGCCTCCGGAAACTCGTGACAACATTTGAGCGCGATCCAACGGTCGGATCTATAGATACGGACCTTTTGAGCCGCTACTCTCGCCGAGCCGGTGGAATTGCCCCGACCGGACGCTGTCGCCGTGTCGTACCGATTCAACGCGTCTGTATGGAAAACAACCTCCCGAAACTCGTGAAAACATTTGAGCGCGATCCAACGGTCGGATCTATAGATAGGAACCTTATGAGCCGCTACTCTGGCCGAGCCGGTGGAATTGCCCCGACCGGACGCTGTCGTCGTGTCGTGCCGATTCAGCGCGTCTGCATGGAAAACAGCCTCCGGAAACTCGTGAAACAATTTGAGCGCGATCCAACGGTCGGATCTATAGATACGGACCTTTTGAGCCGCTACTCTCGCCGATCCGGTGGAATTGCCCCGACCGGACGCTGTCGCAGTGTCGTACCGATTCAACGCGTCTGCATGGAAAACAACCTACGGAAACTCTTGAAAAAATTTGAGAGCGATCCAACGGTCGGATCTATAGATACGAACCTTATGAGCCGCTACTCTCGCCGAGCCGGTGGAATTGCCCCGACCGGACGCTGTCGTCGTGTCGTTCCGATTCAGCGCGTCTAAATGGAAAACAGCCTCCGGAAACTCGTGAAAAAATTTGAGCGCGATCAAACCGTCGGATCTATAGATACGGACCTTTTGAGCCGCTACTCTCGCCGAGCCGGTGGAATTGCCCCGACCGGACGCTGTCGCAGTGTCGTACCGATTCAACGCGTCTGCATGGAAAACAACCTACGGAAACTCGTGAAAGAATTTGAGCGCGATCCAACGGTCGGATCTATAGTTACGAACCTTATGAGCCGCTACTCTCGCCGAGCCGGTGGAATGGCCCCGAACGGAAGCTGTCGCCGTGTCGTACTGATTCAGCGCGTCTGCATGGAAAACAGCCTCCGGAAACTCGTGAAAAACTTTGAGAGCGATCCAACGGTCGAATCTATAGATACGAACCTTTTGAGCCGCTACTCTCGCCGAGCCGGTGGAATTGCCCCGACCGGAAGCTGTCGCAGTGTCGTACCGATTCAGCGCGTCTGCATGGAAAACAGCCTCCCGAAACTCGTGAAAAAATTTGACAGCGATCCAACGGTCGGATCTATAGATACGGACCTTTTGAGCCGCTACTCTGGCCGAGCCGGTAGAATTGCCCCGACCGGAAGCTGTCGCCGTGTCGTATCGATTCAGCGCGTCTGCATGGAAAACAGCCTCCCGAAACTCGTGAAAACATTTGAGCGCGATCCAACGGTCGGATCTATAGATAGGAACCTTATGAGCCGCTACTCTCGCCGAGCCGGTGGAATTGCACCGAATGGAAGTTGTCGCCGTGTCGTACCGATTCAGCGCGTCTGCATGGAAAACAGCCTCCGGAAATTCGTGAAAAAATTTGACAGCGATCCAACGGTCGGATCTATAGATACGGACCTTTTGAGCCGCTACTCTGGCCGAGCCGGTAGAATTGCCCCGACCGGAAGCTGTCGCCGTGTCGTATCGATTCAGCGCGTCTGCATGGAAAACAGCCTCCCGAAACTCGTGAAAACATTTGAGCGCGATCCAACGGTCGGATCTATAGATAGGAACCTTATGAGCCGCTACTCTCGCCGAGCCGGTGGAATTGCACCGAATGGAAGCTGTCGCCGTGTCGTACCGATTCAGCGCGTCTGCATGGAAAATAGCCTCCGGAAACTCGTGAAAAAATTTGAGAGCGATCCAACGGTCGGATCTATAGATACGGACCTTTTGAGCCGCTACTCTGGCCGAGCCGGTGGAATTGCCCCGACCGGACGCTGTCGTCGTGTCGTGCCGATTCAGCGCGTCTGCAGGGAAAACAGCCTCCGGAAACTCGTGAAAAAATTTGAGCGCGATCCAACGGTCGGATCTATAGATACGGACCTTTTGAGCCGCTACTCTGGCCGAGCCGGTGGAATTGCCCCTACCGGACGTTGTCGCCGTGTCGTACCGATTCAGCGTGTCTGCATGGAAAACAGCCTCCGGAAACTCGTGAAAAAATTTGAGAGCGATCCAACGGTCGGATCTATAGATACGAACCTTATGAGCCGCTACTCTCGCCGAGCCGGTGGAATTGCCCCGACCGGACGCTGTCGTCGTGTCGTTCCGATTCAGCGCGTCTAAATGGAAAACAGCCTCCGGAAACTCGTGAAAAAATTTGAGCGCGATCAAACCGTCGGATCTATAGATACGGACCTTTTGAGCCGCTACTCTCGCCGAGCCAGTGGAATTGCCCCGACCGGACGCTGTCGCAGTGTCGTACCGATTCAACGCGTCTGCATGGAAAACAACCTACGGAAACTCGTGAAAGAATTTGAGCGCGATCCAACGGTCGGATCTATAGTTACGAACCTTATGAGCCGCTACTCTCGCCGAGCCGGTGGAATGGCCCCGAACGGAAGCTGTCGCCGTGTCGTACTGATTCAGCGCGTCTGCATGGAAAACAGCCTCCGGAAACTCGTGAAAAACTTTGAGAGCGATCCAACGGTCGAATCTATAGATACGAACCTTTTGAGCCGCTACTCTCGCCGAGCCGGTGGAATTGCCCCGACCGGAAGCTGTCGCAGTGTCGTACCGATTCAACGCGTCTGCATGGAAAACAGCCTCCCGAAACTCGTGAAAAATTTGACAGCGATCCAACGGTCGGATCTATAGATACGGACCTTTTGAGCCGCTACTCTGGCCGAGCCGGTAGAATTGCCCCGACCGGAAGCTGTCGCTGTGTCGTATCGATTCAGCGCGTCTGCATGGAAAACAGCCTCCCGAAACTCGTGAAAACATTTGAGCGCGATCCAACGGTCGGATCTATATATAGGAACCTTATGAGCCGCTACTCTCGCCGAGCCGGTGGAATTGCACCGAATGGAAGCTGTCGCCGTGTCGTACCGATTCAGCGCGTCTGCATGGAAAACAGCCTCCGGAAACTCGTGAAAAAATTTGAGAGCGATCCAACGGTCGGATCTATAGATACGGACCTTTTGAGCCGCTACTCTGGCCGAGCCGGTGGAATTGCCCCGACCGGACGCTGTCGTCGTGTCGTGCCGATTCAGCTCGTCTGCATGGAAAACAGCCTCCGAAAACTCGTGAAAAAATTTGAGCGCGATCCAACGGTCGGATCTATAGATACGGACCTTTTGAGCCGCTACTCTCGCCGAGCCGGTGGAATTGCCCCGACCGGACGCTGTCTCCGTGTCGTACCGATTCAACGCGTCTGCATGTAAAACAACCTCCCGAAACTCGTGAAAACATTTGAGCGCGATCCAACGGTCGGATCTATAGATAGGAACCTTATGAGCCGCTACTCTGGCCGAGCCGGTGGAATTGCCCCGACCGGACGCTGTCATCGTGTCGTGCCGATTCAGCGCGTCTGCAGGGAAAACAGCCTCCGGAAACTCGTGAAAAAATTTGAGCGCGATCCAACGGTCGGATCTATAGATACGGACCTTTTGAGCCGCTACTCTGGCCGAGCCGGTGGAATTGCCCCTACCGGACGTTGTCGCCGTGTCGTACCGATTCAGCGTGTCTGCATGGAAAACAGCCTCCGGAAACTCGTGAAAAAATTTGAGAGCGATCCAACGGTCGGATCTATAGATACGAACCTTATGAGCCGCTACTCTCGCCGAGCCGGTGGAATTGCCCCGACCGGACGCTGTCGTCGTGTCGTTCCGATTCAGCGCGTCTAAATGGAAAACAGCCTCCGGAAACTCGTGAAAAAATTTGAGCGCGATCAAACCGTCGGATCTATAGATACGGACCTTTTGAGCCGCTACTCTCGCCGAGCCGGTGGAATTGCCCCGACCGGACGCTGTCGCAGTGTCGTACCGATTCAACGCGTCTGCATGGAAAACAACCTCCGGAAACTCGTGAAAAACTTTGAGAGCGATCCAACGGTCGAATCTATAGATACGAACCTTTTGAGCCGCTACTCTCGCCGAGCCGGTGGAATTGCCCCGACCGGAAGCTGTCGCAGTGTCGTACCGATTCAACGCGTCTGCATGGAAAACAGCCTCCCGAAACTCGTGAAAAAATTTGACAGCGATCCAACGGTCGGATCTATAGATACGGACCTTTTGAGCCGCTACTCTGGCCGAGCCGGTAGAATTGCCCCGACCGGAAGCTGTCGCCGTGTCGTATCGATTCAGCGCGTCTGCATGGAAAACAGCCTCCCGAAACTCGTGAAAACATTTGAGCGCGATCCAACGGTCGGATCTATAGATACGGACCTTTTGAGCCGCTACTCTGGCCGAGCCGGTGGAATTGCCCCTACCGGACGTTGTCGCCGTGTCGTACCGATTCAGCGTGTCTGCATGGAAAACAGCCTCCGGAAACTCGTGAAAAAATTTGAGAGCGATCCAACGGTCGGATCTATAGATACGAACCTTATGAGCCGCTACTCTCGCCGAGCCGGTGGAATTGCCCCGACCGGACGCTGTCGTCGTGTCGTTCCGATTCAGCGCGTCTAAATGGAAAACAGCCTCCGGAAACTCGTGAAAAAATTTGAGCGCGATCAAACCGTCGGATCTATAGATACGGACCTTTTGAGCCGCTACTCTCGCCGAGACGGTGGAATTGCCCCGACCGGACGCTGTCGCAGTGTCGTACCGATTCAACGCGTCTGCATGGAAAACAACCTACGGAAACTCGTGAAAGAATTTGAGCGCGATCCAACGGTCGGATCTATAGTTACGAACCTTATGAGCCGCTACTCTCGCCGAGCCGGTGGAATGGCCCCGAACGGAAGCTGTCGCCGTGTCGTACTGATTCAGCGCGTCTGCATGGAAAACAGCCTCCGGAAACTCGTGAAAAACTTTGAGAGCGATCCAACGGTCGAATCTATAGATACGAACCTTTTGAGCCGCTACTCTCGCCGAGCCGGTGGAATTGCCCCGACCGGAAGCTGTCGCAGTGTCGTACCGATTCAACGCGTCTGCATGGAAAACAGCCTCCCGAAACTCGTGAAAAAATTTGACAGCGATCCAACGGTCGGATCTATAGATACGGACCTTTTGAGCCGCTACTCTCGCCGAGCCGGTGGAATTGCCCCGACCGGACGCTGTCTCCGTGTCGTACCGATTCAACGCGTCTGCATGTAAAACAACCTCCCGAAACTCGTGAAAACATTTGAGCGCGATCCAACGGTCGGATCTATAGATAGGAACCTTATGAGCCGCTACTCTGGCCGAGCCGGTGGAATTGCCCCGACCGGACGCTGTCATCGTGTCGTGCCGATTCAGCGCGTCTGCAGGGAAAACAGCCTCCGGAAACTCGTGAAAAAATTTGAGCGCGATCCAACGGTCGGATCTATAGATACGGACCTTTTGAGCCGCTACTCTGGCCGAGCCGGTGGAATTGCCCCTACCGGACGTTGTCGCCGTGTCGTACCGATTCAGCGTGTCTGCATGGAAAACAGCCTCCGGAAACTCGTGAAAAAATTTGAGAGCGATCCAACGGTCGGATCTATAGATACGAACCTTATGAGCCGCTACTCTCGCCGAGCCGGTGGAATTGCCCCGACCGGACGCTGTCGTCGTGTCGTTCCGATTCAGCGCGTCTAAATGGAAAACAGCCTCCGGAAACTCGTGAAAAAATTTGAGCGCGATCAAACCGTCGGATCTATAGATACGGACCTTTTGAGCCGCTACTCTCGCCGAGCCGGTGGAATTGCCCCGACCGGACGCTGTCGCAGTGTCGTACCGATTCAACGCGTCTGCATGGAAAACAACCTCCGGAAACTCGTGAAAAACTTTGAGAGCGATCCAACGGTCGAATCTATAGATACGAACCTTTTGAGCCGCTACTCTCGCCGAGCCGGTGGAATTGCCCCGACCGGAAGCTGTCGCAGTGTCGTACCGATTCAACGCGTCTGCATGGAAAACAGCCTCCCGAAACTCGTGAAAAAATTTGACAGCGATCCAACGGTCGGATCTATAGATACGGACCTTTTGAGCCGCTACTCTGGCCGAGCCGGTAGAATTGCCCCGACCGGAAGCTGTCGCCGTGTCGTATCGATTCAGCGCGTCTACATGGAAAACAGCCTCCCGAAACTCGTGAAAACATTTGAGCGCGATCCAACGGTCGGATCTATAGATACGGACCTTTTGAGCCGCTACTCTGGCCGAGCCGGTGGAATTGCCCCTACCGGACGTTGTCGCCGTGTCGTACCGATTCAGCGTGTCTGCATGGAAAACAGCCTCCGGAAACTCGTGAAAAAATTTGAGAGCGATCCAACGGTCGGATCTATAGATACGAACCTTATGAGCCGCTACTCTCGCCGAGCCGGTGGAATTGCCCCGACCGGACGCTGTCGTCGTGTCGTTCCGATTCAGCGCGTCTAAATGGAAAACAGCCTCCGGAAACTCGTGAAAAAATTTGAGCGCGATCAAACCGTCGGATCTATAGATACGGACCTTTTGAGCCGCTACTCTCGCCGAGACGGTGGAATTGCCCCGACCGGACGCTGTCGCAGTGTCGTACCGATTCAACGCGTCTGCATGGAAAACAACCTACGGAAACTCGTGAAAGAATTTGAGCGCGATCCAACGGTCGGATCTATAGTTACGAACCTTATGAGCCGCTACTCTCGCCGAGCCGGTGGAATGGCCCCGAACGGAAGCTGTCGCCGTGTCGTACTGATTCAGCGCGTCTGCATGGAAAACAGCCTCCGGAAACTCGTGAAAAACTTTGAGAGCGATCCAACGGTCGAATCTATAGATACGAACCTTTTGAGCCGCTACTCTCGCCGAGCCGGTGGAATTGCCCCGACCGGAAGCTGTCGCAGTGTCGTACCGATTCAACGCGTCTGCATGGAAAACAGCCTCCCGAAACTCGTGAAAAAATTTGACAGCGATCCAACGGTCGGATCTATAGATACGGACCTTTTGAGCCGCTACTCTGGCCGAGCCGGTAAAATTGCCCCGACCGGAAGCTGTCGCCGTGTCGTATCGATTCAGCGCGTCTGCATGGAAAACAGCCTCCCGAAACTCGTGAAAACATTTGAGCGCGATCCAACGGTCGGATCTATAGATAGGAACCTTATGAGCCGCTACTCTCGCCGAGCCGGTGGAATGGCCCCGAACGGAAGCTGTCGCCGTGTCGTACTGATTCAGCGCGTCTGCATGGAAAACAGCCTCCGGAAACTCGTGAAAAACTTTGAGAGCGATCCAACGGTCGAATCTATAGATACGAACCTTTTGAGCCGCTACTCTCGCCGAGCCGGTGGAATTGCCCCGACCGGAAGCTGTCGCAGTGTCGTACCGATTCAACGCGTCTGCATGGAAAACAGCCTCCCGAAACTCGTGAAAAATTTGACAGCGATCCAACGGTCGGATCTATAGATACGGACCTTTTGAGCCGCTACTCTGGCCGAGCCGGTAGAATTGCCCCGACCGGAAGCTGTCGCCGTGTCGTATCGATTCAGCGCGTCTGCATGGAAAACAGCCTCCCGAAACTCGTGAAAACATTTGAGCGCGATCCAACGGTCGGATCTATATATAGGAACCTTATGAGCCGCTACTCTCGCCGAGCCGGTGGAATTGCACCGAATGGAAGCTGTCGCCGTGTCGTACCGATTCAGCGCGTCTGCATGGAAAACAGCCTCCGGAAACTCGTGAAAAAATTTGAGAGCGATCCAACGGTCGGATCTATAGATACGGACCTTTTGAGCCGCTACTCTGGCCGAGCCGGTGGAATTGCCCCGACCGGACGCTGTCGTCGTGTCGTGCCGATTCAGCTCGTCTGCATGGAAAACAGCCTCCGAAAACTCGTGAAAAAATTTGAGCGCGATCCAACGGTCGGATCTATAGATACGGACCTTTTGAGCCGCTACTCTCGCCGAGCCGGTGGAATTGCCCCGACCGGACGCTGTCTCCGTGTCGTACCGATTCAACGCGTCTGCATGTAAAACAACCTCCCGAAACTCGTGAAAACATTTGAGCGCGATCCAACGGTCGGATCTATAGATAGGAACCTTATGAGCCGCTACTCTGGCCGAGCCGGTGGAATTGCCCCGACCGGACGCTGTCATCGTGTCGTGCCGATTCAGCGCGTCTGCAGGGAAAACAGCCTCCGGAAACTCGTGAAAAAATTTGAGCGCGATCCAACGGTCGGATCTATAGATACAGACCTTTTGAGCCGCTACTCTGGCCGAGCCGGTGGAATTGCCCCTACCGGACGTTGTCGCCGTGTCGTACCGATTCAGCGTGTCTGCATGGAAAACAGCCTCCGGAAACTCATGAAAAAATTTGAGAGCGATCCAACGGTCGGATCTATAGATACGAACCTTATGAGCCGCTACTCTCGCCGAGCCGGTGGAATTGCCCCGACCGGACGCTGTCGTCGTGTCGTTCCGATTCAGCGCGTCTAAATGGAAAACAGCCTCCGGAAACTCGTGAAAAAATTTGAGCGCGATCAAACCGTCGGATCTATAGATACGGACCTTTTGAGCCGCTACTCTCGCCGAGCCGGTGGAATTGCCCCGACCGGACGCTGTCGCAGTGTCGTACCGATTCAACGCGTCTGCATGGAAAACAACCTCCGGAAACTCGTGAAAAACTTTGAGAGCGATCCAACGGTCGAATCTATAGATACGAACCTTATGAGCCGCTACTCTGGCCGAGCCGGTGGAATTGCCCCGACCGGAAGCTGTCGCAGTGTCGTACCGATTCAACGCGTCTGCATGGAAAACAGCCTCCCGAAACTCGTGAAACAATTTGACAGCGATCCAACGGTCGGATCTATAGATACGGACCTTTTGAGCCGCTACTCTGGCCGAGCCGGTAGAATTGCCCCGACCGGAAGCTGTCGCCGTGTCGTATCGATTCAGCGCGTCTGCATGGAAAACAGCCTCCCGAAACTCGTGAAAACATTTGAGCGCGATCCAACGGTCGGATCTATAGATACGGACCTTTTGAGCCGCTACTCTCGCCGAGCCGGTGGAATTGCCCCGACCGGACGCTGTCTCCGTGTCGTACCGATTCAACGCGTCTGCATGTAAAACAACCTCCCGAAACTCGTGAAAACATTTGAGCGCGATCCAACGGTCGGATCTATAGATAGGAACCTTATGAGCCGCTACTCTGGCCGAGCCGGTGGAATTGCCCCGACCGGACGCTGTCATCGTGTCGTGCCGATTCAGCGCGTCTGCAGGGAAAACAGCCTCCGGAAACTCCTGAAAAAATTTGAGCGCGATCCAACGGTCGGATCTATAGATACGGACCTTTTGAGCCGCTACTCTGGCCGAGCCGGTGGAATTGCCCCTACCGGACGTTGTCGCCGTGTCGTACCGATTCAGCGTGTCTGCATGGAAAACAGCCTCCGGAAACTCGTGAAAAAATTTGAGAGCGATCCAACGGTCGGATCTATAGATACGAACCTTATGAGCCGCTACTCTCGCCGAGCCGGTGGAATTGCCCCGACCGGACGCTGTCGTCGTGTCGTTCCGATTCAGCGCGTCTAAATGGAAAACAGCCTCCGGAAACTCGTGAAAAAATTTGAGCGCGATCAAACCGTCGGATCTATAGATACGGACCTTTTGAGCCGCTACTCTCGCCGAGCCGGTGGAATTGCCCCGACCGGACGCTGTCTCCGTGTCGTACCGATTCAACGCGTCTGCATGTAAAACAACCTCCCGAAACTCGTGAAAACATTTGAGCGCGATCCAACGGTCGGATCTATAGATAGGAACCTTATGAGCCGCTACTCTGGCCGAGCCGGTGGAATTGCCCCGACCGGACGCTGTCGTCGTGTCGTTCCGATTCAGCGCGTCTAAATGGAAAACAGCCTCCGGAAACTCGTGAAAAAATTTGAGCGCGATCAAACCGTCGGATCTATAGATACGGACCTTTTGAGCCGCTACTCTCGCCGAGCCGGTGGAATTGCCCCGACCGGACGCTGTCGCAGTGTCGTACCGATTCAACGCGTCTGCATGGAAAACAACCTCCGGAAACTCGTGAAAAACTTTGAGAGCGATCCAACGGTCGAATCTATAGATACGAACCTTTTGAGCCGCTACTCTCGCCGAGCCGGTGGAATTGCCCCGACCGGAAGCTGTCGCAGTGTCGTACCGATTCAACGCGTCTGCATGGAAAACAGCCTCCCGAAACTCGTGAAAAAATTTGACAGCGATCCAACGGTCGGATCTATAGATACGGACCTTTTGAGCCGCTACTCTGGCCGAGCCGGTAGAATTGCCCCGACCGGAAGCTGTCGCCGTGTCGTATCGATTCAGCGCGTCTGCATGGAAAACAGCCTCCCGAAACTCGTGAAAACATTTGAGCGCGATCCAACGGTCGGATCTATAGATACGGACCTTTTGAGCCGCTACTCTCGCCGAGCCGGTGGAATTGCCCCGACCGGACGCTGTCTCCGTGTCGTACCGATTCAACGCGTCTGCATGTAAAACAACCTCCCGAAACTCGTGAAAACATTTGAGCGCGATCCAACGGTCGGATCTATAGATAGGAACCTTATGAGCCGCTACTCTGGCCGAGCCGGTGGAATTGCCCCGACCGGACGCTGTCATCGTGTCGTGCCGATTCAGCGCGTCTGCAGGGAAAACAGCCTCCCGAAACTCGTGAAAAAATTTGAGCGCGATCCAACGGTCGGATCTATAGATACGGACCTTTTGAGCCGCTACTCTGGCCGAGCCGGTGGAATTGCCCCTACCGGACGTTGTCGCCGTGTCGTACCGATTCAGCGTGTCTGCATGGAAAACAGCCTCCGGAAACTCGTGAAAAAATTTGAGAGCGATCCAACGGTCGGATCTATAGATACGAACCTTATGAGCCGCTACTCTCGCCGAGCCGGTGGAATTGCCCCGACCGGACGCTGTCGTCGTGTCGTTCCGATTCAGCGCGTCTAAATGGAAAACAGCCTCCGGAAACTCGTGAAAAAATTTGAGCGCGATCAAACCGTCGGATCTATAGATACGGACCTTTTGAGCCGCTACTCTCGCCGAGACGGTGGAATTGCCCCGACCGGACGCTGTCGCAGTGTCGTACCGATTCAACGCGTCTGCATGGAAAACAACCTACGGAAACTCGTGAAAGAATTTGAGCGCGATCCAACGGTCGGATCTATAGTTACGAACCTTATGAGCCGCTACTCTCGCCGAGCCGGTGGAATGGCCCCGAACGGAAGCTGTCGCCGTGTCGTACTGATTCAGCGCGTCTGCATGGAAAACAGCCTCCGGAAACTCGTGAAAAACTTTGAGAGCGATCCAACGGTCGAATCTATAGATACGAACCTTTTGAGCCGCTACTCTCGCCGAGCCGGTGGAATTGCCCCGACCGGAAGCTGTCGCAGTGTCGTACCGATTCAACGCGTCTGCATGGAAAACAGCCTCCCGAAACTCGTGAAAAAATTTGACAGCGATCCAACGGTCGGATCTATAGATACGGACCTTTTGAGCCGCTACTCTGGCCGAGCCGGTAGAATTGCCCCGACCGGAAGCTGTCGCCGTGTCGTATCGATTCAGCGCGTCTGCATGGAAAACAGCCTCCCGAAACTCGTGAAAACATTTGAGCGCGATCCAACGGTCGGATCTATAGATAGGAACCTTATGAGCCGCTACTCTCGCCGAGCCGGTGGAATTGCACCGAATGGAAGCTGTCGCCGTGTCGTACCGATTCAACGCGTCTGCATGGAAAACAGCCTCCGGAAACTCGTGAAAAAATTTGAGAGCGATCCAACGGTCGGATCTATAGATACGGACATTTTGAGCCGCTACTCTGGCCGAGCCGGTGGAATTGCCCCGACCGGACGCTGTCGTCGTGTCGTGCCGATTCAGCTCGTCTGCATGGAAAACAGCCTCCGAACACTCGTGAAAAAATTTGAGCGCGATCCAACGGTCGGATCTATAGATACGGACCTTTTGAGCCGCTACTCTCGCCGAGCCGGTGGAATTGCCCCGACCGGACGCTGTCTCCGTGTCGTACCGATTCAACGCGTCTGCATGTAAAACAACCTCCCGAAACTCGTGAAAACATTTGAGCGCGATCCAACGGTCGGATCTATAGATAGGAACCTTATGAGCCGCTACTCTGGCCGAGCCGGTGGAATTTCCCCGACCGGACGCTGTCATCGTGTCGTGCCGATTCAGCGCGTCTGCAGGGAAAACAGCCTCCGGAAACTCGTGAAAAAATTTGAGCGCGATCCAACGGTCGGATCTATAGATACAGACCTTTTGAGCCGCTACTCTGGCCGAGCCGGTGGAATTGCCCCTACCGGACGTTGTCGCCGTGTCGTACCGATTCAGCGTGTCTGCATGGAAAACAGCCTCCGGAAACTCGTGAAAAAATTTGAGAGCGATCCAACGGTCGGATCTATAGATACGAACCTTATGAGCCGCTACTCTCGCCGAGCCGGTGGAATTGCCCCGACCGGACGCTGTCGTCGTGTCGTTCCGATTCAGCGCGTCTAAATGGAAAACAGCCTCCGGAAACTCGTGAAAAAATTTGAGCGCGATCAAACCGTCGGATCTATAGATACGGACCTTTTGAGCCGCTACTCTCGCCGAGCCGGTGGAATTGCCCCGACCGGACGCTGTCGCAGTGTCGTACCGATTCAACGCGTCTGCATGGAAAACAACCTCCGGAAACTCGTGAAAAACTTTGAGAGCGATCCAACGGTCGAATCTATAGATACGAACCTTTTGAGCCGCTACTCTCGCCGAGCCGGTGGAATTGCCCCGACCGGAAGCTGTCGCAGTGTCGTACCGATTCAACGCGTCTGCATGGAAAACAGCCTCCCGAAACTCGTGAAAAAATTTGACAGCGATCCAACGGTCGGATCTATAGATACGGACCTTTTGAGCCGCTACTCTGGCCGAGCCGGTAGAATTGCCCCGACCGGAAGCTGTCGCCGTGTCGTATCGATTCAGCGCGTCTGCATGGAAAACAGCCTCCCGAAACTCGTGAAAACATTTGAGCGCGATCCAACGGTCGGATCTATAGATACGGACCTTTTGAGCCGCTACTCTCGCCGAGCCGGTGGAATTGCCCCGACCGGACGCTGTCTCCGTGTCGTACCGATTCAACGCGTCTGCATGTAAAACAACCTCCCGAAACTCGTGAAAACATTTGAGCGCGATCCAACGGTCGGATCTATAGATAGGAACCTTATGAGCCGCTACTCTGGCCGAGCCGGTGGAATTGCCCCGACCGGACGCTGTCATCGTGTCGTGCCGATTCAGCGCGTCTGCAGGGAAAACAGCCTCCGGAAACTCGTGAAAAAATTTGAGCGCGATCCAACGGTCGGATCTATAGATACGGACCTTTTGAGCCGCTACTCTGGCCGAGCCGGTGGAATTGCCCCTACCGGACGTTGTCGCCGTGTCGTACCGATTCAGCGTGTCTGCATGGAAAACAGCCTCCGGAAACTCGTGAAAAAATTTGAGAGCGATCCAACGGTCGGATCTATAGATACGAACCTTATGAGCCGCTACTCTCGCCGAGCCGGTGGAATTGCCCCGACCGGACGCTGTCGTCGTGTCGTTCCGATTCAGCGCGTCTAAATGGAAAACAGCCTCCGGAAACTCGTGAAAAAATTTGAGCGCGATCAAACCGTCGGATCTATAGATACGGACCTTTTGAGCCGCTACTCTCGCCGAGCCGGTGGAATTGCCCCGACCGGACGCTGTCTCCGTGTCGTACCGATTCAACGCGTCTGCATGTAAAACAACCTCCCGAAACTCGTGAAAACATTTGAGCGCGATCCAACGGTCGGATCTATAGATAGGAACCTTATGAGCCGCTACTCTGGCCGAGCCGGTGGAATTGCCCCGACCGGACGCTGTCGTCGTGTCGTTCCGATTTAGCGCGTCTAAATGGAAAACAGCCTCCGGAAACTCGTGAAAAAATTTGAGCGCGATCAAACCGTCGGATCTATAGATACGGACCTTTTGAGCCGCTACTCTCGCCGAGCCGGTGGAATTGCCCCGACCGGACGCTGTCGCAGTGTCGTACCGATTCAACGCGTCTGCATGGAAAACAACCTCCGGAAACTCGTGAAAAAACTTTGAGAGCGATCCAACGGTCGAATCTATAGATACGAACCTTTTGAGCCGCTACTCTCGCCGAGCCGGTGGAATTGCCCCGACCGGAAGCTGTCGCAGTGTCGTACCGATTCAACGCGTCTGCATGGAAAACAGCCTCCCGAAACTCGTGAAAAAATTTGACAGCGATCCAACGGTCGGATCTATAGATACGGACCTTTTGAGCCGCTACTCTGGCCGAGCCGGTAGAATTGCCCCGACCGGAAGCTGTCGCCGTGTCGTATCGATTCAGCGCGTCTGCATGGAAAACAGCCTCCCGAAACTCGTGAAAACATTTGAGCGCGATCCAACGGTCGGATCTATAGATACGGACCTTTTGAGCCGCTACTCTCGCCGAGCCGGTGGAATTGCCCCGACCGGACGCTGTCTCCGTGTCGTACCGATTCAACGCGTCTGCATGTAAAACAACCTCCCGAAACTCGTGAAAACATTTGAGCGCGATCCAACGGTCGGATCTATAGATAGGAACCTTATGAGCCGCTACTCTGGCCGAGCCGGTGGAATTGCCCCGACCGGACGCTGTCATCGTGTCGTGCCGATTCAGCGCGTCTGCAGGGAAAACAGCCTCCGAAACTCGTGAAAAAATTTGAGCGCGATCCAACGGTCGGATCTATAGATACGGACCTTTTGAGCCGCTACTCTGGCCGAGCCGGTGGAATTGCCCCTACCGGACGTTGTCGCCGTGTCGTACCGATTCAGCGTGTCTGCATGGAAAACAGCCTCCGGAAACTCGTGAAAAAATTTGAGAGCGATCCAACGGTCGGATCTATAGATACGTACCTTATGAGCCGCTACTCTCGCCGAGCCGGTGGAATTGCCCCGACCGGACGCTGTCGTCGTGTCGTTCTGATTCAGCGCGTCTAAATGGAAAACAGCCTCCGGAAACTCGTGAAAAAATTTGAGCGCGATCAAACCGTCGGATCTATAGATACGGACCTTTTGAGCCGCTACTCTCGCCGAGCCGGTGGAATTGCCCCGACCGGACGCTGTCTCCGTGTCGTACCGATTCAACGCGTCTGCATGTAAAACAACCTCCCGAAACTCGTGAAAACATTTGAGCGCGATCCAACGGTCGGATCTATAGATAGGAACCTTATGAGCCGCTACTCTGGCCGAGCCGGTGGAATTGCCCCGACCGGACGCTGTCGCCGTGTCGTTCCGATTCAGCGCGTCTAAATGGAAAACAGCCTCCGGAAACTCGTGAAAAACTTTGAGAGCGATCCAACGGTCGAATCTATAGATACGAACCTTTTGAGCCGCTACTCTGGCCGAGCCGGTAGAATTGCCCCGACCGGAAGCTGTCGCCGTGTCGTATCGATTCAGCGCGTCTGCATGGAAAACAGCCTCCCGAAACTCGTGAAAACATTTGAGCGCGATCCAACGGTCGGATCTATAGATACGGACCTTTTGAGCCGCTACTCTCGCCGAGCCGGTGGAATTGCCCCGACCGGACGCTGTCTCCGTGTCGTACCGATTCAACGCGTCTGCATGTAAAACAACCTCCCGAAACTCGTGAAAACATTTGAGCGCGATCCAACGGTCGGATCTATAGATAGGAACCTTATGAGCCGCTACTCTGGCCGAGCCGGTGGAATTGCCCCGACCGGACGCTGTCGCCGTGTCGTTCCGATTCAGCGCGTCTAAATGGAAAACAGCCTCCGGAAACTCGTGAAAAACTTTGAGAGCGATCCAACGGTCGAATCTATAGATACGAACCTTTTGAGCCGCTACTCTGGCCGAGCCGGTAGAATTGCCCCGACCGGAAGCTGTCGCCGTGTCGTATCGATTCAGCGCGTCTGCATGGAAAACAGCCTCCCGAAACTCGTGAAAACATTTGAGCGCGATCCAACGGTCGGATCTATAGATACGGACCTTTTGAGCCGCTACTCTCGCCGAGCCGGTGGAATTGCCCCGACCGGACGCTGTCTCCGTGTCGTACCGATTCAACGCGTCTGCATGTAAAACAACCTCCCGAAACTCGTGAAAACATTTGAGCGCGATCCAACGGTCGGATCTATAGATAGGAACCTTATGAGCCGCTACTCTGGCCGAGCCGGTGGAATTGCCCCGACCGGACGCTGTCATCGTGTCGTGCCGATTCAGCGCGTCTGCAGGGAAAACAGCCTCCGGAAACTCGTGAAAAAATTTGAGCGCGATCCAACGGTCGGATCTATAGATACGGACCTTTTGAGCCGCTACTCTGGCCGAGCCGGTGGAATTGCCCCTACCGGACGTTGTCGCCGTGTCGTACCGATTCAGCGTGTCTGCATGGAAAACAGCCTCCGGAAACTCGTGAAAAAATTTGAGAGCGATCCAACGGTCGGATCTATAGATACGAACCTTATGAGCCGCTACTCTCGCCGAGCCGGTGGAATTGCCCCGACCGGAAGCTGTCGCAGTGTCGTACCGATTCAACGCGTCTGCATGGAAAACAGCCTCCCGAAACTCGTGAAAAAATTTGACAGCGATCCAACGGTCGGATCTATAGATACGGACCTTTTGAGCAGCTACTCTGGCCGAGCCGGTAGAATTGCCCCGACCGGAAGCTGTCGCCGTGTCGTATCGATTCAGCGCGTCTGCATGGAAAACAGCCTCCCGAAACTCGTGAAAACATTTGAGCGCGATCCAACGGTCGGATCTATAGATAGGAACCTTATGAGCCGCTACTCTCGCCGAGCCGGTGGAATTGCACCGAATGGAAGCTGTCGCCGTGTCGTACCGATTCAGCGCGTCTGCATGGAAAACAGCCTCCGGAAACTCGTGAAAAAATTTGAGAGCGATCCAACGGTCGGATCTATAGATACGGACATTTTGAGCCGCTACTCTGGCCGAGCCGGTGGAATTGCCCCGACCGGACGCTTTCGTCGTGTCGTGCCGATTCAGCTCGTCTGCATGGAAAACAGCCTCCGAAAACTCGTGAAAAAATTTGAGCGCGATCCAACGGTCGGATCTATAGATACGGACCTTTTGAGCCGCTACTCTCGCCGAGCCGGTGGAATTGCCCCGACCGGACGCTGTCTCCGTGTCGTACCGATTCAACGCGTCTGCATGTAAAACAACCTCCCGAAACTCGTGAAAACATTTGAGCGCGATCCAACGGTCGGATCTATAGATAGGAACCTTATGAGCCGCTACTCTGGCCGAGCCGGTGGAATTGCCCCGACCGGACGCTGTCATCGTGTCGTGCCGATTCAGCGCGTCTGCAGGTAAAACAGCCTCCCGAAACTCGTGAAAAAATTTGAGCGCGATCCAACGGTCGGATCTATAGATACGGACCTTTTGAGCCGCTACTCTGGCCGAGCCGGTGGAATTGCCCCTACCGGACGTTGTCGCCGTGTCGTACCGATTCAGCGTGTCTGCATGGAAAACAGCCTCCAGAAACTCGTGAAAAAATTTGAGCGCGATCCAACGGTCGGATCTATAGATACGGACCTTTTGAGCCGCTACTCTCGCCGAGCCGGTGGAATTGCCCCAACCGGACGCTGTCGCAGTGTCGTACCGATTCAACGCATCTGCATGGAAAACAACCTAAGGAAACTCGTGAAAAAATTTGAGCGCGATCCAACGGTCGGATCTATAGATACGAACCTTATGAGCCGCTACTCTCGCCGAGCCGGTGGAATTGCCCCGAACGGAAGCTGTCGCCGTGTCGTACTGATTCAGCGCGTCTGCATGGAAAACAGCCTCCGGAAACTCGTGAAAAACTTTGAGAGCGATCCAACGGTCGAATCTATAGATACGAACCTTTTGAGCCGCTACTCTCGCCGAGCCGATGGAATTGCCCCGACCGGAAGCTGTCGCAGTGTCGTACCGATTCAACGCATCTGCATGGAAAACAACCTAAGGAAACTCGTGAAAAAATTTGAGCGCGATCCAACGGTCGGATCTATAGATACGAACCTTATGAGCCGCTACTCTCGCCGAGCCGGTGGAATTGCCCCGAACGGAAGCTGTCGCCGTGTCGTACTGATTCAGCGCGTCTGCATGGAAAACAGCCTCCGGAAACTCGTGAAAAACTTTGAGAGCGATCCAACGGTCGAATCTATAGATACGAACCTTTTGAGCCGCTACTCTCGCCGAGCCGATGGAATTGCCCCGACCGGAAGCTGTCGCAGTGTCGTACCGATTCAACGCGTCTGCATGGAAAACAGCCTCCCGAAACTTGTGAAAAAATTTGAGCGCGATCCAACGGTCGGATCTATAGATACGGACCTTTTGAGCCGCTACTCTCGCCGAGCCGGTGGAATTGCCCCAACCGGACGCTGTCGCAGTGTCGTACCGATTCAACGCATCTGCATGGAAAACAACCTAAGGAAACTCGTGAAAAAATTTGAGCGCGATCCAACGGTCGGATTTATAGATACGAACCTTATGAGCCGCTACTCTCGCCGAGCCGGTGGAATTGCCCCGAACGGAAGCTGTCGCCGTGTCGTACTGATTCAGCGCGTCTGCATGGAAAACAGCCTCCGGAAACTCGTGAAAAACTTTGAGAGCGATCCAACGGTCGAATCTATAGATACGAACCTTTTGAGCCGCTACTCTCGCCGAGCCGATGGAATTGCCCCGACCGGAAGCTGTCGCAGTGTCGTACCGATTCAACGCATCTGCATGGAAAACAACCTAAGGAAACTCGTGAAAAAATTTGAGCGCGATCCAACGGTCGGATCTATAGATACGAACCTTATGAGCCGCTACTCTCGCCGAGCCGGTGGAATTGCCCCGAACGGAAGCTGTCGCCGTGTCGTACTGATTCAGCGCGTCTGCATGGAAAACAGCCTCCGGAAACTCGTGAAAAACTTTGAGAGCGATCCAACGGTCGAATCTATAGATACGAACCTTTTGAGCCGCTACTCTCGCCGAGCCGATGGAATTGCCCCGACCGGAAGCTGTCGCAGTGTCGTACCGATTCAACGCGTCTGCATGGAAAACAGCCTCCCGAAACTTGTGAAAAAATTTGAGAGCGATCCAACGGTCGGATCTATAGATACGGACCTTTTGAGCCGCTACTCTGGCCGAGCCGGTAGAATTGCCCCGACCGGAAGCTGTCGCCGTGTCGTATCGATTCAGCGCGTCTGCATGGAAAACAGCCTCCCGAAACTAGTGAAAACATTTGAGCGCGATCCAACGGTCGGATCTATAGATAGGAACCTTATGAGCCGCTACTCTCGCCGAGCCGGTGGAATTGCCACGACCGGACGCTGTCGCCGTGTCGTACCGATTCAACGCGTCTGCATGTAAAACAACCTCCCGAAACTCGTGAAAACATTTGAGCGCGATCCAACGGTCGGATCTATAGATAGGAACCTTATGAGCCGCTACTCTGGCCGAGCCGGTGGAATTGCCCCGACCGGACGCTGTCATCGTGTCGTGCCGATTCAGCGCGTCTGCAGGGAAAACAGCCTCCGGAAACTAGTGAAAAAATTTGAGCGCGATCCAACGGTCGGATCTATAGATACGGACCTTTTGAGCCGCTACTCTGGCCGAGCCGGTGGAATTGCCCCTACCGGACGTTGTCGCCGTGTCGTACTGATTCAGCGTGTCTGCATGGAAAACAGCCTCCGGAAACTCGTGAAAAAATTTGAGCGCGATCCAACGGTCGGATCTATAGATACGGACCTTTTGAGCCGCTACTCTCGCCGAGCCGGTGGAATTGCCCCAACCGGACGCTGTCGCAGTGTCGTGCCGATTCAACGCGTCTGCATGGAAAACAACCTAAGGAAACTCGTGAAAAAATTTGAGCGCGATCCAACTGTCGGATCTATAGATAGGAACCTTATGAGCCGCTACTCTCGCCGAGCCGGTGGAATTGCACCGAATGGAAGCTGTCGCCGTGTCGTACCGATTCAGCGCGTCTGCATGGAAAACAGCCTCCGGAAACTCGTGAAAAAATTTGAGAGCGATCCAACGGTCGGATCTATAGATACGGACCTTTTGAGCCGCTACTCTGGCCGAGCCGGTGGAATTGCCCCGACCGGACGCTGTCGTCGTGTCGTGCTGATTCAGCGCGTCTGCATGGAAAACAGCCTCCGGAAACTCGTGAAACAATTTGAGCGCGATCCAACGGTCGGATCTATAGATACGGACCTTTTGAGCCGCTACTCTCGCCGATCCGGTGGAATAGCCCCGACCGGACGCTGTCACTGTGTCGTACCGATTCAACGCGTCTGCATGGAAAACAACCTACGGAAACTCGTGAAAAAATTTGAGAGCGATCCAACGATCGGATCTATAGATACAGACCTTTTGAGCCGCTACTCTCGCTGAGCCGGTGGAATTGCACCGACCGGACGCTGTTGCCGTGTCGTACCAATTCCACGCGTCTCCATGGAAAACAGCCTCCAGACACTGGTGGAAAAATGTGAGAGCGATCCAACGGTCGAATCTATAGATACGAACCTTTTGAGCCGCTACTCTCGCCGAGCCGGTGGAATTGCCCCGACCGGAAGCTATCGCAGTGTCGTACCGATTCAACGCGTCTGCATGGAAAACAGCCTCCCGAAACTCGTGAAACAATTTGAGCGCGATCCAACGGTCGGATCTATAGATACGGACCTTTTGAGCCGCTACTCTCGCCGAGCCGGTGGAATTGCCCCGACCGGACACTGTCGCCGTGTCGTACCGATTCAACGCGTCTGCATGGAAAACAGCCTCCGGAAACTCGTGAAAAAATTTGAGAGCAATCCAACGGTAGGATCTATAGATACGGACCTTTTGAGCCGCTACTCTGGCCGAGCCGATGGAATTGCCCCGACCGGACGCTGTCGTCGTGTCGTGCGGATTCAGCGCGTCTGCATGGAAAACAGCCTCCGGAAACTCGTGAAACAATTTGAGCGCGATCCAACGGTCGGATCTATAGATACGGACCTTTTGAGCCGCTACTCTCGCCGATCCGGTGGAATTGCCCCGACCGGATGTGTTCACCGTGTCGTACCGATTCAACGCGTCTGCATGGAAAACAACCTACGGAAACTCGAGAAAACATTTGAGAGCGATCCAACGGTCGGATCTATAGATACGGACCTTTTGAGCCGCTACTCTCGCCGATCCGGTGGAATTGCCCCGACCGGACGCTGTCGCCTTGTCGTACCGATTCAACGCGTCTGCATGGAAAACAACCTACGGAACTCGAGAAAAAATTTGAGCACGATCCAACGGTCGTATCTATAGATACGGACCTTTTGAGCCGCTACTCTGGCCGAGCCGGTGGAATTGCCCCTACCGGACGTTGTCGCCGTGTCGTACCGATTCAGCGCGTCTGCATGGAAAACAGCCTCCGGAAACTTGTGAAAAAATTTGAGCGCGATCCAACGGTCGGATATATAGATAGGAACCTTATGAGCCGCTACTCTCGCCGAGCCGGTGGAATTGCCCCGACCGGAAGCTGTCGCCGTGTCGTACCGATTCAACGCGTCTGCATGGAAAACAGCCTCCGGAAACTCGTGAAAAAATTTCAGAGCGATTCAACGGTCGGATCTATAGATACGGACCTTTTGAGCCGCTACTCTGGCCGAGCCGGTGGAATTGCCCCGACCGGACGCTGTCGTCGTGTCGTGCCGATTCAGCGCGTCTGCATGGAAAACAGCCTCCGGAAACTCGTGAAAACATTTGAGCGCGATCCAACGGTCGGATCTATAGATACGGACCTTTTGAGTCGCTACTATGGCCGAGCCGGTGCAATTGCCCCGACCGGACGCTGTCGCCGTGCTGTGTCGTACCGATTCAACGCGTCTCCATGGAAAACAGCCTCCGGAAACTCGTGAAAAACTTTGAGCGCGATCCAACGGTCGGATCCATAGATACAGACCTTTTGAGCCGCTACTCTGGCCGAGCCGGTGGAATTGCCCCGACCGGACGCTGTCGCCGTGCCGTGTCGTACCGATTCAACGCGTCTCCATGGAAAACAGCCTTCGGAAACTCGTGAAAAAATTTGAGCGCGATCCAACGGTCGGATCCATAGATACAGACCTTTTGAGCCGCTACTCTGGCCGAGCCGGTGGAATTGCCCCGACCGGACGCTGTCGCCGTGCCGTGTCGTACCGATTCAACGCGTCTCCATGGAAAACAGCCTTCGGAAACTCGTGAAAAAATTTGAGCGCGATCCAACGGTCGGATCCATAGATACAGACCTTTTGAGCCGCTACTCTGGCCGAGCCGGTGGAATTGCCCCGACCGGACGCTGTCGCCGTGCCGTGTCGTACCGATTCAACGCGTCTCCATGGAAAACAGCCTTCGGAAACTCGTGAAAAAATTTGAGCGCGATCCAACGGTCGGATCCATAGATACAGACCTTTTGAGCCGCTACTCTCGCCGAGCCGGTGGAATTGCCCCGACCGGACGCTGTCACCGTGCCGTGTCGTACCGATTCAACGCGTCTCAATGGAAAACAGCCTCCGGAAACTCGTGAAAAAATTTGAGCGCGATCCAACGGTCGGATCCATAGATACGGACCTTTTGAGCCGCTACTGTGGCCGAGCCGGTGCAATTGCCCCGACCGGACGCTGTCGTTGTGCCGTGTCGTACCGATTCAACGCGTCTCCATGGCAAACAGCCTCCGGAAACTCGTGAAAAAATTTGAGCGCGATCCAACGGTCGGTTCCATAGATACGGACCTTTTGAGCCGCTACTGTGGCCGAGCCGGTGCAATTGCCCCGACCGGACGCTGTCGTCGTGCCGTGTCGTACCGATTCAACGCGTCTCCATGGCAAACAGCCTCCGGAAACTCGTGAAAAAATTTGAGCGCGATCCAACGGTCGGATCCATAGATACGGACCTTTTGAGCCGCTACTGTGGCCGAGCCGGTGCAATTGCCCCGACCGGACGCTGTCGTCGTGCCGTGTCGTACCGATTCAACGCGTCTCCATGGAAAACAGCCTCCGGAAACTCGTGAAAAAATTTGAGCGCGATCCAACGGTCGGATCCATAGATACAGACCTTTTGAGCCGCTACTGTGGCCGAGCCGGTGCAATTGCCCCGACCGGACGCTGTCGCCGTGCCGTGTCGTACCGATTCAACGCGTCTCCATGGAAAACAGCCTCCGGAAACTCGTGAAAAAATTTGAGCGCGATCCAACGGTCGGATCCATAGATACAGACCTTTTGAGCCGCTACTCTGGCCGAGCCGGTGGAATTGCCCCGACCGGACGCTGTCGCCGTGCCGTGTCGTACCGATTCAACGCGTCTCCATGGAAAACAGCCTCCGGAAACTTGTGAAAAAATTTGAGCGCGATCCAACGGTCGGATCCATAGATACAGACCTTTTGAGCCGCTACTCTGGCCGAGCCGGTGGAATTGCCCCGACCGGACGCTGTCGCCGTGCCGTGTCGTACCGATTCAACGCGTCTCCATGGAAAACAGCCTCCGGAAACTCGTGAAAAAATTTGAGCGCGATCCAACGGTCGGATCCATAGATACGGACCTTTTGAGCCGCTACTCTGGCCAAGCCGGTGCAATTGCCCCGACCGGACGCTGTCGCCGTGCCGTGTCGTATCGATTCAACGCGTCTCCATGGCAAACAGCCTCCGGAACCTCGTGAAAAAATTTGAGCGCGATCCAACGATCGGATCCATAGATACAGACCTTTTAAGCCGCTACTCTGGGCGATCCAGTGGAATTGCCCCGACCGGATGCTGTCGCCATGCCGTGTCCTACCGATTCAACGCGTCTCCCTGGAAAACAGCCTCCGGAAACTCGTGAAAAAATTTGAGCGCGATCCAACGGTCGGATCTATAGATACGGACCTTTTGAGCCGCTACTCTAGCCGAGCCGCTGGAATTGCCCCGACCGGACGCTGTCGCCGTGCCGTGTCGTACCGATTCAACGCGTCTCCATGGCAAACAGCCTCCGGAACCTCGTGAAAAAATTTGAGCGCGATCCAACGGTCGGATCCATAGATACAGACCTTTTGAGCCGCTACTCTGGCCGAGCCGGTGGAATTGCCCCGACCGGACGCTGTCGCCGTGTCGTGTCGTACCGATTCAACGCGCCTCCATGGAAAACAGCCTCCGGAAACTCGTGAAAAAATTTGAGCGCGATCCAACGGTCGGATCCATAGATACGGACCTTTTGAGCCGCTACTGTGGCCGAGCCGGTGCAATTGCCCCGACCGGACGCTGTCGCCGTGCCGTGTCGTACCGATTCAACGCGTCTCCATGGAAAACAGCCTCCGGAAACTCGTGAAAAAATTTGAGCGCGATCCAACGGTCGGATCCATAGATACAGACCTTTTGAGCCGCTACTCTGGCCGAGCCGGTGGAATTGCCCCGACCGGACGCTGTCGTCGTGCCGTGTCGTACCGATTCAACGCGCCTCCATGGAAAACAGCCTCCGGAAACTCGTGAAAAAATTTGAGCGCGATCCAACGGTGGGATCCATAGATACGGACCTTTTGAGCCGCTACTATGGCCGAGCCGGTGCAATTGCCCCGACCGGACGCTGTCGCCGTGCCGTGTCGTACCGATTCAACGCGTCTCCATGGAAAACAGCCTCCGGAAACTCGTGAAAAAATTTGAGCGCGATCCAACGGTCGGATCCATAGATACAGACCTTTTGAGCCGCTACTCTGGCCGAGCCGGTGCAATTGCCCCGACCGGACGCTGTCGCCGTGCCGTGTCGTACCGATTCAACGCGTCTCCATAGAAAACAGCCTCCGGAAACTCGTGAAACAATTTGAGCGCGATCCAACGGTTGGATACATAGATACGGACCTTTTGAGCCGCTACTCTGGCCGATCCAGTGGAATTGCCCCGACCGGATGTTGTCGCCGTGCCGTGTCGTACCGATTCAACGCGCCTCCATGGAAAACAGCCTCCGGAAACTCGTGAAAAAATTTGAGCGCGATCCAACGGTTGGATCCATAGATACGGACCTTTTGAGCCGCTACTGTGGCCGAGCCGGTGCAATTGCCCCGACCGGACGCTGTCGCCGTGCCGTGTCGTACCGATTCAACGCGTCTCCATGGAAAACAGCCTCCGGAAACTCGTGAAAAAATTTGAGCGCGATCCAACGGTCGGATCCATAGATACAGACCTTTTGAGCCGCTACTCTGGCCGAGCCGGTGCAATTGCCCCGACCGGACGCTGTCGCCGTGCCGTGTCGTACCGATTCAACGCGTCTCCATAGAAAACAGCCTCCGGAAACTCGTGAAACAATTTGAGCGCGATCCAACGGTTGGATACATAGATACGGACCTTTTGAGCCGCTACTCTAGCCGATCCAGTGGAATTGCCCCGACCGGACGCTGTCGCCGTGCCGTGTCGTACCGATTCAACGCGTCTCCATGGAAAACAGCCTCCGGAAACTCGTGAAAAAATTTGAGCGCGATCCAACGGTCGGATCCATAGATACAGACCTTTTGAGCCGCTACTCTGGCCGAGCCGGTGCAATTGCCCCGACTGGATGCTGTCGCCGTGCCGTGTCGTACCGATTCAACGCGTCTCCCTGGAAAACAGCCTCCGGAAACTCGTGAAACAATTTGAGCGCGATCCAACGGTCGGATCTATAGATACGGACCTTTTGAGCCGCTACTCTGGCCGATCCAGTGGAATTGCCCCGACCGGACGCTGTCGCCGTGCCGTGTCGTACCGATTCAACGCGTCTCCATGGAAAACAGCCTCCGGAAACTCGTGAAAAAATTTGAGCGCGATCCAACGGTCGGATCCATAGATACGGACCTTTTGAGCCGCTACTGTGGCCGAGCCGGTGCAATTGCCCCGACCGGACGCTGTCGCCGTGCCGTGTCGTACCGATTCAACGCGTCTCCATAGAAAACAGCCTCCGGAAACTCGTGAAAAAATTTGAGCGCGATCCAACGGTTGGATACATAGATACGGACCTTTTGAGCCGCTACTCTGGCCGATCCAGTGGAATTGCCCCGACCGGACGCTGTCGCCGTGCCGTGTCGTACCGATTCAACGTGTCTCCATGGAAAACAGCCTCCGGAAAACTCGTGAAAAAATTTAAGCGCGATCCAACGGTTGGATACATAGATACCGACCTTTTGAGCCGCTACTCTGGCCGAGCAGGTGGAATTGCCCCGACCGGACGCTGTCGCCGTGCCGTGTCGTACCGATTCAACGCGTCTCCATGAAAAAGAGCCTCCGGAAACTCGTGAAACAATTTGAGCGCGATCCAACGGTTGGATACATAGATACGGACCTTTTGAGCCGCTACTCTGGCCGATCCAGTGGAATTCCCCTGACCGGACGCTGTCGCCGTGCCGTGTCGTACCGATTCAACGCGTCTCCCTGGAAAACAGCCTCCGGAAACTCGTGAAAAAATTTGAGCGCGATCCAACGGTCGGATCCATAGATACGGACCTTTTGAGCCGCTACTGTGGCCGAGCCGGTGCAATTGCCCCGACCGGACGCTGTCGTCGTGCCGTGTCGTACCGATTCAACGCGTTTCCATGGAAAACAGCCTCCGGAAACTCGTGAAAAAATTTGAGCACGACCCAACGGTCGGATCCATAGATACAGACGTTTTGAGCCGCTACTCTGGCCGAGCCGGTGGAATTGCCCCGACCGGACGCTGTCGCCGTGCCGTGTCGTACCGATTCAACGCGTCTCCATGGAAAACAGCCTCCGGAAAACTCGTGAAAAAATTTGAGCGCGATCCAACGGTTGGATACATAGATACCGACCTTTTGAGCCGCTACTCTGGCCGAGCCGGTGGAATTGCCCCGACCGGACGCTGTCGCCGTGCCGTGTCGTACCGATTCAACGCGTCTCCATGAAAAAGAGCCTCCGGAAACTCGTGAAACAATTTGAGCGCGATCCAACGGTTGGATACATAGATACGGACCTTTTGAGCCGCTACTCTGGCCGAGCCGGTGGAATTGCCCCGACCGGACGCTGTCGGCGTGCCGTGTCGTACCGATTCAACGCGCCTCCATGGAAAACAGCCTCCGGAAACTCGTGAAAAAATTTGAGCGCGATCCAACGGTTGGATCCATAGATACGGACCTTTTGAGCCGCTACTGTGGCCGAGCCGGTGCAATTGCCCCGACCGGACGCTGTCGCCGTGCCGTGTCGTACCGATTCAACGCGTCTCCATGGAAAACAGCCTCCGGAAACTCGTGAAAAAATTTGAGCGCGATCCAACGGTCGGATCCATAGATACAGACCTTTTGAGCCGCTACTCTGGCCGAGCCGGTGCAATTGCCCCGACCGGACGCTGTCGCCGTGCCGTGTCGTACCGATTCAACGCGTCTCCATAGAAAACAGCCTCCGGAAACTCGTGAAACAATTTGAGCGCGATCCAACGGTTGGATACATAGATACGGACCTTTTGAGCCGCTACTCTGGCCGATCCAGTGGAATTGCCCCGACCGGACGCTGTCGCCGTGCCGTGTCGTACCGATTCAACGTGTCTCCATGGAAAACAGCCTCCGGAAAACTCGTGAAAAAATTTGAGCGCGATCCAACGGTTGGATACATAGATACCGACCTTTTGAGCCGCTACTCTGGCCGAGCCGGTGGAATTGCCCCGACCGGACGCTGTCGCCGTGCCGTGTCGTACCGATTCAACGCGTCTCCATGAAAAAGAGCCTCCGGAAACTCGTGAAACAATTTGAGCGCGATCCAACGGTTGGATACATAGATACGGACCTTTTGAGCCGCTACTCTGGCCGAGCCGGTGGAATTGCCCCGACCGGACGCTGTCGCCGTGCCGTGTCGTACCGATTCAACGCGTCTCCATGAAAAAGAGCCTCCGGAAACTCGTGAAACAATTTGAGCGCGATCCAACGGTTGGATACATAGATACGGACCTTTTGAGCCGCTACTCTGGCCGATCCAGTGGAATTCCCCTGACCGGACGCTGTCGCCGTGCCGTGTCGTACCGATTCAACGCGTCTCCCTGGAAAACAGCCTCCGGAAACTCGTGAAAAAATTTGAGCGCGATCCAACGGTCGGATCCATAGATACGGACCTTTTGAGCCGCTACTGTGGCCGAGCCGGTGCAATTGCCCCGACCGGACGCTGTCGTCGTGCCGTGTCGTACCGATTCAACGCGTTTCCATGGAAAACAGCCTCCGGAAACTCGTGAAAAAATTTGAGCACGACCCAACGGTCGGATCCATAGATACAGACGTTTTGAGCCGCTACTCTGGCCGAGCCGGTGGAATTGCCCCGACCGGACGCTGTCGCCGTGCCGTGTCGTACCGATTCAACGCGTCTCCATGGAAAACAGCCTCCGGAAAACTCGTGAAAAAATTTGAGCGCGATCCAACGGTTGGATACATAGATACCGACCTTTTGAGCCGCTACTCTGGCCGAGCCGGTGGAATTGCCCCGACCGGACGCTGTCGCCGTGCCGTGTCGTACCGATTCAACGCGTCTCCATGAAAAAGAGCCTCCGGAAACTCGTGAAACAATTTGAGCGCGATCCAACGGTTGGATACATAGATACGGACCTTTTGAGCCGCTACTCTGGCCGAGCCGGTGGAATTGCCCCGACCGGACGCTGTCGGCGTGCCGTGTCGTACCGATTCAACGCGCCTCCATGGAAAACAGCCTCCGGAAACTCGTGAAAAAATTTGAGCGCGATCCAACGGTTGGATCCATAGATACGGACCTTTTGAGCCGCTACTGTGGCCGAGCCGGTGCAATTGCCCCGACCGGACGCTGTCGCCGTGCCGTGTCGTACCGATTCAACGCGTCTCCATGGAAAACAGCCTCCGGAAACTCGTGAAAAAATTTGAGCGCGATCCAACGGTCGGATCCATAGATACAGACCTTTTGAGCCGCTACTCTGGCCGAGCCGGTGCAATTGCCCCGACCGGACGCTGTCGCCGTGCCGTGTCGTACCGATTCAACGCGTCTCCATAGAAAACAGCCTCCGGAAACTCGTGAAACAATTTGAGCGCGATCCAACGGTTGGATACATAGATACGGACCTTTTGAGCCGCTACTCTGGCCGATCCAGTGGAATTGCCCCGACCGGACGCTGTCGCCGTGCCGTGTCGTACCGATTCAACGTGTCTCCATGGAAAACAGCCTCCGGAAAACTCGTGAAAAAATTTAAGCGCGATCCAACGGTCGGATCTATAGATACGGACCTTTTGAGCCGCTACTCTGGCCGATCCAGTGGAATTGCCCCGACTGGATGCTGTCGCCGTGCCGTGTCGTACCGATTCAACGCGTCTCCCTGGAAAATAGCCTCCGGAAACTCGTGAAACAATTTGAGCGCGATCCAACGGTCGGATCTATAGATACGGACCTTTTGAGCCGCTACTCTGGCCGATCCAGTGGAATTGCCCCGACCGGACGCTGTCGCCGTGCCGTGTCGTACCGATTCAACGCGTCTCCATGGAAAACAGCCTCCGGAAACTCGTGAAAAAATTTGAGCGCGATCCAACGGTCGGATCCATAGATACGGACCTTTTGAGCCGCTACTTTGGCCGAGCCGGTGCAATTGCCCCGACCGGACGCTGTCGCCGTGCCGTGTCGTACCGATTCAACGCGTCTCCATAGAAAACAGCCTCCGGAAACTCGTGAAAAAATTTGAGCGCGATCCAACGGTCGGATCCATTGATACGGACCTTTTGAGCCGCTACTTTGGCTGAGCCGGTGCAATTGCCCCGACCGGACGCTGTCGCCGTGCCGTGTCGTACCGATTCAACGCGTCTCCATGAAAAAGAGCCTCCGGAAACTCGTGAAACAATTTGAGCGCGATCCAACGGTTGGATATATAGATACGGACCTTTTGAGCCGCTACTCTGGCCGATCCAGTGGAATTCCCCCGACCGGACGCTGTCGCCGTGCCGTGTCGTACCGATTCAACGCGTCTCCCTGGAAAACAGCCTCCGGAAACTCGTGAAACAATTTGAGCGCGATCCAACGGTTGGATACATAGATACGGACCTTTTGAGCCGCTACTCTGGCCGATCCAGTGGAATTCCCCCGACCGGACGCTGTCGCCGTGCCGTGTCGTACCGATTCAACGCGTCTCCCTGGAAAACAGCCTCCGGAAACTCGTGAAAAAATTTGAGCGCGATCCAACGGTCGGATCTATAGATACAAACCTTTTGAGCCGCTACTCTAGCCGAGCCGGTGGAATTGCCCCGACCGGACGCTGTCGCCGTGCCGTGTCGTACCGATTCAACGCGTCTCCATAGAAAACAGCCTCCGGAAACTCGTGAAAAAATTTGAGCGCGATCCAACGGTCGGATCCATAGATACAGACCTTTTGAGCCGCTACTCTGGCCAAGCCGGTGCAATTGCCCCGACCGGACGCTGTCGCCGTGCCGTGTCGTACCGATTCAACGCGTCTCCATAGAAAACAGCCTCCGGAAACTCGTGAAACAATTTGAGCGCGATCCAACGGTCGGATCTATAGATACGGACCTTTTGAGCCGCTACTCTAGCTGAGCCGGTGGAATTGCCTCGACCGGACGCTGTCGTCGTGCCGTGTCGTACCGATTCAACGCGTCTCCATGGCAAACAGCCTCCGGAAAACTCGTGAAAAAATTTAAGCGCGATCTAACGGTTGGATACATAGATACCGACCTTTTGAGCCGCTACTTTGGCCGAGCCGGTGCAATTGCCCCGACCGGACGCTGTCGCCGTGCCGTGTCGTACCGATTCAACGCGTCTCCATAGAAAACAGCCTCCGAAAACTAGTGAAACAATTTGAGCGCGATCCAACGGTTGGATACATAGATACGGACCTTTTGAGCCGCTACTCTGGCCGATCCAGTGGAATTGCCCCGACCGGACGCTGTCGCCGTGCCGTGTCGTACCGATTCAACGCGTCTCCATGAAAAACAGCCTCCGGAAACTCGTGAAAAAATTTGAGCGCGATCAAACGGTCGGATCTATAGATACGGACCTTTTGAGCCGCTACTCTAGCCGAGCCGGTGGAATTGCCCCGACCGGACGCTGTCGCCGTGCCGTGTCGTACCGATTGAACGCGTCTCCATGGAAAACAGCCTCCGGAAACTCGTGAAAAAATTTGAGCGCGATCCAACGGTCGGATCCATAGATACGGACCTTTTGAGCCGCTACTCTGGCCGAGCCGGTGGAATTGCCCCGACCGGACACTGTCGCCCTGCCGTGTCGTACCGATTCAACGCCTCTCCATGGAAAACAGCCTTCGGAAACTCGTGAAAAACTTTGAGCGCGATCCAACGGTCGGATCCATAGATACAGACCTTTTAAGCCGCTACTCTGGCCGATCCAGTGGAATTGCCCCGACCGGACGCTGTCGCTATGCCGTGTCGTACCGATTCAACGCGTCTCCCTGGACAACAGCCTCCGGAAACTCGTGAAAAAATTTGAGCGCGATCCAACGGTCGGATCTATAGATACGGACCTTTTGAGCCGCTACTCTAGCCGAGCCGGTGGAATTGCCCCGACCGGACGCTGTCGTCATGCCGTGTCGTACCGATTCAACGCGTCTCCATGGAAAACAGCCTCCGGAAAACTCGTGAAAAAATTTAAGCGCGATCCAACGGTTGGATACATAGATACCGACCTTTTGAGCCGCTACTCTGGCCGAGCCGGTGGAATTGCCCCGAACGGACGCTGTCGCCGTGCCGTGTCGTACCGATTCAACGCGTCTCCATGAAAAAGAGCCTCCGGAAACTCGTGAAACAATTTGAGCGCGATCCAACGGTTGGATACATAGATACGGACCTTTTGAGCCGCTACTCTGGCCGATCCAGTGGAATTCCCCCGACCGGACGCTGTCGCCGTGCCGTGTCGTACCGATTCAACGCGTCTCCCTGGAAAACAGCCTCCGGAAACTCGTGAAAAAATTTGAGCGCGATCCAACGGTCGGATCTATAGATACAGACCTTTTGAGCCGCTACTCTAGCCGAGCCGGTGGAATTGCCCCGACCGGACGCTGTCGCCGTGCCGTGTCGTACCGATTCAACGCGTCTCCATGGAAAACAGCCTCCGGAAACTCGTGAAAAAATTTGAGCGCGATCCAACGGTCGGATCCATAGATACGGACCTTTTGAGCCGCTACTCTGGCCGAGCCAGTGCAATTGTCCCAACCGGACGCTGTCGCCGTGCCGTGTCGTACCGATTCAACGCGTCTCCATGGAAAACAAACTCCGGAAACTCGTGAAAAAATTTGAGCGCGATCCAACGGTCGGATCCATAGATACGGACCTTTTGAGCCGCTACTATGGCCGAGCCGGTGGAATTGCCCCGACCGGACCCTGTCGCCATTCCCTGTCGTACCGATTCAACGCATCTCCATGGAAAACAGCCTTCGGAAACTCGTGAAAAAATTTGAGCGCGATCCAACGGTCGGATCCATAGATACGGACCTTTTGAGCCGCTACTCTAGCCGAGCCGGTGGAATTGCCCCGACCGGACGCTGTCGTCATGCCGTGTCGTACCGATTCAACGCGTCTCCATGGAAAACAGCCTCCGGAAAACTCGTGAAAAAATTTAAGCGCGATCCAACGGTTGGATACATAGATACCGACCTTTTGAGCCGCTACTCTGGCCGAGCCGGTGGAATTGCCCCGACCGGACGCTGTCGACGTGCCGTGTCGTACCGATTCAACGCGTCTCCATGAAAAAGAGCCTCCGGAAACTCGTGAAACAATTTGAGCGCGATCCAACGGTTGGATACATAGATACGGACCTTTTGAGCCGCTACTCTGGCCGATCCAGTGGAATTGCCCCGACCGGACGCTGTCGCCGTGCCGTGTCGTACCGATTCAACGCGTCTCCCTGGAAAACAGCCTCCGGAAACTCGTGAAAAAATTTGAGCGCGATCCAACGGTCGGATCTATAGATACGGACCTTTTGAGCCGCTACTCTAGCCGAGCCGGTGGAATTGCCCCGACCGGACGATGTCGTCGTGCCGTGTCGTACCGATTCAACGCGTCTCCATGGAAAACAGCCTCCGGAAAACTCGTGAAAAAATTTAAGCGCGATCCAACGGTTGGATACATAGATACCGACCTTTTGAGCCGCTACTCTGGTCGAGCCGGTGGAATTGCCCCGACCGGACGCTGTCGCCGTGCCGTGTCGTACCGATTCAACGCGACTCCATGAAAAAGAGCCTCCGGAACCTCGTGAAAAAATTTGAGCGCGATCCAACGATCGGATCCATAGATACAGACCTTTTCAGCCGCTACTCTGGCCGATCCAGTGGAATTGCCCCGACCGGACGCTGTCGCCATGCCGTGTCGTACCGATTCAACGCGTCTCCCTAGAAAACAGCCTCCGGAAACTCGTGAAAAAATTTGAGCGCGATCCAACGGTCGGATCTATAGATACGGACCTTTTGAGCCGCTACTCTGGCCGATCCAGTGGAATTGTCCCGACCGGACGCTGTCGCCGTGCCGTGTCGTACCGATTCAACGCGTCTCCATGGAAAACAGCCTCCGGAAACTCGTGAAAAAATTTGAGCGCGATCCAACGGTCGGATCCATAGATACGGACCTTTTGAGCCGCTACTTTGGCTGAGCCGGTGCAATTGCCCCGACCGGACGCTGTCGCCGTGCCGTGTCGTACCGATTCAACGCGTCTCCATAGAAAACAGCCTCCGGAAACTCTTGAAACAATTTGAGCGCGATCCAACGGTTGGATACATAGATACGGACCTTTTGAGCCGCTACTCTGGCCGATCCAGTGGAATTGCCCCGACCGGACGCTGTCGCCGTGCCGTGTCGTACCGATTCAACGCGTCTCCATGGAAAACAGCCTCCGAAAACTCGTGAAAAAATTTGAGCGCGATCCAACGGTCGGATCTATAGATACGGACCTTTTGAGCCGCTACTCTAGCCGAGCCGGTGGAATTGCCCCGACCGGACGCTGTCGCCGTGCCGTGTCGTACCGATTCAACGCGTCTCCATGGAAAACAGCCTCCGGAAACTCGTGAAAAAATTTGAGCGCGATCCAACGGTCGGATCCATAGATACGGACCTTTTGAGCCGCTACTCTGGCCGAGCCGGTGCAATTGTCCCGACCGGACGCTGTCGCCGTGCCGTGTCGTACCGATTCAACGCGTCTCCATCGAAAACAAACTCCGGAAACTCGTGAAAAAATTTGAGCGCGATCCAACGGTCGGATCCATAGATACGGACCTTTTGAGCCGCTACTATGGCCGAGCCGGTGGAATTGCCCCGACCGGACACTGTCGCCATTCCCTGTCGTACCGATTCAACGCATCTCCATGGAAAACAGCCTTCGGAAACTCGTGAAAAAATTTGAGCGCGATCCAACGGTCGGATCCATAGATACAGACCTTTTGAGCCGCTACTCTGGCCGAGCCGGTGGAATTGCCCCGACCGGACGCTGTCGCCGTGCCATGTCGTACCGATTCAACGCGTCTCCATGAAAAAGAGCCTCCGGAACCTCGTGAAAAAATTTGAGCGCGATCCAACGGTCGGATCCATAGATACGGACCTTTTGAGCCGCTACTCTGGCCGAGCCGGTGCAATTGTCCCGACCGGACACTGTCGCCCTGCCGTGTCGTACCGATTCAACGCATCTCCATGGAAAACAGCCTTCGGAAACTCGTGAAAAACTTTGAGCGCGATCCAACGGTCGGATCCATAGATACAGACCTTTTAAGCCGCTACTCTGGCCGATCCAGTGGAATTGCCCCGACCGGACGCTGTCGCTATGCCGTGTCTTACCGATTCAACGCGTCTCCCTGGACAACAGCCTCCGGAAACTCGTGAAAAAATTTGAGCGCGATCCAAGGGTCGGATCTATAGATACGGACCTTTTGAGCCGCTACTCTAGCCGAGCCGGTGGAATTGCCCCGACCGGACGCTGTCGCCGTGCCGTGTCGTACCGATTCAACGCGTCTCCATGGAAAACAGCCTCCGGAAACTCGTGAAAAAATTTGAGCGCGATCCAACGGTCGGATCCATAGATACGGACCTTTTGAGCCGCTACTCTGGCCGAGCCGGTGCAATTGTCCCGACCGGACGCTGTCGCCGTGCCGTGTCGTACCGATTCAACGCGTCTCCATGGAAAACAAACTCCGGAAACTCGTGAAAAAATTTGAGCGCGATCCAACGGTCGGATCCATAGATACGGACCTTTTGAGCCGCTACTATGGCCGAGCCGGTGGAATTGCCCCGACCGGACACTGTCGCCATTCCCTGTCGTACCGATTCAAAGCATCTCCATGGAAAACAGCCTTCGGAAACTCGTGAAAAAATTTGAGCGCGATCCAACGGTCGGATCCATAGATACAGAGCTTTTGAGCCGCTACTCTGGCCGAGCCGGTGCAGTTGTCCCGACCGGACGCTGTCGCCGTGCCGTGTCGTACCGATTCAACGCGTCTCCATGGAAAACAGCCTCCGGAAAACTCGTGAAAAAATTTGAGCGCGATCCAACGGTCGGATCCATAGATACGGACCTTTTGAGCCGCTACTATGGCCGAGCCGGTGGAATTGCCCCGACCGGACGCTGTCGACGTGCCGTGTCGTACCGATTCAACGCGTCTCCATGAAAAAGAGCCTCCGGAAACTCGTGAAACAATTTGAGCGCGATCCAACGGTTGGATACATAGATACGGACCTTTTGAGCCGCTACTCTGGCCGATCCAGTGGAATTGCCCCGACCGGACGCTGTCGCCGTGCCGTGTCGTACCGATTCAACGCGTCTCCCTGGAAAACAGCCTCCGGAAACTCGTGAAAAAATTTGAGCGCGATCCAACGGTCGGATCCATAGATACAGAGCTTTTGAGCCGCTACTATGGCCGAGCCGGTGCAATTGTCCCGACCGGACGCTGTCGCCGTGCCGTGTCGTACCGATTCAACGCGTCTCCATGGAAAACAAACTCCGGAAACTCGTGAAAAAATTTGAGCGCGATCCAACGGTCGGATCCATAGATACGGACCTTTTGAGCCGCTACTATGGCCGAGCCGGTGGAATTGCCCCGACCGGACACTGTCGCCATTCCCTGTCGTACCGATTCAACGCATCTCCATGGAAAACAGCCTTCGGAAACTCGTGAAAAAATTTGAGCGCGATCCAACGGTCGGATCCATAGATACAGACCTTTTGAGCCGCTACTCTGGCCGAGCCGGTGGAATTGCCCCGACCGGACGCTGTCGCCGTGCCATGTCGTACCGATTCAACGCGTCTCCATGAAAAAGAGCCTCCGGAACCTCGTGAAAAAATTTGAGCGCGATCCAACGGTCGGATCCATAGATACAGACCTTTTGAGCCGCTACTCTGGCCGAGCCGGTGGAATTGCCCCGACCGGACGCTGTCGCCGTGCCATGTCGTACCGATTCAACGCGTCTCCATGAAAAAGAGCCTCCGGAACCTCGTGAAAAAATTTGAGCGCGATCCAACGGTCGGATCCATAGATACGGACCTTTTGAGCCGCTACTCTGGCCGAGCCGGTGGAATTGCCCCGACCGGACACTGTCGCCCTGCCGTGTCGTACCGATTCAACGCATCTCCATGGAAAACAGCCTTCGGAAACTCGTGAAAAACTTTGAGCGCGATCCAACGGTCGGATCCATAGATACAGACCTTTTAAGCCGCTACTCTGGCCGATCCAGTGGAATTGCCCCGACCGGACGCTGTCGCCGTGCTGTGTCGTACCGATTCAACGCGTCTCCATGGAAAACAGCCTCCGGAAACTAGTGAAAAAATTTGAGCGCGATCCAACGGTCGGATCTATAGATACGGACCTTTTGACCCGCTACTCTAGCCGAGCCGGTGGAATTGCCCCGACCGGACGCTGTCGCCGTGCCGTGTCGTACCGATTCAACGCGTCTCCATGGAAAACAGCCTCCGGAAACTCGTGAAAAAATTTGAGCGCGATCCAACGGTCGGATCCATAGATACGGACCTTTTGAGCCGCTACTATGGCCGAGCCGGTGCAATTGTCCCGACCGGACGCTGTCGCCGTGCCGTGTCGTACCGATTCAACGCGTCTCCATGGAAAACAAACTCCGGAAACTCGTGAAAAAATTTGAGCGCGATCCAACGGTCGGATCCATAGATACGGACCTTTTGAGCCGCTACTATGGCCGAGCCGGTGGAATTGCCCCGACCGGACACTGTCGCCATTCCCTGTCGTACCGATTCAACGCATCTCCATGGAAAACAGCCTTCGGAAACTCGTGAAAAAATTTGAGCGCGATCCAACGGTCGGATCCATAGATACAGACCTTTTGAGCCGCTACTCTGGCCGAGCCGGTGGAATTGCCCCGACCGGACGCTGTCGCCGTGCCATGTCGTACCGATTCAACGCGTCTCCATGAAAAAGAGCCTCCGGAACCTCGTGAAAAAATTTGAGCGCGATCCAACGGTCGGATCCATAGATACAGACCTTTTGAGCCGCTACTCTGGCCGAGCCGGTGGAATTGCCCCGACCGGACGCTGTCGCCGTGCCATGTCGTACCGATTCAACGCGTCTCCATGAAAAAGAGCCTCCGGAACCTCGTGAAAAAATTTGAGCGCGATCCAACGGTCGGATCCATAGATACGGACCTTTTGAGCCGCTACTCTGGCCGAGCCGGTGGAATTGCCCCGACCGGACACTGTCGCCCTGCCGTGTCGTACCGATTCAACGCATCTCCATGGAAAACAGCCTTCGGAAACTCGTGAAAAACTTTGAGCGCGATCCAACGGTCGGATCCATAGATACAGACCTTTTAAGCCGCTACTCTGGCCGATCCAGTGGAATTGCCCCGACCGGACGCTGTCGCCGTGCTGTGTCGTACCGATTCAACGCGTCTCCATGGAAAACAGCCTCCGGAAACTAGTGAAAAAATTTGAGCGCGATCCAACGGTCGGATCTATAGATACGGACCTTTTGACCCGCTACTCTAGCCGAGCCGGTGGAATTGCCCCGACCGGACGCTGTCGCCGTGCCGTGTCGTACCGATTCAACGCGTCTCCATGGAAAACAGCCTCCGGAAACTCGTGAAAAAATTTGAGCGCGATCCAACGGTCGGATCCATAGATACGGACCTTTTGAGCCGCTACTATGGCCGAGCCGGTGCAATTGTCCCGACCGGACGCTGTCGCCGTGCCGTGTCGTACCGATTCAACGCGTCTCCATGGAAAACAAACTCCGGAAACTCGTGAAAAAATTTGAGCGCGATCCAACGGTCGGATCCATAGATACGGACCTTTTGAGCCGCTACTATGGCCGAGCCGGTGGAATTGCCCCGACCGGACACTGTCGCCATTCCCTGTCGTACCGATTCAACGCATCTCCATGGAAAACAGCCTTCGGAAACTCGTGAAAAAATTTGAGCGCGATCCAACGGTCGGATCCATAGATACAGACCTTTTGAGCCGCTACTCTGGCCGAGCCGGTGGAATTGCCCCGACCGGACGCTGTCGCCGTGCCATGTCGTACCGATTCAACGCGTCTCCATGAAAAAGAGCCTCCGGAACCTCGTGAAAAAATTTGAGCGCGATCCAACGGTCGGATCCATAGATACGGACCTTTTAAGCCGCTACTCTGGCCGATCCAGTGGAATTGCCCCGACCGGACGCTGTCGCTATGCCGTGTCGTACCGATTCAACGCGTCTCCCTGGACAACAGCCTCCGGAAACTCGTGAAAAAATTTGAGCGCGATCCAAGGGTCGGATCTATAGATACGGACCTTTTGAGCCGCTACTCTAGCCGAGCCGGTGGAATTGCCCCGACCGGACGCTGTCGCCGTGCCGTGTCGTACCGATTCAACGCGTCTCCATGGAAAACAGCCTCCGGAAACTCGTGAAAAAATTTGAGCGCGATCCAACGGTCGGATCCATAGATACGGACCTTTTGAGCCGCTACTCTGGCCGAGCCGGTGCAATTGTCCCGACCGGACGCTGTCGCCGTGCCGTGTCGTACCGATTCAACGCGTCTCCATGGAAAACAAACTCCGGAAACTCGTGAAAAAATTTGAGCGCGATCCAACGGTCGGATCCATAGATACGGACCTTTTGAGCCGCTACTATGGCCGAGCCGGTGGAATTGCCTCGACCGGACACTGTCGCCCTTCCCTGTCGTACCGATTCAAAGCATCTCCATGGAAAACAGCCTTCGGAAACTCGTGAAAAAATTTGAGCGCGATCCAACGGTCGGATCCATAGATAAAGAGCTTTTGAGCCGCTACTCTGGCCGAGCCGGTGCAATTGTCCCGACCGGACGCTGTCGCCGTGCCGTGTCGTACCGATTCAACGCGTCTCCATGGAAAACAAACTCCGGAAACTCGTGACAAAATTTGAGCGCGATCCAACGGTCGGATCCATAGATACGGACCTTTTGAGCCGCTACTCTGGCCGAGCCGGTGCAATTGTCCCGACCGGACGCTGTCGCCGTGCCGTGTCGTACCGATTCAACGCGTCTCCATGGAAAACAAACTCCGGAAACTCGTGAAAAAATTTGAGCGCGATCCAACGGTCGGATCCATAGATACGGACCTTTTGAGCCGCTACTATGGCCGAGCCGGTGGAATTGCCCCGACCGGACACTGTCGCCATTCCCTGTCGTACCGATTCAACGCATCTCCATGGAAAACAGCCTTCGGAAACTCGTGAAAAAATTTGAGCGCGATCCAACGGTCGGATCCATAGATACAGACCTTTTGAGCCGCTACTCTGGCCGAGCCGGTGGAATTGCCCCGACCGGACGCTGTCGCCGTGCCATGTCGTACCGATTCAACGCGTCTCCATGAAAAAGAGCCTCCGGAACCTCGTGAAAAAATTTGAGCGCGATCCAACGGTCGGATCCATAGATACGGACCTTTTAAGCCGCTACTCTGGCCGATCCAGTGGAATTGCCCCGACCGGAGGCTGTCGCTATGCCGTGTCGTACCGATTCAACGCGTCTCCCTGGACAACAGCCTCCGGAAACTCGTGAAAAAATTTGAGCGCGATCCAAGGGTCGGATCTATAGATACGGACCTTTTGAGCCGCTACTCTAGCCGAGCCGGTGGAATTGCCCCGACCGGACGCTGTCGCCGTGCCGTGTCGTACCGATTCAACGCGTCTCCATGGAAAACAGCCTCCGGAAACTCGTGAAAAAATTTGAGCGCGATCCAACGGTCGGATCCATAGATACGGACCTTTTGAGCCGCTACTCTGGCCGAGCCGGTGCAATTGTCCCGACCGGACGCTGTCGCCGTGCCGTGTCGTACCGATTCAACGCGTCTCCATGGAAAACAAACTCCGGAAACTCGTGAAAAAATTTGAGCGCGATCCAACGGTCGGATCCATAGATACGGACCTTTTGAGCCGCTACTATGGCCGAGCCGGTGGAATTGCCTCGACCGGACACTGTCGCCCTTCCCTGTCGTACCGATTCAAAGCATCTCCATGGAAAACAGCCTTCGGAAACTCGTGAAAAAATTTGAGCGCGATCCAACGGTCGGATCCATAGATAAAGAGCTTTTGAGCCGCTACTCTGGCCGAGCCGGTGCAATTGTCCCGACCGGACGCTGTCGCCGTGCCGTGTCGTACCGATTCAACGCGTCTCCATGGAAAACAAACTCCGGAAACTCGTGAAAAAATTTGAGCGCGATCCAACGGTCGGATCCATAGATACGGACCTTTTGAGCCGCTACTCTGGCCGAGCCGGTGCAATTGTCCCGACCGGACGCTGTCGCCGTGCCGTGTCGTACCGATTCAACGCGTCTCCATGGAAAACAAACTCCGGAAACTCGTGAAAAAATTTGAGCGCGATCCAACGGTCGGATCCATAGATACGGACCTTTTGAGCCGCTACTATGGCCGAGCCGGTGGAATTGCCCCGACCGGACACTGTCGCCATTCCCTGTCGTACCGATTCAACGCATCTCCATGGAAAACAGCCTTCGGAAACTCGTGAAAAAATTTGAGCGCGATCCAACGGTCGGATCCATAGATACAGACCTTTTGAGCCGCTACTCTGGCCGAGCCGGTGGAATTGCCCCGACCGGACGCTGTCGCCGTGCCATGTCGTACCGATTCAACGCGTCTCCATGAAAAAGAGCCTCCGGAACCTCGTGAAAAAATTTGAGCGCGATCCAACGGTCGGATCCATAGATACGGACCTTTTGAGCCGCTACTCTGGCCGAGCCGGTGCAATTGTCCCGACCGGACACTGTCGCCCTGCCGTGTCGTACCGATTCAACGCATCTCCATGGAAAACAGCCTTCGGAAACTCGTGAAAAACTTTGAGCGCGATCCAACGGTCGGATCCATAGATACAGACCTTTTAAGCCGCTACTCTGGCCGATCCAGTGGAATTGCCCCGACCGGACGCTGTCGCTATGCCGTGTCGTACCGATTCAACGCGTCTCCCTGGACAACAGCCTCCGGAAACTCGTGAAAAAATTTGAGCGCGATCCAAGGGTCGGATCTATAGATACGGATCTTTTGAGCCGCTACTCTAGCCGAGCCGGTGGAATTGCCCCGACCGGACGCTGTCGCCGTGCCGTGTCGTACCGATTCAACGCGTCTCCATGGAAAACAGCCTCCGGAAACTCGTGAAAAAATTTGAGCGCGATCCAACGGTCGGATCCATAGATACGGACCTTTTGAGCCGCTACTTTGGCCGAGCCGGTGCAATTGTCCCGACCGGACGCTGTCGCCGTGCCGTGTCGTACCGATTCAACGCGTCTCCATGGAAAACAAACTCCGGAAACTCGTGAAAAAATTTGAGCGCGATCCAACGGTCGGATCCATAGATACGGACCTTTTGAGCCGCTACTATGGCCGAGCCGGTGGAATTGCCCCGACCGGACACTGTCGCCATTCCCTGTCGTACCGATTCAACGCATCTCCATGGAAAACAGCCTTCGGAAACTCGTGAAAAAATTTGAGCGCGATCCAACGGTCGGATCCATAGATACAGACCTTTTGAGCCGCTACTCTGGCCGAGCCGGTGGAATTGCCCCGACCGGACGCTGTCGCCGTGCCATGTCGTACCGATTCAACGCGTCTCCATGAAAAAGAGCCTCCGGAACCTCGTGAAAAAATTTGAGCGCGATCCAACGGTCGGATCCATAGATACGGACCTTTTAAGCCGCTACTCTGGCCGATCCAGTGGAATTGCCCCGACCGGAGGCTGTCGCTATGCCGTGTCGTACCGATTCAACGCGTCTCCCTGGACAACAGCCTCCGGAAACTCGTGAAAAAATTTGAGCGCGATCCAAGGGTCGGATCTATAGATACGGACCTTTTGAGCCGCTACTCTAGCCGAGCCGGTGGAATTGCCCCGACCGGACGCTGTCGCCGTGCCGTGTCGTACCGATTCAACGCGTCTCCATGGAAAACAGCCTCCGGAAACTCGTGAAAAAATTTGAGCGCGATCCAACGGTCGGATCCATAGATACGGACCTTTTGAGCCGCTACTCTGGCCGAGCCGGTGCAATTGTCCCGACCGGACGCTGTCGCCGTGCCGTGTCGTACCGATTCAACGCGTCTCCATGGAAAACAAACTCCGGAAACTCGTGAAAAAATTTGAGCGCGATCCAACGGTCGGATCCATAGATACGGACCTTTTGAGCCGCTACTATGGCCGAGCCGGTGGAATTGCCTCGACCGGACACTGTCGCCCTTCCCTGTCGTACCGATTCAAAGCATCTCCATGGAAAACAGCCTTCGGAAACTCGTGAAAAAATTTGAGCGCGATCCAACGGTCGGATCCATAGATAAAGAGCTTTTGAGCCGCTACTCTGGCCGAGCCGGTGCAATTGTCCCGACCGGACGCTGTCGCCGTGCCGTGTCGTACCGATTCAACGCGTCTCCATGGAAAACAAACTCCGGAAACTCGTGAAAAAATTTGAGCGCGATCCAACGGTCGGATCCATAGATACGGACCTTTTGAGCCGCTACTCTGGCCGAGCCGGTGCAATTGTCCCGACCGGACGCTGTCGCCGTGCCGTGTCGTACCGATTCAACGCGTCTCCATGGAAAACAAACTCCGGAAACTCGTGAAAAAATTTGAGCGCGATCCAACGGTCGGATCCATAGATACGGACCTTTTGAGCCGCTACTATGGCCGAGCCGGTGGAATTGCCCCGACCGGACACTGTCGCCATTCCCTGTCGTACCGATTCAACGCATCTCCATGGAAAACAGCCTTCGG